>JBBPBR010000003.1:50076446-50092493 GCA_037974775.1 Cicer pinnatifidum
TTTGAATCTAATAAATAAAAATAATTTAACCTTTTTTTAATTATAATTATCTTTGGGGATGCGACGTAAAAAAAAAAGTTATTTTAAGAGTATTTTGGTGACTTTTTTTAAAAAAAGGAATATATATATATATAAACCTCAAAACGAATATTGAGTAAAAAATCAAAATTACATGTTATATAACCTAAATTGTAGTAGATTAAAAAATAAAATAAAATAAAATAATAGATACAATATCTCACATCATGTGGAGTGCCAAGAGACTGCAGAAAGTCATCTTTCCAAATGTTGGGTTTATAATTTGCAGTTCTTCGCATGTCCAGCTCCTTCGCCTCTGATTGTTTTGTGCTGCTCGACATCGTCATATCTTTGCGTCTTTGCCTCATGTATTGTTCGTCTTGTAGGCGTAGCTAGCCAAAGCTTGTACTCGCTTTTTATAGACCAAACCACACTAACGTACGTAACATTCAATATCTGTTCCTTTGATTTGTCAAAAAAACATAATAAATATTTAATATATGATAGAGATATATACCTACATATTACATATTAGCAACGTGTTCACATTAGGTTCGATGGTATAACCTCATGTTTACGTGAAATATTAGTCAATTTCTTGTTAACTGAAATAACTTTTGTTGAACTTCCCTTTCCGTTCCATAATGCTAGGTCTCTCTTTTTATATTATAAAAATATTTATTTATTTATTTAAATTGATAAAAATACATCGATCGAAAATAAAATTCAAAATAAAGTTATTAAAATAAAAGATAAATAAATCTGCAATCAAACTCACAATATACAAGTTAATAGTATATAACGACAAAATGACTACAAATTTGACAAATTCAAAGTATTTAAAATACATCTGTCTTTGAATTTGTTATGCTGGCGACGTCAAAACTATTGATTGAGTTTGTAATAGATCAAAGTTAATATATCAATTTGAATAAACAAATATCGCAACAAGATTTGAAATCAAACAATACCGCACCAAGATGATGAAATATAAGTTGTTTTTGCATTACTCTAAAATTAACTCTGTACTTATCTACAAAGACCGAATTGATGTTTTCTGGTTTACTCTAAAAATTCAATTTGGTTCTAGGTAACACAATTATGATTGCATTAGGAAGTACGACTAACTAAAATTATGAAACTTCGTTGCAATCTTGTGCATATTATTTTCTTAATTGGATATTCTTAATCTTGTTGATGCACTTTTATTATTCCAGAATTATGTTGATCGGTTCATCTACTGTTAATATATATATATATATATATATATATATATATATATATATATATATATATATATATATATTTATTGTGTTTGTCACTATTGGACAATAAACTTTAATTGTATATAGGATTACAAAATAATCATAGCATTACAAAATAATGTTTTACTAAAATTATTTTTCTGAAATACAATAATTTACAAAATCGAATATTGATGCTCCGACATGGACTAAAACTATTTGTATAATAATTTTATAGGGACTTAAATAAGTGATTTTTGTGATATATTTTCAATATATTAGTAAATATATGTATGTATAAATGTTTTTAATTGACATGATAGAGTTGTTGACTTAGTGGTTGCATACTTTATGTTTAATAGTAAGATCTTGAGTTTGATTTCTATGTGCGCTTTCGTTTTGAATCAAACAAAAAGGCGAAAGTGTTGGATTCGAACTCGGTCCATGCACAAAAATGAGGTACTAGTTGCAACTATTCAGTCAAAATATGAACGTTTTCTATATATAGCCTTTCACAAACTGAATGGCAGAACCAAGAGTTATACCTCTTTCTCGAGTGATATTATTTTTCTATAAATAATATCATTTTCGAAGGAATGGAATACAAAAAAATTGGCTATTTCTATCAATTTTGTCTTATCCATTTTATATTATAAGTCATCCTATTCTTCTCTAATGCATGAGTGAAGTATAAGAAACATTTTTTGTAACATATTATTGGAGGATACTTTATGTGTTAGTATAAATCATATCAAGGTTTTCCAAAGTACCCTGAAGGGGATTCGTTGTTCATCCCATTTGCATTTGATTGGTGGGGGAGAATCGAACTTCAAGACTAGTGTAACACGCTTTGGAATTTACAAGGTATAATCTTCATCAACAACTTCATTATTAAAGTCTTGCATCAATTGTCACCAAAAAATCCTACAATCTTTAGGTTCAATTTTATTTTTAATAAATGGTTGCATCACTCAAAGAAATTAATAACTTCTAATTTTGAGAAATTGGAGAAATTCAATGGAGGAAACATTATTCGTTTGCAGAAAGAAAAAAATGAAATTCCTTCTTACAACTTTGAAGGTGGTGTATGTTATGAACACCACAATACCACTATAGAAGGAAGTGGAAACATTAGTAGAAACAAGAGAAAAGTCAAAGCCGGACAATGATGGCTATATATGCATGGACCATATTCTCAGTGACATGTATGACTCCTTGTTCGATATTTATCAAAGTATTTTTTTTGCAAATGAACTATTAGAGAAATTAGAGTTGAGATACATGCAAGAAGATGCTACAAGTATGAAGTTTCTTGTTTCTCGATTCAATAAATATAAAATAGTTGATAATAAATCAGTAATGGAACAAATGCTTGAGACTGAACGCATTCTTAATAACTACAAACAACATTAGATGCATATGGATGAAACCATTATTATATCCTCCATAATAGACAAACTTCCACCTTCGAGGAAATATTTCAAAAAAATCCATGGAACATAAGAAATAGGACATTTCTCTTGAGCAATTGAGTAATCACATTCATTTAGAAGAAGAATACCATAAAGAAGAGGATCTAAAAATCATTTTTCTCATGAAAAGGTCCATGCAATGAAGGAAGGAAATTTAAGCAAAACTTTTAAGAAAAGAAATTGAGATTTCGATAAATCTCATGAAAAAAACAATGGTAATGATGAACAAAGAAAGAAAAGAAAATGAAGTTGTTATCATTATGGAAAACTAGGACATTTTAAAAATGAGTGCAGGTTCTTGAAAAGGAAGAACTAAGAGAACAATTCAAGTGCAACTAAAGATAATCTTGTTGCTGTCATTTTTGAACTCAACATGATGGAAGATGTTGAATCTTGGTGGATAGACTTTGGTGCTACATGCCATGTGTGCAAAAACGAAGAACTATTTAAGACCATTGATGAAGAAGATGGAAGTGTTTTGTACATGAAAAATGCCTCAATTTTCCAAGTCAAAGGAACAGGAACAATGGAGATTGAATTCACTGCTGGAAAACACTTACTCTTAAGGATTATTTTATGTTCCTAAAGTTTGGAAGAACTTGATTTTTGTACCTTTACTTAATAAGTTTGTTTTCAAATGTGTATTTGAGGGAGATAAATTTATTCTCTCTAAATAGGGTATGTTTATAGGGAAAGGTTACATTTGTGAGAATATGTTCAAATGTAATGTTGTTAGTAACTATAATAATAATAATAATAATAATAATAATAATAATAATAATAATAATAATAATAATAATAATAATAATAATAATAATAATAATAATAATAATAATAATAATAATAATAATAATAATAATAATAATAATAATAATAATAATAATAATAATAATAATAATAATAATAATAATAATTTCAACAAATCATAAAACAATCTTTTAAAAGAGTTGAAAGAAGTTCTTAAGTATTAGATTTAATTCACTATATGCAATTTACATGGTTGCCCTACAATTGGTGGTAAAATGTATTTTGGGGATGAGAAGGGATAGGGGAGGAGAAGTCTATCATCTAGATTTTTTTGAGTCCACTAGTATTGTGCATCAAGCACCTGCACCATATTCCTCCACAACAAAATGGAATTTCAGAAATGAGAAATAGGGTATTAGAAGAAAGGGTGAATGTCATGTTATCCTATTCTGGTTTATCTAAAGGCTATTGGGGTAAAGCCATGCTAATTGCATGTTATTTGTTAAATAGAGTTCCTAATAAAAGGAAGAAGACAACCCCATATGAACTTTGGAAGAAAAGAAAATTCAATCTTAACTATATAAAAGTTTGGGATTTTAGAGCAATTGTTAAGGTTCCTAAAGAAAAAAGAAAGAAATAAGGAGAAAGAGGAATTGAAATTGTATTTATGGTATATGCTGAAAATAGCAAGACATATAAATTCATGGTTATTGAATTTAATGACTTATATCCTATTAACACAATGATTAGGTCAAGAGATGCAATTTTTTAAGAAATTAGATTTATCTCAATTCCACATCCCAAGGAAATTGTTTGTTCTAATGTATAAAGTATAGAAAATAATGTATCTAATAATGATACTTTGACATGTTCAAAACCTAGAAGAAGTAAAAGAGCTAAAAAGGAGAAAAGTTATGGACTAAATTTTTTTATGTTCCTTGTAGAAGGTACAAATGATTCCATTAGCAATTATTGACCAATTTTCTATAATTAAGAGAGTGACTCAAACACATATGAAGAGGCAATAAAGTCTCAAGACTCTGTCTTTTGGAAAGAAGTCATTCAAGAGGAAATTGACTCAATTATGGAGAATACAACTTGGAAATTAATAGACCTCCCACCTGGATCTAAACCAATAGGCTTTAGGTGAGATAGAAAAAACTAAATCTTTCTTATCAAAAAATTTTGATATGAAAGATTTAGGTGAAGTAGAAGTGATTTTTTGAGGAATTAAAATCATAAGAGATGGTGTAAATATGATATCACTATATTGAGAAATTGCTACATAAATTTGATCAATTTAATTGCAAATTTGTTTCTACCCTATTTGATCACAATGTTATTATTCAAAGGTAATCAGATGTATGTCATGACTTGTACCAGATCTGATATAGCATATGTTATTGATATGTTAAGTCGGTATACAAGCAATCCAAGTAAAGAACATTGACATGTTGTTAATAGAGTATTAAATTTTTTTAAAGGAACAATTAATTATAGTTTAGTCTATAGTGGATATCATTCAGTTTTAGAAGGATATACAGATGCCAATTAACTTATGTTGAGGATCATGCTTCCACAAATGGATGGATCTTCAACTTTGGTGAAGGTGCAATTTCTTGGGGATCAATGAAACAAACTTACATTGCCAACTCCACCATGGTTGTAGAGTTTATTGCCCTAGCTACAGGTAGTAAAGTGGCTGAATGGCTAAGAAATTTGTTGTATGAGATACCAATTTGACCAAAGCCAATGGCACCAATATCGATACATTGTGATAGTCAATCCACACTATCCAAAGCATATAGCCAAATATATAATGGAAAATATAGACATAGCTATGTAAAGGATTTAAGTTTAAATGGAGTAATATATGTAGTGTTTGTAAGAACTGAAAAGAATCTTCCAGATCCTTTGACGAAAGGTCTAACATAGGAGATGATGTTGAAGACATCATTGGGGATGAGACTCAAGCCAATATCTAATTAATCATCAATGGTGGAAAATCAACTCACACTTGAGTAACATCAAGTCTTGAGTTCAATGATGAAAGTACACTATAGAGTGATTGCAAGTACTTAAATATAGATACATCTCAAACGTTAAACGTACTTGGACCATAAGTATAAAGTTGGATGATTGAGTTTTATTCTTAACAGACATATAGCATGAATTTGCTATAATACGTATTATGAGTGTATTTATGATATAGTCCATCTATATGAGGATGAAGTGAGGCCGCTTCAAAGAGTTAAAGAGCTTGACTTTTAAATTATCGTCAAAAGAGTACACGACACAAGACCTTATCAAATGTGTCATCTTTATAATTTTTTTTATAGTATCGATATTTCATGTGTAAGTTGTGCACACTTGTTCTAATGAATAGCTAGCTCAAAGCTTGTCTACCAATCTAACCGGGACGAGTGAAACCCATAACTTACTAAGTAGTGGTTCAAATTGTAAGATATCATTACCTAAAACCATGATATTTTCAAAATTATAGGACTAAGTATATTCTGAAAATGGTGGGGGATTATGAGATATTTCTAAAATATTGGTGAATATATGTATATATAAACATTTTCAAATGACATGATAAAATTGTTGGATTAGTGGTTGTGTACCTTATGTTTAATGGTAAGGTCTTGAGTTCAATTCGTATGAAGCAAAACAATTCACTCCCTTTTCGTTAATAATTATATAAGTCCTGCTCTTGACCTTTATTGCTTATTCTAATTTTCATTTTGTACCATTTCTTCGGTTCAAAATTTTTAAATACCATATTGAGTATTGGCAGAGTACATGATACAATTTATAAAAAAATAAATAAAGTATGAGAATATCAATAAAAAATATTAATTTTTGTATATAAATTAATTAAGAGAGTTAAATTATTTAATTCATGATATAAAATTACTATAAAAATTTAAAAAATCACAAATTTTGTTTGATTACAATAATAAATAAATCAAAATTCACAAATAATAATATTATATTAATATATAAGAAAAATCATCAATTTCACTTGTCATAAAATGATTAAAAAAATTTGAGTAGCCACAAAGTATCTGGTACAAGTACTTCACCATTTTAGAAGTACTCATGTGTTTTAGGTATGGTGTTGGTTATAGTCGTCAATATGTTGGAAATGAGTTGAGTTTAATCGAATTTATATTCAGTTCAAAATAGACTCGAGTTTGTCATAAACTTATTTTCAGCTCGAACTCGACTCAATTCAAGTTCACGAGCAACTCGATTTGGCTTGATAGCTTATATCAAATGAACAAAAAAAATAATAAAGGAAAAAATGTGTTCCTTCAACTTTAAGTTAAAATATTAATAAATAAAACTTAATAAAGTCCATATATTTTAAATTTTAACTAGGTTTAAAAAGAAATCTTCTGAGATCAATTGTCTTATTACTTTTGATTATCTCACGTGTTGGTGGTACGCTCCTTATATAGGAGAATAAAAGAGTGCAAGGGAGTATACTTTTCAAAGTGGAACTTCAATAGAAATGTTGAAGAGAGTTCATTTAGTGTGAGATTTCTAAGTGTTGAATATCAGTAAATAAGTAACTTTGAGTAATAATATAACACTTAAAACAATTTTATTTACCTTCATGGTATAAATAAGAATTATATACTTTATTTGTAACTTTTAATTGACACAAGTTTTATCTCAAAAAAATATTTATAATACAAAATATTTTCATAAAAAATAGTTGAAAGTGCAAACACGAGAAAGATGTTGAGTTGTGTTTGTCAAAGTTGATAACTTTTTACTAATTTGATGAAGGTTGATTGGTTTTTACGAATTACTTAGATAAGAAGCAATCGGGTTTAGAGACAGCAAATAATGAAAGCATAAATAATTGAACACAGATTTATCTTAGTTCACCACTAACTTGACTACATTTAGTTCCCTCATTTAGAAGGCTTTAATCCACTAATTCAAATACCTTGAATTACAAAGAACCTGACCCTCTAAGCCAGTCTTTCCAAACAGTTTGACAACCCCCGACTTTTGAGGAACTAACCACCTCGACCCTACACGCCAAGTCTTCTCTTAACAACTTGACAACCCCAGATTGAAGAAGAAACTAACCACCTTAACCCTACAAACCAAGTATTCTCCTAGCAACCTGACAACCCCAAATTGAAGAAGGAACTAAACCACTATCGGGTTGGATACAAAATATTGGAACTTTAAGTATTTGCTTCTAATAAAGTTGATAATAAAAATAACTTTCACACTATAAGAAAATAACACTCAAAAAATATTTCTAACTTGAACTATTGTTTCTCTCTTTGAACTCTAAGATTAATTTCAAATTTTGAGGTTGATTTCTTTTACTCTTTTATGCTTTTCGATGATTTTCTTTTTCATTCTTGAGCATCTATTTATAGTTAAAATTTGGGCTTCAATTTAGTCATTGCTTAATTTTGAATTGTATCTTGTTCATATTGATTATGTTCATATTTTTTTTAGATCGAGTTTGTAAATTCTTCAAATTTGTTTTGCTCATATTTTGTTTAGATTGTATTTGTAAATTCTTCAGATTGATTATGTTCATATTTTGTTATAGATTAATCTTCTTCAAATCTTGACCATATACTTTTTCATACTCTTTGAAGTTAAATATATTGTTCGCATAAAATACTTTTGTTATCATCAAAACTCTAAGCATAAAATCAACTTGGTTCCAATAGTAGTTTATTTGAGCAACTAATGCAATATCCCACCTTAGACTTTTTGAAAATATTTTTACAATATTAGAGACCGAATTTAGTTTTCTTATAAACAATGGAGTTGAATGTCTTTTTAGTGGTTTTCAAATGATTTTGAAAATGGGGGAATGCATGGGATAAAAAGTCATGATTGTCATGTTTTTTTAGTGTTTACTTCTTATTGCCTTTAGTGCTTTGGTGACATGTGTATTGAATCCACTTATTAAAGGGAGTCAATATTTCAAGAATTTGTGTTTTGCAACACTCAGACATGAAATTCTCATCAAGATGAAAAATGAAATTATGATGATACAATGTGTTTGAGGAGAAAAAATAGAAAATAAGAAAAAAGAGCAAGGAAAGTTACAAGTCAAATGACTTTAGGATACTTATAGAATAGTTAGATTTTAACGTTAGGTTGTTTGTTATAATAACCATTTAGCTTAAGTTTAGATTGTTTGCATTTTGGAGTTTTATTTTGCTCCATGTTTACTAATGTATTTCCATGGGCCTTTCATTGTTAGGCATTGCTAAACCTTACTAGAAGTTATGCTATAAATAAATAATTTTGTTGTATTTCATTTTAGAAAGTTTTAATCAAATTAGAATTTCAATAATAGATTGAAAAGATAGAGTTAGTATTGCTTCTCAAGGTTCTTGCTTGAACCATTTCAAGATCATTTTCAAGAGCATCTTTAGTCTTGTGACAGTTTATCACTAGATCTTATCATTTATGTTGAATGCGACGATGATTCTCGCTACTTCTTATCAAATTCTATTTGTTTTTTTTTTCTTTCTCTTTTTAATTGTAGAATTTTCTTAGTTATTCCATCACTTTCTTCATAGGTTTCAAGAATTTCACACTAAGCACAAGATCCTTATATTGTGCATCCATTGGTATCCACACGACTGTGTAAGTTGGAGAAAGTATTTATTACCTTTGGTGTTTTTTATTCCATGAAGCATCTCTCGGTGAATATTGCAAGTGAACCTATTGTACATCTCCTTTATCTTAATCAAAAGGATTCGTACAAAATAAAGCTAGAGTTGAAAACTCAATTTATTCATTTTACCTATACCCTAAAACAACACACTTTTATTCTCATTATTTCAACGACGACACATTGTCACCAATAAATAAAAGGAACAATATTTTTATACGTCATCCACATGCTTTACCAGTCTTTTGCCTGTCTAGTCATAATGTTGGTAAGGATATGCTAATTTTTTGACCAAGTGACAAAGTATTTAATGCAACACATATTTACGTATTGATTAACTACACTAAAGTAAAACCATACATTGAATATGATTTATATCTATCTCGATCTTTAATTAATTAATTTAAATTAATATTGACATTGCATAGTATTTTTAATTTTAATAACCAACATATAGGCTAATCGATAAGGATATTTTTAACTTCAAGACAATATTTTGTTAGTATACATTCAAATTTTCTATTATGGTTTCAACAACAAGTATATCTGCAAGAATCAACTCCTATCAACATCCACTTATCTATAGGTATGAGTAAAAACTTCAGAGAATGTCGCATCCATTTTTTAAATTGATACAAATTTCATATTGAATCTTGAACTGAATAAAAAAAAACAATAAATAGTTGAGTATGTATGAAGAGTGTGTCTGATAGTGGTGTAATAAAAGACTTCTATGATACAACTGAACATATTTATGAAAAGGGTTAAATATATCTTTAATCCCTATAAAATTTCAATCTTTCAATTTAGTCCTTGTAGACTAAAAATGCAATTTTTAATTCATACAAAATTATCATGCATATATTTTTAGTGCCTCATGTAAAGTTAACAAATATTTTTGAATGAATTTGTCCAAGCATGTTCACAACATCATATAAAAGTTCCTTCACAAAAAATAAACTAAACATTCAATTTCTAGGTACATGGTTTCATCACTTTTATCTTTAATTTTTTACAATTAAAAAATTCATATTTAATTCTTCTGAATTTAAATTTTTTAAAATTTTTGGGGATAAATATTTTATAATGTTCTAAACATGCTAGAAAAAAAGTTTTCCAAAATTTTTAAGATGGAAGGACTGTTAAACATGTTTCTTTTCAGCGAGGACTAGAACTGCTCGTTGGATAATTTTGTAAGGACTAAAAATTGTGTTTTTATTTTACATTGACTAAAATTAAAATGTTGAAATTTTATGAAACTCACTACGCATTCCTAGATTATGGAAAACAGGGGTGTTGGCCCATAGATTATTAAACTCACTACGCATTCGTTTCAGCAAAAGATACCCACTGATTGATTCATTCTCCATGGCCCATAGTATAATACAAGTGTGTTATGTTCCTTATCCATCCACAATAAGAAACAAACAAGGTTGGTTTGCTGCAATCAAAAGAAGACCAACGAGTCGAATAGACGCAAATGAAACAGAGGACGAAGAAGTTTCATATTAGATGGATGAAATATCAAATAAGGATCATGTGGTTGGAGATAAGACTATTAGTCGACTTTGGCATGAGTCAAACACTAGGGTAAAAGTTAATGAATAAGAAATAGAAGAACTAGAGGATGATGAAGACATCAACTTATTCATTAATCAAATGACAACAATGATTATGATGATATCGACAATTAATTTATTATGTGAAATGTATATGTGTATATATAATTAATTTATAATTAGAAATGTGAATTGCAAGTTTTATATATATAATTATGAGAGAAGGATGATTAATAAGTGACTCTTCCTCATGCTCAACAAGTTGGTCCATTGTAGCATAAACAATATGAGACTACAAATTTTATTAACATTAGTGATGACAAGTACAAAGGACGTGTGATAGGCGCTGGTAGTTTATCATCGACATTTGAAAATGACCCATCAAGATATATTCATACTGAATTTTCTTCTTATCTTAGTGTGGATCAATTTCATCGTTCGTCAACAATTATTGATAATATTGAGCAATTATAGGAACAATAGATGATTGAGTAAGAAGAAAAAACACAATAGATAATAATTAGTTGAAAAATTAAATGCAGAATGGCAACAACAATCTTTTAAAAATTATGACTATGTGTCTCCTCTTTCACAACAACTTCCTTAACTTCTATCTGATCAAACTCTATATCGACCAACTATGCCAACAAACTTAATCATACCAGATTTAAATTACTTGCAACCAGTTGTGGCATCGTCGACTTGTAGTGATGTACTTGAAGATGAGATGCAATTTCAAAACATGATGTGAGTATCACTTACTAGTTTTGAAGAATTTTTGTTGTTAGGTAATATTCCACCAAATAATGATGATGGAAGGAATGGAGTTAATGAGATGGATTATTATGATGATTGATGTAGTGTTTTAATTTGGAATAATTTTTTCTATTTTTATTTTTGATTTGTATGAATAATTTAAATATTATCATTTAATTATGAAGTGTGTTAGTTTTGGTCTGTATGAATAATTTATTATCTTTTGAGGGTTTTATTTTTTTTTATAGTATTAGTAATTTAATTACCTATTGATAATTTAATTAATATTAAAATTATATTTCTGTTTATATAAATATATATATATATATATATTATTTTTTAAAATTAAAAATTATGTTAATATTAATTACATATATATCATTTTTTAAATATTAATTTTATATTTATTAAAATTATTTTTTAATAAAGTTACTTATTTGTGGTGGCAAAACGGACACAAATGACAATTTTTTTTGTGCAAATTTTGTTTTGTTTCATCGTAAGTTTACGAAATTTAAAGCATGTGTAGAGTGGTCTCTTTCCTCATATGTTTGTGAAATTTAAAAAAATGTGTAGAGTGGTCTATCTCTTTGTAGGTTTGTGAAATTTAAAGTATGTGTAGAGTGGTCTATGTAAAGGCCCTCCTAGTAAGTTTGCTCTCCCCTTTCCTCTAATTTGAAATTAATGAGTTTTTGTATTCCGTAAAAATCGAACCTGTTACCTAAAGAGATAAGTATCATTGTTTATTCATTCACACTACTAAATGTAACACATCAAATTTCTTATTATTATTTTGTGGTAATAAATTATATTATATTTGTTTGTTGTGATGCAATAATTTCCTACGTGTTTACCTAAGTAATTTATTTAAATTTGTAATATTAAATATATATATATATATATATATATATATTTTTGTTTTATTTAAAAATAAAATAAAGTTAAATCCGACGGAAAGGAGTTTCTATTGTATTAGCAAGTTAGCATCAAATGAGTAATGTGGTGTATCAAAACTCAATCTCAACTGAAATAAATTTCGGTTTGTTGCGGTTACGGGTTTAGCAGGTGTCGGTTGGAACGAATGGTTTAAAACAGTTAATGAGAATGAAGAGGAAGAGAAAATTGCTGCGATAGAAACACGACTACTCACCTTTCCTACTCTCCTCGAAACAACAAGAAAACTATATTTCAATATAGCCATTCATGTAGCATTAGTAGGAGTTCGATTTTAAAATATATTGAAGAAATTGATCGGTATTGTTTACTTTGATCTATAACTAAATATATTTTGGTATCTATATAAATTTTGTGTTGTATTATTTTAAAATTGTTTTGATCTTATGGAATTATAATTTTAGTCATATTTTTATTCATCACGAAATTGATTTCTCTATATTAAAAGTGATCGTTTTAATTTTTTACTCTGATTTTGTAACTAAAAAATAATCACATAAGCTAATTTAAATAACGTGACATATAAATACGATAACGTTTAGCTTTCAACTTCATAAATATTTAATATTTTTTATTTAAAGAATGATATATGAATAATTAATTCATCTAAAAGGTTCGTTGAAATAAAATTATATATCATGTTATTTAAAATATGTCAAATTATTATTTTTTAGTTCAAAAATATGAGAAATGAACCAAAAGTATCAACTTTTAAAATAGGAAGACTAATTTTATAAATTAGTAATAATAGAGAGACCAAAATTATAATTAAATCAATTATAAAAGTTATTTAAAGACTGTCATCTCTCATACTATTATTTATCATATAATTGGTGTTTAGTGTTACAAAATGGATATTTAATACTCATTTTTGAACAAAGTCCCCAATAAAGTGATGCTTGATTTCTATATGTTTGGCTTTAGGATGTAGGATTAGGTTCTTGGTTAGGCAAATGGTATAAATGTTGTCAAATAATATGGGAATGTTACTATTAAGAATCTTGTCATCTTCTAGTTGATGATTCATCCATAACAATTGAGAACTGCAACCAGTTGCTGAAATGTACTCAACCTATACTATTGATATCGCAATTGTGCTTTGTCTCTTACGTAACCATGAGATTAAGTTTTCACCAAGAAATGTGCAATTTCCACTAGTGTTTGTTTTCTCAAGTTTGTCTCCGACATAATCAGCATCACAATAGCCACTTAATTTGTATTTAGTAGATTTCTTGTAGAACAAGCTAAAGTTGGTAGCGTCTTTTAAGTATCTAAGGAGCTTCTTGCACAAACACACACACTAAACATTATATTAGGTCTGGAGGCAGTAAGGTAAAGCAGTGATCTAATCATTGATATATATGTTTTCTGGTAAACCTTATGGCTTGGTTCATCCTTTTCAAGTGAATAGGTAGGGTGCATCGCTGTAGCCATAATTTTAAAATCATTTATTTTAAACATTTTGAGAAGCTATGTTGTATATTTCGTTTGACGAATGTATATGCCTTTTTGACTTTGCTGAATTTGTATCTCTAAGAAAAACTTAAGTTCTCTCGTCATACTAATTTGAAATTCAAGTTGCATCGACTTAACAAATTCATGACAAAGAGTGTCATTAGTAGATCAAAAAATAATGTCATTGACATAAATTGGAATGATAAGAATGTCATCTCCTATTGATTTTCAAAACAGGGTCTTGCCTACTTTTCCTCTTTTAAAATTGTTTTTAAGCAAGAAGTTACTTAGTCTATCATACCATTTCATATGTGTTTGTTTTAGATCATACATTGATTTCCTAAGTTGAAATACATGGTGTGGATATTCAGAACTTTCAAAACCTAAGGGTTGCTTAACATAGACTTTTTCACTTATATACCCATTTAGATATGCAATTTAAATATCCATTTAAAATAATGTAACGTTATTATAAGCAACGAAAGAGAGTATGATACAAATAGTTTCTAACCTGTCCATTGGAGCAAGTATCTCAATGTAATCAATTCCTTCTTACTGACAATAGCCTTGTGTAACAAGTTTTGCCTTGTGTAACAAGTCTTGCCTTGTTTTTGACCACTTCACCTTTTTCGTTTAGCTTGTTTAGGAAAACCCACTTGGTTCCAATAACATTCTTTTGGGTGTAGGTACTAGATCTCAAACATCGTTCCTTTTAAATTCATTTAACTATTCTTGAATTTCAAGGATCCATCCATAATTTGTCAGTGCTTCATCAACAGATGTAGTTTCAATTGATATAAGTAGACCAAACAAAGTTGTGTTTTTCAGTAATGATTTGGTCTTCAAATGATCATTTGCATTTTAAATGATTAGAGTTTCAGGATGGGATAACTTGTACTTCTATCCATATTTTCCTTCTCACTTATCTTGACTACTTATGACTTGGTTAGATTAATCCTCTGATGATTTTTCATCTTCTTTTGATTTACTTGTATCATATGATTTTTCAAGTTCTTCTGGTTTGTCTGCATATGCTTCCTCATGTTCTAGTAAACCTGCTGTCGCGTCCGGTTTGTCCGCAAAAAAGGAGTCGCCACCAATTTTAATTTTATCAAAGGGAAAATTGGATAAAACCTAAAATAATATTTTTCAACCAAAAATTTGGATTCGGGAGTCGATTACGAGTAGGGAAGTACTATCACCCTACAACGTCCGTTAAAACGGTTACCCTATAATTAATTATATACAAACTACTTATTTATTTATTTATTTTTTACCCCAAAAAGAATAATAAATAGAAAAAATTAAATTATTTACATTAATGAAAGAAGAAAAATATTTTTTTTATTAATTTAGTTTGACAAGGGGAGGACCTTGCTCCTACGTATCCCTAGGTGCAATAGGGAAATCAAAACACACATAGTTTTTGGATAGAAAATATTTGTGGGTTGACCGATTTTATTATTATTTTTATTTATATGCGTATTAAAAAAAATAAAAGAGTAATAATAATAATAATAATGATAAATATAATAATAATAATATTTGTTTGTTTTAACGAAAAAAAAAAAAGAAATTAATTTTTTTTTAAGGAAAAATTATTTTCGTAACGTGGCGGTTTGTGAACGAGACAAATGGACACGACGATGAAATAATCTGTTAAATAATTTGCTCGTACGTTGTCGGATATGTCGCGACACAAAGGCGACCAATAATTGAAAGTAAATAATATGGTGTAGCGAGCGAGGATGAATTTCATCCGGCGGCAACAACCATTAATTTTAATCTTAAAGGTAAAATCATTTATCCGTTAAAACTTTTTGATTTGATAAAGACGTATTATGAAATTTTTTATTAAATTACAATATGATAAAATTTATTTTCTTGGTCTATAGACATTAACTAGTTATATTTATTATTATTTTATATTACAAAGAAGACAATTTTTAAGATTAAACGATTTAAAAAAATAAAATGAAAGCTTAACATATGAATTTATTTTTATAAAAAAAAAACAGAAAAAATATATATAAAAAAAAAGATGTAAAAACAAAAAAAACTAATAAGTAGACTAGAGAAAAGAATAAGAAAATGGTACCTTACTAGAGTGATTACTTCAAGATCCGATTATCTCCTTCTCTTTTGCTAACTAATCTCTTTTTTTTTTTTTT
>JBBPBR010000003.1:50094065-50113570 GCA_037974775.1 Cicer pinnatifidum
TTGGGTGCGAGTCGTTTTCCCGGCTTCAACGTGCTGGTCGTTTTCTCGGCTTTGGGTGCGAGTCGTTTTCCCGGCTTCAACGTTCGGGTCGTTTTCTCGGCTTTGGGTGCGAGTCGTTTTCCCGGCTTCAACGTGCGGGTCGTTTTCTCGGCTTCGGGTGCGGGTTATTTTCTCGGCTTTAAATTTATGAGTGAATGAATGAATGAATGAATGAATGAATGAATGAATGAATGAATGAATGAATGAATGAATGAATGAATGAATGAATGAATGAATGAGTATGTCAGTTTTTATCAATATTTTTATTGGACACGGTCATTCAAATCATGAATGAGAAAAAGCACTTATACCCTTTTTCTTGAACGTGATATCTTTGATCTTTGTCCTCTTCTATTTTCCTTTTCTTTCGTTCTTTCCTGTTTTTTTTTTTTTGAAGAAGAATTAATAGTGTGATCTGAAGTTATATCCGATTTCATTATATTGAGGTATGATAATGTTTTATTTTCCAATACATGATAATCATAAGTACATTCAAGAAAAAGAGTTAAATTATAAAGGTGACAACAATATATATCAATATATTGAAAGAAAATATATATACATACGAGAAAACAAAAGAAATGGGTGGAAGACCCGACTTGGTTACTAGTAATTCAAAAGTAGATTGTACTAACTTCTCATGCCATAACATAATCCATATTGTTGGTCTTATCATTTCAAGTACATATTCTCTATCCTTGTTTTTGTCGTTAATTTTCTTCTTCTCTTGGGTCGCCCTTTTGGGTTTTCAACCCAACAAATATTTTTTGTGTACCCTAATTTTTGCCTAGGTTGCCTGATTTTCAACCTAGCGGGTTTTTTTTTTGTTACCCTTGTTTTTGCCTAGGTCGCACTTTCGGGTTTTCAATCTAGCGGGTATATTTTTTGTACCCTAATTTTACCTAGGTCGCCTTTTCAGGTTTTCAACCTAGCAGGTATTCATTATTTAAGCATAATACTTTTTTACGGCGTCTGAGTTTACAGGAAGAGCTAAATCTTTTCCATCCATATTCGTAAGGATCAAAGCTCCACCTGATAAAGCTTTTTTCACAACGTATGGGCCCTCATAGTTAGGAGTCCATTTCCCGCGATAATCCTTTCGAATGGGCAAGATCTTTTTTAGTACCAGGTCTCCTTCTTGGAATTCTCGAGGACGTATTTTTTTCTCATATGCTTTTTTCAGTCTTTTCTGGTATAATTGCCCATGGCATAAGGCTGCCAACCTTTTTTCTTCAATCAAATTCAATTGATCAAAACGTGTTTGTATCCATTCTGATTCCTCTAGTTCGACTTTCATTAATACTCTCAGCAAATGGGATTTCTATTTCAAAAGGCAGTACAACCTCCATCTCACATACCAGGCAAAAAGGGGTTGACCTAGTTGGAGTGCATATCGAGGTACGATACCCGTGTAGTGCAAACGACAACATCTCATGTCAATCTTTGTGTTATAACCATTTTCTGAATAACTTTTTTTATTTTATTTAATTTTTTTTATTTTTTTATGTTTTTATGTTACAATCTTCCTTCTACACAACCGTTTGATATTTTTTCCGTAAAAGTTTGAAGATCGATTCACAAGTGGCAGTTAGTTGTGATATAAATCTTGAAATATAATTTAGTCTCCCAAGAAAACCGTGAATCTCTCTCTGTACTTTGGGGAGATATTTCCAAAATGGCTCGAACTTTATATGGGTCAACCTCTATTCTTTTTTGACTATCGAAATATTGTAACACTTTATCCAACCATACGTCTAGAGTGCATTTGAAGGGGTTAAGTTTTAGCTTGAACTTTTGGAATCTTTCAAAGAGTTTCTTTAGATCAATCACATGTTTTTCTTTTGTTTGTGACTTAGCAATCATGTCATCTACATAAACTCATATCTCTTTATGTATCAAGTCATATAATCAAGTTACCATAGCTCTTTGGTATGTTGTCCTAATATTCTTTCGACTAAAATACATTACCTTGTAACACAATGTTCCCTAAAGGGTGATGAAAGTTTTTTATCATATCCTCGGCTACCATCTTGATTTAATTGTATCCCGAGCAACCATCCTTAAAGGAGAAAAGGTGAATGGTGAGCCATATTGTCATCCAAAATATCGATGCGAGGTAACGGAATATCATCTTTAGGGTTGGCTTTGTTAAGGTCCCTATAGTCGACACACGTTCGAACTTTGTCATCCTTTTTCAGCACCGGTGCAATATTGGCTATCCATTGGGGATAATTTTCCACAGCGAGGAACCCAACGCTAATTCTTTACTTCTTCCCTTATTTTTAATGACATATCAGGCTTTATTCTCCTTAATTCTTGTTTAACCAAAGAAAAATCGGGTTTTAAGGGAAATTTATGCTCCACTATGCTAGTATCCAATCCATACATATCTTAATATGATGGAACAAAAATATCTTTCTATTTATGTAGAATTTCGATTAGTTCATGATATACTTCTTACTTTAAGGTAGTGTTGACTTTAATTTCCTTTCTATTTTCTTCTTTCCTTAGATTAATTACTTTTTTTGATTCCTTATGGAACATAATGTCTTGCCTTCCTTTTCTGCCAATTTTAACGATTCTAGGGGAAATTCATAAGCTTCTTCATTATCTTTTATTGTTTGATTAGTAAGATGGTCACAGTTATGTGGCAGAATTTTGGTACAATCATATGCGAATGAATTATTCTCAAAAATGGGAATTGCATCGAATACTATACGCAACGTGATTGTTTGCCAATTCTTTATTTTTGTTTTTGCATCGTATGGACGAACCTTATTAGCATCATCGATGGAAAAATCATCTCTAGCTACTGCAATATGAATCTTGTCTATCTTTCCTTTTTTTTTTTTATGTGGCCAATCTTTGCTTGTCAACTTTGGTTGATTCGTAATCTAAATCCTATTTATCTCTATTCTCATGAAATTTTATCAGTCCTTTGAGTCGTTCTTCATTCTTCCCTAAACCATGTCATGGATGATGCCCCCAGCTTAACATGGATGATGCCCCCAGCTTAACATGAATCTAACCACCATAATAGTTGTGTTTGATAGATGTAGTTCTATGTTGTCATCTCGACGTAAGCGTTGTCCACGATTTCTAGTGTTTGGAAAGCGATCTCCAGAGAGCTTACTCTATCGTCTCAACGTAAGGTGTGGTGGAAAACTTACTCACCAACGAGTCTTCCTCTTCTGACACGGTTATCAATTGGTCATATTTCATATACTTTAGCTTTTGATGTAGGGTTGATGGCACCACACCAATAGAATGGATCCATGGTCTCCTCAATAAGCAGCTATAGGCGAGTACAATATCCATCAAATGTAACGTGATTTCAAAAGTGATCGGGCCTATTTGAATTGGGAGTTCAATTTATCCCATCATTTTTCTATACTCCCATCGAAAGTTTTAACAAGAACTCTTGATATCATATGATCGAGGCACATTGCTGATATGTGCAACGCTTTGTTATGGCCTATTTCTTTGACGCACAGTTCGTCATCTATGAAGGTTATGTGACTGTTTATGATGCCTCCATATTTGTCACAAGTGATATCTTGAGTGATGTGGACTTCATTTAGTATTTTTTGTAATAGCTTCCTATGGGACTCAGAATTCATCAGCAAATATATCAACAAAAATTTTGTGGGGCGACCTAGCTCGTAAATCAGATGATGAAGGCTAGTCAACCAAGCTCTTAAAACAAAGGATGAGGGACAATCATCTCTGCTCTTAAATCAGAGGATGTGGGTTAATATCTCGTCTCTTAAATAATATGGTGTGGGTTAGTGTCTCAAATTTAAATTTAACCACTAAATATGAAATGTCATAAATGCATTTAATGAATGAACATTTTCCTTCATCTTGATCTTTTTATTTTTTATTTTTTTTCAACCAACTTTTTTTCAATTTTTTTTTATTTCTTTCACCTCTTTACGGACATGATCCTTAATTCATGGATGAAAAATGTGCACCACTTTAAATAAGTGGTGGTGATTGTCCTTTTAATCTTTAAAGAAATTTTTTCTTACATCATCGACTTGATCTTTAGCTGCCCCTGCCTTACATGTAAAGACATCATACTAGTTTTGACCTCTTGACATTCATATAATTTGTGCCCCAACATATGATTATCATAAAAATGTATTTTGAAAAAGAAAAAAAAAGATTTATAACACAAGAAAGTAGTGAAGGATGGTTCAGACAATGATATTTAATGAGAAAATCTATGGTACAAAAAAAAATATTGATAGAAAGAAAAGAAGATAAGGTGGTCTCATATGGGTAAATGACCCAATTTGTTAGTAGTTTTTCATAAAAAAATGTGCTAATAACTCATGCCACAATTTCAATCATGTTATTAACCTACTTTGGAAGATATGATTTCCTCCAATCTATATTCACAGTCTTTCAGAATATGTTCAGCTTCGACTTTGATGTGTGTATGTAAGTTATATTCTTTGATCATCCTTTTTTAGATTCTCAAATAAGTGATCTTCTTTCATTCTATACTTTTTTTTGTGTCCCTAATTTTTGCTTAGATTGCCCTTTCGGGTTTTCAACCTAACATGTTTTTTTTCTAACTTTTTCCTAGGTCACTCTTTGGGGTGTTCAACTTACCAAGTCTTCATTAATTTTTGCATCCTCATTTTTGCCAAGGTCGCCCTTTCGGGTTTTCAACCAAGCGAGTTTTTATTCATTTTTGTACCCATATTTTTTTTTAGGTTGCCATTTCAGCTTTTCAACCTAGCGGGTATTTATTGTTATTTTTTTTATACCCTAATTTTTGCCTAGGTCGTCCTTTCAGGTTTTCAACCTAGCGGGTATTTATGATTATTCTTGCACCATAATTTTTGCCTAGGTCGCCCTTTCAGGTTTTCAACCTAGCGGGTATTTATTATTATTATGATTTTGCACCCTGATTTTTTCCTAGGTCGCCCTTTCGGGTTTTCAACCTAGCGGGTCTTCATTTAGATGTAATACTTCTTGAAGCATCAATGTTGCAAGTAGTAATAAGTCTTCTTGACCCATATTGGTGTGGATTAGAGCCACACTTGAATGTATTTTTTATGGTATTGGGGGTTCATATAGTTGGGAGTTCATTTATCTTGCCAGTCCTTTTAGATATGTGAAATATTCTTGAATGCTAATTCTTTCTTTTGAAGCTCTGAAGTTCATATGTTCTTCTTTAAAGATCTTTGAAATAATTGTCCTTGACATGAGGCAATCAACATTTCTCTTGAATTGAATTCAATCAGTCAACACATATCATTACTCTTGATAAGAGGTTTTTGTTTGAGTGGGTCACACTGCCTTTATTCTATATAATAAGAAATAAAAGGGGTGCCCCAGTTATAGGTTGATACTCATGGAGGGTATTCTATAGTTACGAGTTAATGTTTGGCACGAGAATTTTCCATATACTTTTCTTATACATTTGATAGTCGTGAATTTTATTCTTGTGAGTGACTGTTCTTCAACGTGACTTACTTTGAATATTGAAGATAGAGTAGCTACAGTCAGCTAGTTGATTATATTATTGAGGGACATGATGGAAAATGACTTCAATATTTTTTTAGACATTTGTCTAATATGTATATACAAAATGATCATCTTCTTATTCCAACTTTTCCATTCTTGATTTAGTTGATTGAGGATTACATTCAAGCCTCATGTACGTTCAACATCTTCATTTTCAATTCGTAGGCGGCTAGAATATCCATGGCACAAACTTGAAATTCTCCACATGATTGACATATTCGAAACATATTCAGATAATGATTAAGATAAAACCACTTGTCTAAGGGGATTAACGTGACATTAATCTCATGCCCCAACATATCGAAGTCCATCCAAATAGTGGATTTTTGTATCGGTCTCACATTCCGTGGAATTTATAGCATGATTGAAATTATGTATGAGATTTTAGAAAACTTTATCATGAATGAACTACTTCCAAATATATTTGGTATATGGTTTAATGAAGAGAAAGAAAAATAATGTTTGGTAAGAGGTTGTGAAATATATGATGAGTGAGAATGGAAAAGGAAACAATACAAAATGCATTTATTGACATTCAAAATATTGAGGCACATCAATATGATCTATGTGTTAGGATCAAATTAAATAACATTAACAATCATGGGGAAACTTGTCCCTTGTATATATATGGGAGAACATAGTCAATAACTTCAAAGTTGTGTTTAGTCAAGGTTTTTTCTTCAATAGTCATAAAAAATTCATACAAGGTTTGCCATTTTTTAGATTGATGACATCAAATAATAATCGGTAGTGATGAAAGTTCAACATAGACGACCCAACTTCTAGAGATTTACTTGTGACGAAAGCCAATGAAGTATGTTCATGACTCAGAAGTAGGGGGTGTATGATGAATATGAATCTAATTAGTATCAGGTTCAAATCTTGTGGACAAGTGGCTTTAGATAGAGTATAACCAAAAAGTAGACTAAAAGGTGATAATTGTTAGACTTATGAAATCAAATGGGTAACAAATGAGTTTTTCGTGATAGTTTTTTTTTTTCATGAAGGATCCCCATGATTTCAAGTATCGAGAGTTTGTAAGATTTCCAATCTTTTAGCCATATGAATTTTCAATTGGTTTAGATCATCTTTGTATGTTTCAATTCATCCATGATTTTAACTCGGGAACATGTCCGATAAGGGTGTCACAATATTTTTTCTTTTTGCTTTTTTTTTGTCTTTTGTCTTTTTATTTTTTTGTTGAAGGAAAATGTTATGAGAATGTAAAAAAAATGAATGAAATGATTATGCATTTAACTGAAACATTTTACTAACTCCTAATATGCAATATTTTTTCTAAAAAAATGAGAAAAAAGAAAAATATGTTGTAAAATGAAGTAAAGGATGAAACATACATGATTATGTCCTACATGGTTCTTTTATTATTTACATGTATGATTATGTCCTACATGGTTCTTTTCTTATTTGATGATTTTTTATTGTGAACCTTTACTATGGGTGGCTCTATAGTTCTAAATTGGCTCCTAGAGCACACAACTCAATTCTAAAATATTAAACCAATTAATAGGTAAACTATTAAAATGGCAATATTCTAAAAAAGGTCAACTCTAGGTGAGACTTTCATGACAACCAAACAGGATGTACATCCAGAAGATTATCATTACACAATCTCTAACTTATCTTAGGTTTGCACTCAGCCAGGGTATAGAGCCCACTCATAAGTGTGTGAGTTGTGTTAGGGTAATGTATAAAAAATAAATAAGATAAAAAAAAAAAACATCACAATAAAAATAAATTGACCAAACACATATAATTATAATAACAAAATAAAAAATAAAACAATAGGAGTAATATAAATGAAATAATAATAAAATAACTATATATAATTAATTAGATTGGGCTTGACTCTCAAATATCCCCAGCGGAGTCGCCA
Source organism: Cicer pinnatifidum (assembly GCA_037974775.1). Lineage (NCBI taxonomy): Eukaryota > Viridiplantae > Streptophyta > Magnoliopsida > Fabales > Fabaceae > Cicer > Cicer pinnatifidum. The sequence goes on from JBBPBR010000003.1 coordinate 50,101,540, forward strand.
GCTGTCGCGTCCGGTTTGTCCGCGAAAAAGGAGTCGCCACCAATTTTAATTTTATCAAAGGGAAAATTGGATAAAACCTAAAATAATATTTTTCAACCAAAAATTTGGATTCGGGAGTCGATTACGAGTAGGGAAGTATTATCACCCTACAACGTCCGTTAAAACGGTTACCCTATAATTAATTATATACAAACTACTTATTTATTTATTTTTTACCCCAAAAAGAATAATAAATAGAAAAAATTAAATTATTTACATTAATGAAAGAAGAAAAATATTTTTTTTATTAATTTCGTTTGACAAGGGGAGGACCTTGCTCCTACGTATCCCTAGGTGCAATAGGGAAATCAAAACACACGTAGTTCTTGGATAGAAAATATTTGTGTGTTGACCGATTTTATTATTATTTTTATTTATATGCGTATTAAAAAAATAAAAGAGTAATAATAATAATAATAATAATAATGATAAATTTAATAATAATAATAATAATATTTGTTTGTTTTAACGAAAAAAAAAAAAATTAATTTTTTTTTTAAGAAAAATTATTTTCGTAACATGGCGGTTTGTGAACGAGACAAATGGACACGACGGTGAAATAATCTGTTAAATAATTTGCTCGTACGTTGTCGGATATGTCGCGACACAAAGGCCACCAATAATAGAAAGTAAATAATATGGTGTAGCGAGCGAGGATGAATTTCATCCGGCGGCAACAACCATTAATTTTAATCATAAAGGTAAAATCATTTATCCGTTAAAATTTTTTTATTTGATAAAGACGTATTATGAAATTTTTTATTAAATTACAATATGATAAAATTTATTTCCTTGGTCTATAGACATTAACTAGTTATATTTATTATTATTTTATATTACAAAGAAGACAATTTTTAAGATTAAACGATTTAAAAAAATAAAATGAAAGCTTAACATATGAGTTTATTTTTATAAACAAAAAAAAAAAGAGAAAAAATATATATAAAAAAAAGATGTAAAAACAAAAAAAACTAATAAGTAGACTAGAGAAAAGAATAAGAAAATGGTACCTTACTAGACTGATTACTTCAAGATCCGATTCTCTCCTTCTCTTTTGCTAACTAATCTCTCTATTTTTTTTTTGTGCTCTCAGTTTTGTGTTTCCAATTCTCCTCCCTTATTGTGCTCTTGTGGCAGCCTATTTATAGATTTTTTGGTGTAGATTTCAAAAGACAAAAGAATAATTGTCAATTGATTACTATTAATCTTTTTTTCGGTTTCTTTTCTTTTAATTGACCACAATTATACCGATTCTTATTGCCATTGATTCATTTCTTCGGTTTTCTTTTCTATTCAATTGATCACCATTATTCTGATTTTTATGACTATCAATCAATTTCTTTTCTGTTTTTTTTTTTTCAATTATTTTGATCACCATTGCATCGATTTTTATGACAATCAATTCATTTCTTTTCAGTTTCCTTTATTTTTATTTCTTCACATATATTTATATATTTATTATTATTGTCATTATTATTATTATTTCCTTTATTAATAAAAAGTAAAAAATAAATAAAAAATCGGACAAAATTAGGTGTCAACACCTGCACTATCATCAACTTGCTTTAACTTTTTAAGGTCAAGTTATTTGTCATCAAATTTAACATGTATTGACTCTTCCACAATATGAGTTTCCTTATTAAACACTCTATAAGCTTTAGATCTTTTAGAGTATCCAATGAATGTGCGCTTTTGTGATATGGAATCAAACTTGCCAAGATTGTCTTTAGTGTTTAACAAATAACAAGTACAACCAAATTGTTTAAAGTAGGAGATCATAGACATTTCACCCTTCCATAATTCATATGGTATTTTATTCAATATTGAACTAATTAAAATTGTATTATTAGTATCGCATGCAGGGTCAATTGCCTTTGACCAAAAATGTTTTGAAATATCCATCTCATTTAGCATGGTTATAGAAATTTCTTGAAGGGATCTATTCTTTCTTTTTACAACTCAATTTTTTTGTGGCGTTCTAGGAGAGGAGAAGTTGTGTGAGATTTCATTCTCATCACACAAACTTTCAAAGAACTTATTTTCAAATTATACTCCATTACACTTCTAATTTTGCAATCTTAACACCCTTTTCATTCATTACTTGTTTGCAAAGAGCAATAAACACTTTGTGGCAGGCATCTTTATTTCTTAAGAGTTTTACCCAAGCCCACCTAGTTTAATCATCCACAATTTTAAAGTCATATTTCTTTCCATTTATTTAGTGTGTTTTTACTGGCCCAAAAAGATCTATTTCTTTTGTTTGGGAGGTAGAAATAAGTTATTAGGGGTAAAGGAATTCTTAGTTTGTTTTTTCTTTTGACAAGCTTTATAATTTGATGAGGATTTAAAATGTGCTAATTAGGATCAAAACAAACGAATATTTCAAGTGAAGACTTTATAATAGTTTTTAGTTTTATTTGTATTTAATTTGAATTGTAATAATTCTAGTTAAGTGGTGTAAGCCCAATATGATTATAGAGAATTTTCTTTTGGCAGATTTTAGTAATAGGGTAAATATTTCTTTAAATACCTTGTAAGAGTCTAATTTGGATAAGTGTGAAATAAATTTGAATTTCTCTCATGAGAATGGCGAGTGAGACGAATCTCCTATTTGAGTTCTTGGATTAGAACTTATTTGAATCTTATCAATGAGTTCCTTACAATTGTGGCAATTCTTCATTGACTTAACAATCATCATTTGTTGTGGTGCCTTCTCCATCTAACACATGTTTGTTTGTTTCTTTTCTCTTTTATTTTACTACTTTATTGAAAAATCTTTCTCAACTAGTTGTCCAATGTGCATCAAATTGCAATTCATGCTAGGAACAAAAAATATATCCTCTATTAATGTTGTTTGTCCCTCCTTTCTTAGTAGGAGTACTTTTTCCATACCTTCAAACATTAACTTCTACTCTCTTCCAGTATAAGTCTTCCTACTTGCATCAAATTCAATCAACCATTCCTTATGTCCTATCATGTGATTTGAGCGCCGAGTTTGAGTCATCTTGAAGAATTTGATCCTCCTGCTCATTATTCTTTTGTTGTTTGCCTTTGTCGTGCCAACAATCAACACCATAGTGGCAATATTTTCACAATTATTCTTCTTTTGTTCAACCTTTGCCATGTTTCTTTCTCCTGATCCTCATGCTCATTATTCCTCTTTTTATCGTAGAATTCCTTCTTTCCATTCTTCTCTAAGTTTACTCCTCAATTGGTATTATAGAATTCAACTTTATTGTCATTCTTGGCATTGTCTTCAATGTTTGTTCATGCATCTTTATTGAACTTCTCTTTGCCTTTCTTTCATTTCTTATTTCTTTCTTCAAAGTTACCTTTCTTGGCATGAGCCAATAGAGCTTTTTTAGTCTCCTTCCCAATTTTCCTTTGACTCACTCTCATTTCACGAGAGTTCCTTGAAGTTCTTACATCTTCATTGTACTCAAATTCTTGGTCTCCACAATAAGCACAGTGTGCACAGTATTGTCACTACTAATATTCCTTACTCATAAAGTACTATGCACACTAACCCCTCAATATGCATAGTATTGTCACTACTAATATTCCCTTCAGTGTGCACAGTACCTTTTCAATCATCATCTGCTCAGTCAATGTTTCACCAGAACTTTTAATTTGATTGGTCAAATTCAACAATCGTAAAAAATAATATGTTAATAATTCATCATTCTTCATATGCAACATCTCATATTGTCTTCTTAGAATGAAGACGTACTTTCTTGACTTTTTCATCTCCACCATATCATTTAACAAGTATATCCAAGCAGTTTTGGATGCGGTCGCATCAACAATTTTGTCAATCACCTTCGCATCTAGACATCGATGTAGGAAAAACAAAACTTTATGATCGTTCTTCTTAGACTCCTTATGAGTTGTACGTTGACCCATTATGGGGTTCTCTCCTAATGAATCAAATCCATCATCAACTAAGTCACCAACATTTTGCACATTGAAGATGACACATATTTCAGTATACCACCTATACCAATTCTTTCCATCAAAAATGAATAAACTTGCTAGAAAATGTCTATTACCAATTTCAGCCATGTCTCCAAACTCCCATGTTTATCTCTCACTTACTTGTATTTTCTCAACTCACAAGATTCACTCACGTTTTCACTCACTCACGGTTCTTGACTCACAAGAATTGCTCACGAATCCAAGAATCGAACTTTGCTCACTGATACCATTTGATAGAAATATTATGAAATTTATTCATTGTAAATGATTACATAAAGCCTTAGTATTTAAAGTGTTGGCTTGACACTCTAAGCTTCATCAACGTAAACTTGGACACGAGCTTATGTTGTTACCAGCTGGCCTACAACCTCATCAAGCTTACTACAAATTCACTAACTAACTTATACAAAAGATAACTAACAATTAATTACATGACTAAAACATTAACATTTGAATTAATACAACAACACATACTTGCATGACTTGTATTAAAACTTTATCGCCACAAGTTTTTTACCATAAACAACTTTAAAAGGAAATTATATTTTATTTACCTAATTATCTAAAGAAAAACTAGAAGGGTTCAACAAGTAGTGATAAAATGTGTTTTTTGATATCACGATCTTGAATACCAAAGCCATCGCCATTTAGATAAAGTGTGTGGGCCACACGTGCTGCATTTCTGGCTTGATTAAGAAATGGTTCCATCGAAGCCACTAGTCTTGTGGAGCATTGTCCATTAATCTTTTTCCATGCACTGTTTATAATATCTTGGATATGTTTTCTTGCTTCTTCCTCTGAAACATCATTTTCATTAATATAACATCCAATTGACGAAGCAGCATCTCCCCTTTCGCTTTCGGCCTATTGCATATCAAATTATATATTAACACCCAATAATTATAGGAAATGAAAAGCTAATTTTTACTTTTTTTTAATCTTTTATCTCATATTTTAATCAATAATTATAGGAAATGAATTTGGAAAAATTAAGCTTACATGTAATCAATGAACTTTAAGCCAATTAAAAATTGCACAATATGTCAAGTGCGAATTCATAATAAAATATCTAAATTAACAATATTAACATTTAAATAGAGTTTTTAATCCACGAAAGTTTAAAACTCTAAGCCACCTATGTCACATTATTAATGAAAATGACATGTCATAGGTTGTTGGGAAAAATATTTATTTTCAATTTTGTTCCTCTTTTTATTTTTTTTAAATAGTCCCTTATATTCCAAAACAAAACTCATAATATTTTCTATTTAAAATCAGAAAATGAATAATTCTTGCAACATCAAAAACTGTTTCAAAATAAAAATAAATTGAAATATACAATAAAGATAAAGGTGAAAAAATAAATTTTATTCTATGAAAAAAATTTACCTCTGCGGTCCCCAAATCATTGCACAACCGAATAACGAGAGATACATTGTAGACAATATCTTGATATATGTGTGAAAAATTATCAATCTCATCTGTTAATTGAAATTCATATCTTGTAGCAAAATATGAATGAAGCAAAATTAATGGCCCAGAAGATGTAATCCATGCATTGCTTAGATATTCTTCCAACGATGGAATATACCCTGTTTTGTCCCACTTTGCTTCCACGTATAACGCATTGCAAAACTCCATCCACTACGAAATTGTCGAATATAAAATGTTATATATAATAAGAAACAACTGATTCATTCATTAATTTCATTCTTTCAATGATTTTTTCTTTTGATAAAAAAAATTAGTGGTTATTTTAACTAATCATTAGTACCGCATTCTTTAGGTAAGGTAACACCATATTATAATTATTTTCTCCTGCAATTTCATATGCAATTTCATTTGTGACATCTTGAAGTGCATTGAAGCAAATCATCATGTACTCTGGAAGTTCTTCAAGTTCTTTTGCATCCCATCTGTGTGTTAATTCCCATGTCAAAATCAATAATATACAACAGCAATTGAGTTTCGGACCGTAATTTAAAACTATTAAGTATAAGCCTTAGTTAGTAATAAACAAACCTCTGAAATGCCGTTGTAAACGGCTTGAGTTCTTCAAAAGAGGCGTGTATGTCATAAACATCATCTATTAATAGTACGAAAATAATCACTTTAGTAAGCCATTTCCTCAAAGATTTATATTTGGGCTCGAAAGCAACCCCTGTTGCACACATGAAGCTTTCAACCAACCTATTTCGTGAAAAGTTGAAGTCTTTTCTTAATCCAAGTTTCTCCCACCAACTAAAAAACAAATTATAAATATTAAATAATACTCTAAAATGAGAAGTGGAAACTTTTTTATAATATTGTAAAAAAAAAAAAATATATACCTGGACCTATTATCCAGGTCAAGTCGACGGGTTTAAATTGTTGAACCCATTACCTGAACCAAATATAAGTGGGTTTCAATGGGTTGGGTCGGACCCGAAAGTGACCGAATACGGATAAAAATCGAGTTGAGTTGGATTGGGTGATCGGATTGACGGGTCGACCCGCACCCATGTACACCCCTATTTTAGATTGCTCGAAACTTTCTAAAATCTAGAAAATTTGTATTTCGAAACTTTTGAAAAAATATATTTCAAATGTATGAAAAATTCGAGTGGCACTTACTTTTTTTATTTTAAAAATTTGAAAATATTCGAAAGTTATGATGAATTCTTTAAAGTTTCGAAAGAGAGGTGAAAAAATGAATAGTAAAAATAATTAAAAGTTTTATAGAAGGACAAAATTGTATTTTCACGTTGATTAAAGGGGTTGCAGTTTAACTGTAGGGGTGCATGACAGAATACTCTACAAAAAATAGAAGTAATTTATCAAAAACAATTATTAAGAATAAATTTAGGGTGACTCAATAATAGACCAAAACATTTTTAGCCATCAGTCGAGCAAGATATCCTTTTTTATGTTAAGTTATATATATATATATGTATATTACATAATTTTAATCTTTAATATAGATCGATGTTTTGTTCTTGATGTTTTACTCTCTATTGTGGTGAGTGATGACTTAGGTATTTTTAGGTTGCATCTTTTTTTAAAAATTTATTAACTAATTAAAATGAAAATATATATTATAAAAAAAATACAAAAATATCAAAAGAAAAGTGAGTTAAGCTGTGCTATCAGCCTTGATAGTTTCTACTGGACGAATCAGTCTTAATAACTGACAACTCAATAAGAGAGTGGGTCGGACTGATTTGAACCATTCATTTTATCAGGCTCTTCGAGCTGAGTCAAGCCGATCCATTTGACAATTTTAATTAATATATATCTGTACCTGGACAATTCCTTAACCTCTTTTTGATGTTTCACATGCGTTATGTTAAAGTTTAATTTTGCTAATTCAAGCAAATTAGGGTCCATGTCTTTCTCAATTTGGAAATGCTTCACGTGCCATTTCACACCAAACCATGGCACTCTCCAATGGGAAGGGAGCTCCAAGGCATGGACCACTCTCTCAAAATCAATGTTAAACTCTTTGATGTTGATAGAACTTGAAGTGAAACCATCTTTGAGCCAATTTGTTGCTAATTTTTTGAGTTCATCCAAGATTTGTTCACCTTCTAAGCCCAAATGTGAGGCATCAAGAAGCTCCATAATATCTTTAGCATCACTAAAACATAGGTGATCCTTCTCTACCACTATACCCTTTTTCACAACATCTAAGTAGTTGCTTAGATTATCTGAATTCATAAACAATCAAAAATTAATTCGTACGCTGCAATTAATTTTATCCATATATGATAAATTAGACGATGAAACTTAGACGATAAAATTAACTTATAATATATAGCTTAAGCTAATTTTTTTTTACAATACCAAAGAGGCTTAAGAGATAATTAGTTACCAGGAAACACATCATATCCATGTTGTCTTAACAACTTAAAGCATAGTGCAGAAAAATGCATAGTCTTTTGCACATCACCGAAGTTTTTTCTGTTTTGGTGAGAGACAAATATAGTTTGAAGAAACTCATCAATTTCCTTCTCAAAGTGATTGGCAAGGCCTAATTTTTGAATCCAATCAGCCAACTCTAATTTATGCAAAATGTCCGACTCTTTTACAAAAAGGCATTTTACTTCAATCACTCGCTTGTATAATTGCATATCAAATTCTTCTTTCTGCACAAAAATATGCAACTAAATATCATTCTTTTTTATTATTAATATTACTATATATTGCACTAATCTAATCTTCAAAGTTACATTAACATTGCATACACTCTTTAATTGTTCAACAATTAGATTAAATTGCGATTTATAACTGCAATTATGGCCGCACTAATTTTTGAAAAGACAAAATATATTAATAAAGAACAACTCAAATCACACACACAATATTGTTAATTTTGAAGTATATACAACGACGTCGCAATTGTAATTTAGAGTATATTTTTCATGTTGTGTATGTCTTACAAATGGTATTCAATCTAACAATAAATAAATTCGCACATAAATATGTTCTACGTTTGAATCCAAAATATAATATTTAATTTAACAATATTAATATTTATCAATTGAAGTAAATTTTACAAAATCTAAATGACGAAACGTAATTAAACACTTTTATAAACAACTATTATTTATATATATATATATATATATATTATTGTACGTAATATAGGGACACATGTTCAAGCTTGAAAACAAAGGATTTCAACCACCAAATATTGTTATTATTTTTGTTATGATTTTGAAAATAATTAAATTAATCGGTTATAAAAGTTGAAAGACGAAAAATTAAACAAAAAGTAAAAAAATTAAAATAAATATTAAATAAAAGATAAAAAATCAAAATTATATTTAAATTTATATATTAAATTTGAATTTTTTCACTTTATTATTAATAATAATAATAATGATAATGATAATTAATAATAAAAATTAAGGATATTATTTGTGTTATATATATGTAACATAAATCGTAGTACATTAACAAAAAAATAAAGATAAATAACAGATGCAATATCTCACATCATATGGAGTGCGAAGAGACTGCAGAAAGTCGTCTTTCCAAATGTTGGGTTTATAATTTGCAGTTCTTCGCATGTCCAGCTCCTTCGCCTCTGACTGTTTTGTGCTGCTCGACATTGTCATATCTTTTCGTCTTGTTGGCGTAGCTACCCAAAGCTTGTACTCGCTTTTTATAGGCCAAACCACACTAACGTACGTAACATTCAGTTTCTGTTCCTTTGATTTGACAAAAAGCATAATAAATATCTAATACATGAGAGAGATATCTACCTACATATTACTTATTAGCAACCTGTTCACATTAGGTTCGATCGTACAACCTCATGTTTAAGTGAAATATTAGTCAATTTCTTCTTAACTGAAATAACTTTTGTTGAACTCCCTTTCCGTTATGTCATGCTAGGTCTCTCTTTTTTTAATAAAGAAATATATATCTAATTATTTAAATTGATAAAATATATCGATTGAAATTAAAGTTAAAAATCAAAGTTATTAAAATAAAAGGTTAATAAATATACGATCAATTTCACAATATACAAGTTAATAGCATGAAAAAATGACTACAAATGTTACAAATTCAAAGCGTTTAAAATATGTATTTTTTGAGTTTAAAATATGTATATTTTTGAATTTGTAATATTGGCTACATCAATATTATTGATTGAGTTTGTAAAGGATTACACCGGCGACAAACTCCTTCGATAGCACAAAATACACCTCCTTTACCGAATACAATCATCTTTGCGTATTATTCTACGAACACTTATGTGCAACATTAACCTGCAAATGAACGTTAGCCAATAAAATTTTATATTGCTCCACTAATTCCTCTTCTCACACAAATAATTGTCTCCGCCATCTCCACCCTTGAACATATCCTCCAGTCGCAACAACTCTAACATAACCTCTACACTTTACTTGTGTTGCAAAGACAAATAAAATAACATACTACTCACACAAAACCTCACCAACCAACCACGGATCCTTCCAAAATAAAGTATTACTCTCATTCCCAATATTTCTAAACAATTTTTTGTCAAATCATTCCTCTTCAATATCAACTTTTCCCGTAAAAATATCATTCCACCATAGAGACCCCCTCGAACTGCCCCCCTTAAATCCCCTAACTTACAATCCATATTTATCGATCAACACCTTAACTCAGAGGTCCTTTGACTCCGTTTTTAACCTCCATTGCCATTTACCTAATAGAGCTTTATTTAAAAAATTCAAATCTTAGACTCCTAATTCACCCTTCTCTAAAGGAAAACACATATTCTCCTAATTGACCCAATGAACCTTACTCACTTCCTCATTCTCACCCTGAAAAATGGTATACAAATATATTCAAGTTGAGAAATGATACTTGAAGGATCCTTGAAAAAGCAAAGAAGTTAAACCGATAATGCAAACAAGACAACTTTGAGGAGTACTAAACAACCACCCAACGATAAAGTTCTAGATTTCCACTCAAACAATCTATTTTGGATCTTCTCAATAACAGGCTTCCAAAACACCTTATGTTGGAGATTATCACCAATAGACAACCTCAAATATTTGAATGGAACATATCTCATCTTATAATGAAGCATCTTTGTCGCAATTTGAAGCCAGAAACTTTTAACATTAACACATGCCAACATACTTTTATGAAAATTAACGTTCAGGTCATATTGAAGCTCAAACCACAACAAATTAGCTTTGATTGCTCTAATATTGTCATATCACTTCTCTCCCATGATCAATGTATCATCTACAAATTGTAAAAGAGAGACACAAAAATCATTTGAGTCAACCTCAAAACCTTTGAACTAATTGGATTTCATAGAAACATTAAATAGAGCCTTCAAGCCTTCAATAGCTCTTCTGTAGGACTCTCATTCACTAACACAGAAATCGATGTTGAACCAACACATTCCAAAATCCATTTACGCCATTTCTTTGGAAAACTTATCTTTGTCATAACAAGATTTGGATAATCCCACTCAACTGAGTCATACACATTCTCAAAATCCTTTTGAACAAAATTAACTCTTTTTTCTTCTTTTTTGTCTTGTCGACCACTTCGTTTGCAATTAAGATCTCATCCAAAATTTGTTTGCCTTTAACAAAGTTGATTGAGATTCAATTATTACAGAACCAATCATATGACTCAATCTATTTGCCAACACTTTTGACAAAACTTTATACATACACCCCACTAACGAAATTGATCTAAAATCAAATAAGACATACAAATTATCTTTTTTGGGAATTAAAACTTTAAACGAGTAATTTGATCATTTCACCAACGTCTAATTCACATGAAAGTCTCATAAAATCATCTTTTATGTTTTCCCGAAACTCTTTCACAAACCCTAAATATACACCATCCGGACCTAGATTTTTATAGTTGTCACAATCCCACACCACCTATTTGACTTCCTCTTCGGTAAATCTAACTAACAATGATTTAACTTGCATTAGTGAGAGAAAATTAAAATGCAAATTATTCAAATCCATGTGGAGAAAATTAAAATGCAAATTATTCAAATTATTCAAATCCATGTGGATGAATCTAATAAATTTAAAATGACATTCAAAATAATTAAACCCTGCACTTCTCCCTTTGAATACTTGTTCCAAATTCTTCCTATGATGTAAAACAATTAACTCCCTCGTTGTTATAATTATACCACTGCTCTTTACCTTTATCGTTGATAGCTTATTCTAATTTTCATTTCTTTTAATAATATCAGTTTTATTTACATTTTATACCATTTCTTGAATTATGGTTCACAAACCATGACATCAAACCACTCACTTTATCCTCTATTTTAATAAGTTATATTATATAATTTTGATTCAAAATTTTTATTATAAAATTTTTATAATAATTGATTTGATTACTATTTAAATATTTACAAATTTCAAAATCTTAAATCAATCGTTTAGTCAAATCCTCTTTTACTTTAGTCGTAACAAAGTTCTAAACACAATAAATTTCATAACTAGTGTTTGCATCGAATCTATTTTTGGTTTAGTCACTATGCAAAACTTTA
>JBBPBR010000003.1:50125487-50138937 GCA_037974775.1 Cicer pinnatifidum
TATGTATATTTACATTAATAAATATAAATTAATATCCAACAAATATTTGAGTTTAACAAGAAGATTTGATTCTAGCAAAAAAGAAACGCTTCCACGACGTATCAAACCATAATTCGAATATCCTATTTTGAAGAGATGTTTATGTTTAATGAATAACAATATCTCAAATATAATTATTTTTGATAAAAAAAATATGAGAAACAAAAAATAATACTTAGAATTAATGTATTTTATAGTCTGTACAAAAAAAGAATTGTATACACATTATTTTAACTATTGGTATTTACAAAGAATATATTATTGAAAATAATAAATTATTATATAATTACAAAGAAAAATTATGAATCAATTATATTTTGATTTTAAATTATAATCAAAAGGATGAATAATTTTATATTGACGATATGATGTCTAGTGTTTGGTAGAGCTACATACTACACTATTAGAAATTAACACTACGCCAAAAATGACATTTAACAGCGTCCCTTTTACAGCGCTTTCTAAACACAAGCGCTGTTGTAAATGTATTTGAAAAATAACGGAGCCTTTTACAGCGCTTTTATTCACAAGCGCTGTAAAACAAGCGCTGTTGTAGGTCATATAACGTTTGCGCATAATGTTATAAGGCTTTTACAGCGCTTTTCAAAAAAGCGCTGTAAAATGAAACGCTTTCGCGTATGATTTTACAGCGCTTTTTTCACAAGCGCTGTAAAATACGTGCGCTTTAAAATAATTGAACCACCTATTACAGCGCTTGTTTCACAAGCGCTATAAAATACAAGCGCTTTCATTGAATTTAGCTACCTATTACAGCGCTTTTATTGACAAGCGCTGTAAAATACATAAATTTCAAATAATTATATACGTTGGGAACCCTCATATCCTCTACATCTTTCATCACCTCTACTCTGGGAACCCTCATACCCTCATATCCATTACGTATTGTGCCGCCATCTACGTTGTCTCAGGTATTTTTTTTTTCTTAGTATGTATTTTTTTTTTCTTAGAAGGACATCTAGTATGTAATGGAATTGATCAAAGCTACACATGTTGGATAAGACATGGTGAGAAAAAAAAAAGGAAACATTAATTTTGAGAATAGTTCGACATATGCTTCAACTGACTTCGATACAAATACATATGAGCCGGACCGAGTTGATGAGATCGCAAAAGCAGTTGAAGAAGATCTTCGAGATTGTCCTAAAATGTTTGAAAGTTTGTTGAGTGATGCAGAAAAAGAATTATATAATGGTTGTACTAAATTCACAAGACTGTCGGCGATATTAAAGTTGTACAACTTAAAAGCGAGTAATGGATGGTTTGATAAAAGCTTTACAGAATTATTAACACTCATAAAAGATATGTTGCCAGATGATAATGAACTTCCCAGTCGAACCTACGAGGCTAAACGGATTTTGTGTTCTATTGGCATGAGTTACGAAAGGATTCATGCATGTCCTAACGATTGCATTTTATTTCGAAATGAATATGAACTACTTAAGGCGTGTCCGAAATGCAATGTCTCTCGATATAAGAAGAAAGAATCTACTCCAGCAAAAGTCGTGTGGTATTTTCCTATAATACCAAGATTTAGGCGCATGTATCGCAGTGAAGAAGATTCAAAACACTTGACATGGCATGCAGATGAAAGAATTAGAGATGGAATGTTTCGACACCATGCAGATTCCCCACAATGGGCAAAAATTGATCACGAGTATCCTGAATTCGGGATAGAGTCAAGAAATCTAAGACTTGCACTTTCTACTGATGGAATGAATCCACATAATCTTCAAAGCATCTCACACAGCACGTGGCCTGTGATTTTGGTAATATATAACCTACCTCCATGGTTATGTATGAAGCGTAAGTTTATGATGTTGTCTCTGTTAATTTCTGGACCCAAACAACCGGGGAATGATATCGACGTATACTTGACTCCTCTAATAGAAGATTTAAAACGTATGTGGGAGACATGTGTGGAAGTTTATGATGGGTATAAGAAAGAATATTTCAATTTGAGGGCTATGTTGTTCGGCACAATTAATGATTTTCCAGCATATGGTAATTTATCAGGATATAGCATTAAAGGTCAATGAGCATGTCATGTATGTGAAGAGAGTACAAATTGGATGCGGTTGAAACATTGTAAGAAGAATGTGTTTCTTGGACATCGTAGATTTTTACCTTATAGTCATCAGTATCGTTGGTGGAGAAATGCATTTAATGGAAAATTAGAGGAAGGTAAAGCTCCTTTACCACCGACTGAATATCAAATACTTGAAAAAGTACAAGGTTTGACCAATAAATTTGGCAAACCTTTTGCGGGAGAGCTGGTCAAAACTGGGTGGAAGAAAAAGTCAATTTTCTTTGAATTGTCATATTGGAAGTCATTGTATATAAGATATTTCCTCGATGTGATGCATATTGAAAAAAATGTATTTGATAGTGTTATTGGTACGTTACTCAATGTTCCAGGAAAGTCTAAAGACGGCATCAACGCAAGATTGGACTTGGTCGATATGGGAATAAGAAATGAATTGGCTCCAGTAAAGAAAGGAAATCGCACATATCTACCTCCAGCCGCTCATACTCTATCTAAAAAGGAAAAAATTGTTTTATGTAAATTTCTACACGAAGTTAAAGTTCCAGAAGGATACTCTTCGAACATTAGAAATTTGGTTTGTATGAAAGACCTCAAGTTAAAAGGTTTGAAGACCCATGATTGTCATATTCTAATGGAGCATTTGCTACCAATAGGTATACGCTCCATTTTACCTGAAAAAGTTCGACTAGCATTAACTAGATTATGTTTCTTCTTCAGTGAAATTTGTAGTAAAGTGATCGACCCTCAGAAATTGCCGACATTGCAGAGGGAAATTGTTGTTACTTTGTGTGAGCTTGAAATGTATTTCCCACCATCGTTTTTTGATATAATGGTTCACCTTACTGTTCATCTGGTTAAGGAGTCACAACTTTGTGGGCCAGCTTATATGAGATGGATGTATCCGATAGAACGATATATGAAAATATTAAAAGGGTACATAAAAAGTAGAAGTCGACCAGAAGGTTGTATTGCTGAACGATATATTGTTGAAGAGGCTGCTGAATTTTGTACTGAATATCTGTCCAATGTTGAATCCATAGGGCTTCCCATGTCTCGTCATTCGGGAAGACTATCAGGAGAAGGGATAATTGGAAGGAGACTACTGACTATATCAAGGACAGAATTGGAGCAGGCACAATTGTATGTTCTGCACAATGATGATGAGGTTCAACCGTATGTTACAATACACATGGATCAGTTATCTCGTTTGAACATGAATAGGAATCAAATTGGATAACTGGAGAGCACAATCGAAGTTTTATAACATGGTTAAAAAATCACATAAAGTCAAAATTTGATATAGACCCCGCCTTGGTAAATACGGGGCGTGTCTTGACATCCAAGTAAAAAAGAACATGTGCAGCAGCGACGATTCGCGCATGATACACATGAATAAAGAAATATTCGGAGAGGAGTATGAGGAATTGTTCGACAAGGAGCACATATACGAACTTCTCGAACATTAGGAGCTCAGTGCAACTGTAATGAGCTTGTATATAAGGTAAAAAATACTTTTAATTGCATTTATTGGTAATTAATTAAATGTATTGGTAATTAATCTAGTTTAAAATTTTCATTGAAGGTTTTTGCATGAGAAGGTCGTGTGCCCGAGGAAATTATCGAATAAATACTCATTCTTCTCTCCGCATAAAACGTCCATGTGGAAACTCGATGAAGACAATGTAAAGAAATACATTGTAAATATGTTTTTAGGAAATATTTCAAAGGATAAATTGTTCTTAGCACCATATAATTCAGGGTACGTAATTTTATCTTTTTTAATTGATGAGAATTTAATTTATTAGTTGTGTATAAACAAAATTGTTTAACCAATTTTTTGTTGTTGTAGGGCACATTGGGTGCTATTTGCAATCAATGCGATCTCTGAAGTTATATACTATTTGGATCTCGTGCATGGCGATTACAACAACCACTCCGAAATAAAGACTATGTTCGACATGTAAGTAATATTGATTTATTTTTGTTACACATATATATAAATAAGTGTTTGTTCATGCTAAAATAATCACATTTATTCATTTGATAGTGCATTAAAAGTTTTTCGAGCTCAAAGAGGTGCGGTAGTGTCGAAGCAAAAGTCTAATAATATTACATGGATCCCAATAAAGTGCCCTCGTCAAACAAACAACATCGACTGTGGGTACTACGTATTGAGATTCATGAAGGAGATTGTTGACAAGAATAAAACTATTATCCCAGAAACGGTATGGTATTTTGATTATATGATTTTCATATATAAATTATCTATATATTTGATACTAACTTAATATAATATGTTCAAATTTTATATTGCAGTACTTTGAAAATTCCAGTCCATCATATTCTGAGCAAGATCTGATGGAATTAAAGGAGGAGTGGTGTGAGTATGTGCTTGAAATGAAAATTATTTGATTTTCTGGGAAATAGCATGCTGCTGGGCAAGGGATCTGAATATTATATGGTGCATAGTTATTATATGTATATGATCATAGGACAGTATATAAACATGCATATGAATATGTTGTAAATTAGGTTCAATGTATATTTAATTACTTATGTTGTAAATTACTGTGTTACAGGATAATATATATGTATCATATTGTGTGGACTGATTATGTTTTAACTGATTATGGGCTCTGGTTCTGGTTCTGGTTCTGGTTGTGTTACTGATTTTGTTTCTGTTTTAACATGCACATGAATATGTTCTAAATTACTGATTCTGGATGTGTTGTGTTGTGTGAACTGGTTCAAACTAATTTTGGATAAAAAGATAAAAGACATCGCTTTATAAAAAAAGTGACATAAAAAGCTAAAAAATGCTTTTAAAATATATACAGGGTTAAAAAAAAAAAATAAAAAAAACACCTTTTACAGCGCTTGTTATAAAAAGCGCTGTAAAAGGCATACCAAATATGAATTATGGGTATGCCTTTTACAGCGCTTGTTACAAACAAGCGCTGTCAAAGGTACCCCAAATATTTGAAATATGGGTATACCTTTTACAGCGCTTGTTACAAAAAAGCGCTGTAAAAGGCATTCCAAATATGAATATGGGTATGCCTTTTACAGCGCTTGTTACAAAAAGCGCTGTAAAAGGTACCCCAAATATATGAAATATGGGTATGCCTTTTACAGCGCTTGTTACAAAAAAGCGCTGTAAAAGGTACCCCAAATATTTGAAATATGGGTAAGCCTTTTACAGCGCTTTTTTGTAACAAGCGCTGTAAAAGGTGCATAATAAGCGCGCGCTATTAAAGGTGCCTTTAAGAGCGCTTTTTTAAAAGCGCCGTTGTATCTTTTACAGCGCTCGAATCCACATCACTTTTTTTTTTTGAAAAAGCGCTGTAGAAGGCTTAAAAAAAGCGCTGTAAAAGGCAATTTTTGGCGTAGTGTAAAGTTTTACCTGCGGCTTTTCGTGCGGATTTAAGCTAAAACTCCGCAAGAAACACACTTACCTGCAGATTTACCAGAGGAAATATTTCTCCACGTAAAATCTTTGTAGATAATTGTTTCTTGATGATTTCTATATCCGCAAGTAAGGTACCTGCGAATGATTCCATAGAAAAAGTAAATAAAATCCACAGCATACATTTTATATACTTCAGACATTTTCTTACGAATTTTCATGCAAATAATGTTTGCAGTAGCATTCATGCGAATGTGTTCTAAACATATGCAACATTGTTTCGAATGAAAATCCGTAGGTAAATCCATGTCAACATTGTTTTCAAAGAAAAATCAGTAGGAAAGGTTCACAGTAGATATCCATGATGCGTCGATTGTTTCTAATTTTTTATTTATATAAAAATTTCAACTAAAAGTATATGAAAACATTATTATAACTATATTTTTGAAGTACTTAATTAGAATACAATTAAAATACCTTTGAGTTCACCGATAATTTAGTAAATATATTTTACCTATTAAACTCAACTCATAGATTTTTACTAGCTTATCTCATAAAATTTCTTTATAAATGACTCATATATTTATGTTATTCTCATAAATACATCAATAAACTTATCCCTGTTTTCTTTATTGTTTGGATAGACATCTTTATAATCAAGTTAAATTTGAAATATTACAAATAGTAACAAGATATAGTAACGATCGAAAAACCAGTCTCCAAGAGCTAAGTAATTATCTACATATTGTTAATGTATATATGTACATATTAGTATTAGATACATAAAAATATTTAAATTAAAGAGAATTATCAGCAATCATCTCAAGAATCACCATTAAGTAGCACTTCCCATTGTCAAAAATCAAGCTTGTACTAACATTTCCCATTGTCAACTAAAAGCTTGTACTCACCTTGTTCCCAACAGCTGGAGAATTGTCTGAAAACCATGTATCCTTCCTCTCGGTTTGGTAGTGCACAAAACAAGAATTAATAAATAGTCCATTCTGTTTTGATCTTGAGTAATCTTTAACAGAATTCAACATGTGATTCAGGAATCATGTATTCAAGAGACATTGAAATGTCTTAAACATTGAATAGTATGTAATTAAGATTTCTCTTCACTTGCAATGAATGGTACTTATAAATCACCTTGCAGAAATTGGATTTGTGGCCTAGTACAATTAGCATGGTTTAATATGCAATCATGCTAATATCCATGGGGATCTGCTGATGGAGTAGCTAAACTAGATTCGATCTGATTACAATTGGAAATGTGATTGTTTAGTACAAATAATTTAATGATCAATACTATCATAGATTATATTATATGATTTATGATAAAGTTACCTGCCATGAATCATAAGTAGCATTAAGAAGAAAGAGTGGGGTTCTAACATTGTTAATCAAATTTTGAGGGAAGAGACACTAAAAAGAAGTAAAAACAAAACACTAGTCATTAAAAGTTCAATATAGAGCAAGAAATATCAAGAGATCTATTTTCTGCATATTCTTCCAAATGAAATTAACAATACATTAATAGCGAAGCGACTGGTTAAACAAAGTATTGTTGGTTGTAGCATAACAAAGTATTGGAAGAAAATACTCACTGAGATTTGGACCATTCTTGCGACATATTTTATGGATCATCAATCATTCTCTTTGAACACCACAGCCCCTGAAGAAGAATCTCAACTGTCAAGGTAGTTTGGAATACAATCTTTTCCACATATAGGAACCCTTTTAAAAAATTTAATATTAAGATGACACATCTTGATAATCTTAAAGCACAACTTATGGATATATTGAGCAAAAGAAAGATCAATTCATTCACCATTTTCAAAGATTATTGTAATCTAGAATCTTCCATCAAATAATCTCATAGCCCTTGAAGAAGAATCTCAAGGTCCTCAACATGCTGTAAAAGATAACAAACATCAACTATTGAGTACTTCTTGAATACTGTCTTTTCCACATGAAAGTATCTCTTGAAAAAAATGTAATATTAAGATAACACCTCTTGATAATCTTAAAAGGACTGCTTATGGATATATTGAGAAAAAGAAAGATGAACTCATTCTTTATATTCAAAGATTATTGTAAGCTCAAATCTTCAATCAAATAATCTCATAGTTCCAATGAGTGCATAATAAATTAGGGATATGCAACTAAGACCAATGGTGACCATCAGATTGAAGCTATTATGTGGTTATTAATTCCAAATCCAAACCATCCAAGTAAATTTTTGGGTGCGCCGTGTATATTCTAACGGCTCCTATGTAATGTGCTAAGGTGAATCTTGAAGGAATATTGATAAAATACAAATGATATGAATCTCCATCTATTATAAATTATCTTGAGCTTATAGTTGGAGATTTTTTTACGGCTCAATAGACTAATTATCGATTGATGAATTAGTTTTCTCAATATTAGACGATGATAATCAGTGGTTGAAAATAAGAACCATAAGTTCAAATGAATTATTTGAAATAAAATATTATTATCTCATCTTGATCCTTGTACAAATTAACCAATATGAACTAGAAGTTCAAGACGTAACTCATGAAGCAAACCAAATATCAACTGCTAATGTTGCAATCAAAATGGATGTCCTATTGAACAATCTAGTTTTGCAAATGAGACACAACCACAATTGAAGCTTGTTCGGATAATCAGTTTTAAGGATAAAAATCATCAAACAAGAAAATAAATTAAAAAAGAAAGATGAACCGAGGGAGGATAAAAAAATTCAAAAAGAATATTTGACATAATTGATTTTTGAGTTCCAAAAGAACTTAGTACTTGAAATTTATGAAAACAAAGAGATCTCGATATATTAAGTCACGTGATGGAAACAAAATAAAGTCTAACGTTGACGATGTTTTTCTGAATATTATATAACACTATATGTGATAAGAGATAATAAGGATCGTGAACTAATGTCTATCACGATCATGATCATACTATCTTCATCTTGTCTTCATCATCTTCGTTTTTGTCCTTGCTTGTCTATGTGGACGGTGTTATCCTTGTGAGTACTAGCCTTGCAGATTTTGATAAGCTTAAGGAAACCTGCATTTTGCTTTATCCATTAAAAATCTTGGTTAACTTAAGTTCTCCTTAGGACTTGAAGTTACTAATTCTTCACAAGGTATCTCTCTTTGCAGTGCAAGTATTGTCTTGAGCTTCTTTCTGATTGTGGCCTCACTGCGTGTAAGCCTTCTAGAATCACTCATTCATTATGGCCTCACTATTTATAGGAAATTATGTTGGACATTCTTATGTTTATTTGCAAAACCATCATATCACTGAACAAGGCAGAATGATTTACTTGGCCTATTTGAATTGTCTTAATTTTTTGGTAATTATAGTTGATAAAAATTAAAAATGTTTTTAAAGAGGAAAGAGTTGATATCAATACAATATTTTTTAAGTAAACCAAGCTGGTATATATCTTCTATGTACAAATGTGGAGACTAATTTCTATGTATTTTATTAAAACTATATCATGGTACTTATTTCATACATTTGTTGGCGGAATCTTCATTTACTTTGTCATCTAGTTGAGTTTGAATTATTTAAACAACTTCCACAAAGCAAAGAGTTGCGGATAACAGTTTATCAAAGTAAAATACAGATAACTGAAAATCAGGCCACAAATATATTCAACAGTGTAAGATCAATATTTGTGTAGTTACATAACACAAATAAAGGATGAAAAATAATAATAATAATAAGAATAATAATAATAATAATAATAATAATAATAATAATAATAATAATAATAATAATAATAGTAATAATAATAATAATAATAATAATAATAATAATAATAATAATAATAATAATAATAATAATAATAATTTCAACAAATGAATGAATAAATCAATTAAAACCACTTCTTGTTTTTAGAGTATGTTTGGAACCATTGTAAGAAACTACCACACACGACCATGGTAGCTTTAATGGAACTATGGTGAAATAACATTGAGGTGAGATTGCAAAATCCATGCATAACTTTACACACTTACTCTCCTCCATTTTGGTAGACAGGAAACAAAAAAGATTGAACTTCACTATCATAAAAAAATAAAATAAAATAAAAACTAAGAATATTTAAATAAAATTCTCCTAATTGGCCTGAGTTTTTCGAAATTTTTTTAAAAATCAATATAATATATTAAAATAAACTACTAACATATTATGTTGTCACATCACATTCGTATATGTTATGTAACATCACTCGATAGTATGACGTGACACTTCTAAAATTTATTTATTTTTTATTTCTCATTTTATTAATTTTTTGTCTATATCCCTATAATTAAAAATAAACAATAAAAAATATAACTCTCATTACCAACTTGATTTAATTGCCATTTATGTAACACCCCGTTTTTCAAAGCGAGGGTGTATTTTTTTTTTTCAAAAGAAATTAAAATAAATCAGAGAAATAAATAAAGTAACACCTTTGGATAAATAATTAAGTCATTATAATTTACAAGAAGCGGAAAAAGTTATCAAAATATGAATTCAAAATATTTACATAACAAAAGTGGTACAGTCTTCCAGTTTATAAATAAAAGCAACCCAAAAGAAAGACATATGTTCCCTCTGTGTCAACCTAATCTGATCATTCTACCAAAAAGCTATACACCCTGAGTAATCACCACGCGCCCCGTAGGGTCCTTCTAACATAGCTCCAGTTAAGCATTCCCATCTACATTCCCATCCGTAGGGTACAAACCGATAGGGTTGTCCTGGCTCTCATATGAGGGCAAAGCCCAGATTTCCACAATAGTTGTAAATGGTTACCAACCGAAATTAACAGTTAACAAATAACATTTAAGTTTTTTTTAAATGCATAAAATATCCTCTCAACTAAGCATGCACCTTAAAAGGATTTTCCATATGCTAAAAGTTCATATAATGCTTGCCAAATGTAAATGAAATTAAATAAAGTTCTCAATCCATCGAGTAATATATAACTGACCAAAGCATTGGTAAATCAATTGAGCAATCAATTATCTAACTCAAAATAAGATTTTCCACTAAGCCAATCGATCGGGGAAATCAATTTCCTGAAAGTTTTTAGTGAAAACTGAACTCTGGGCTTAAATCAATCGATTGGGTAAATCGATTGACTCAATTGATTGGGTAAATCGATTGACAGACAGAGCCCCTGTATTGAATCCAATCGATTGAGCAAATCGATTTCGTGAAAGACAGAGCCCCTGTAATGAATCCAATCGATTTGGCAAATCGATTTCTTAAATGGTTTTGGAAAACATATTACAAAATCGATTGGGTAAATCGATTTCGTGAAAGACAGGGCCCCTGTAACTCAATAAATCGATTGGGTAAATCGATTTCTCTGTCTACTCTTTCAAAAATACATAAACTTAACTCAATCACATTCAAACACCACTTCAAACCTTAACACTTAGCAACACCCATACAATCAACACGACATTATGAGTTTCGAAAATGTTTTACAATCTAACATACTATCACACAATTCCAAACGTAACTCTTAGAACAATCAACACAATCTCAATTTGAATCAAACACACTTACACATAATTTCAAAACATACCGCTTAACAGTTTCAACGCAATACCCACACAAACAAGATGAACCAACAAATCACATGGCATCACCTTGACTCGACAATCCCAACGCAGACAAGATGAACCAACAAATCACATGGCATCACCTTGGCGCGACAATCCCGACACGGACAAGATGAACCAACAAATCACATGGCATCACCTTGACTCGACAATCCCAACACAAACAAAATGAACCAACAAATCACATGGCATCACTTTGACTTGACAATCCCGACACAGACAAAATGAACCAACAAATCACATGGCATCACTTTGACTCGACAATCCCGACGCAGACAAAATGAACCAACAAATCACATGGCATCACTTTGACTCGACAATCCCGACGCATACAAAATGAACCAACAAATCACATGGCATCACTTTGACTCGACAATCCCGACGCAGACAAAATGAACCAACAAATCACATGGCATCACTTTGACTCGACAATCCCCACGCATACAAGATGAACCAACAAATCACATGGCATCACCTTGGCTCGACAATCCCAACACAGACAAGATGAACCAACAAATCACATGACATCACCTTGACTCGATAATTCCAACGCAGACAAGATGAACCAACAAATCCCATGGCATCACCTTGACTCGACAATTCATTTCTCCACAAAATCATTTTCACGACGACATTAAGTAAACGCAGATATTAAGAGATTCCCCATTCTTAATACTCATTTAACTTAAACGATTTTCAAAACAAACATTAAGTAGACAGAAATATTAAGAGATTCCCCATTCTTAATTCTCTTTTAACTTAAACGTTTTTCACAAAACAAACACACATTAAGTAACAAGACATTAAGAGATTCCCCATTCTTAATACTCGTTTAACTTAATGGTTTTCAAATTCCACACAAAACAAACTCAAACATAATATCCAATTCAATCCACGATTCACACCAATTCACATCAATCAACGAACATCAAGTATGAACACGCCGAATACGACGACACAAATCAACACAATCCATCACTCAAACACAACAAGTTTCATATACTCAAAATCATACATAAATGAGTTTAAAATTCATTTTCCATGAAACATTACTTTAATTCTAACCAAATTCGTTTCCACACAACCACATGTAAGTCCCTAAATGCAAACTAAAAGTTTGGAAGGAGCCCTTACCTTCACTTTAGCTTTTTCGTTCGATTTCAGTACCGTGAGCAAATCTGGTAAAAACCTCTGCTCGCAATGCCGCTTCCAAAGTTAGCTCACTAGGCACTAGCACCGTAGTGTAGTGGTGAGCAACTTTCCCTTCTATCACTTCTTGAAACGACGCTTAGATCTAGATGAAACGGGGAGATTTGTGTTTGACGGTTTTGAAATCCCTAAACCGTTTTTCTTCGTTTTCGGATCAAAGAGGAAGAGTGAAGTTGAGAAATCCTTGTCCTATCACCCACTATCAATTCCGAACTCAAGGAAGCAAGGAAGAACGAAAATGGATGAAGATGGAGGAAGGAGGAAAATCTTTCACGCAAGGCAGAGGAAGAAGATGAAGTTTGTGTTTTCTTTCTTTTGCTTTTCCTTTCTTTCTTTTTCTTTCCTTTCTTTTTCTTTTCTTCCCAATTCCTTCCCTTCCTTTTCTTTATATACTCATTATTTATATAATATAATTAACAAATATCTAAAATATCAAGATATTTGTTAAATTACCATTTCGCCCATAACGCATTAAACTCTTTGCAAAAGATTCACCGCAGTTATTTTAATTTATTTATCGACGAATAATTCTAATCAGGCATCAAAATATCTTCTTGGTCATATAAACTCCAAAATATTAATAACTTTGGCTAAAAAGCCTCTGAGTTCAATACCGAAAATACACCAAAATACCCAAAATACACTTAAAAATTATGGGTATTACAATTTACTTTTTTAATTCATGCATATAAATACATCACAATTATTTAATTACATTTTAATAATTAATATGTAGCAAACATAAATTACTACAAAATATATAAAAATCAATAATTAAATTTATGCACAAACAATCCAATGATGTTTAAATTAAATTAAATAAAAAATAGGCATAATTTCTCCTACGGTCCCTTAACTTAATTTCATATAACACTTCAGTCCTTTATCCTTTTTTTTCTTCTCTGATTTGGTCCTTTATTTAATTTTAAGTAAACAAATTGATCTTTTATCTTTTAAAATGTTAACATTAATGTTATTTATTTTTTACAAAAGTTTATCAAAATTTTCAAACAAAACTCATAAAATTAATTATCATATTCAATATAATGCAAATTTCATCAAATTTATAACTCAAATATTCAAATAAACTCATATTTTCAT
>JBBPBR010000003.1:50139526-50150147 GCA_037974775.1 Cicer pinnatifidum
GTGCTGTAAAAGATACAATAGCGCTTGTTTTTTTTTTTTTTAAAAAGCTATAAAACATGTAGATATAATGCGCTGTAAAATGCACACCCAGTATATAAATTATAAGTGCATATTTTACAGTGCTTTTTCAAAAAAGCGCTGTAAAGGGTGCAATTTTTTTTTCTTTTTTAAAAAATGTTGTAAATTAAATTTTTGAAAAGCGCTTTTTAGTTTTTTATGGCTTTTTTTAGAATTATTTTGATCCAGAATCAGTTCACACAACAAAAAAACATATTCAAATAGATATTCAGAATCAGTTCACACAATCAGTAGACAAAAACAGAACTCTGTAACTTTACTTTATATATTAATTTACAACAGAACATTCAGATACATATATATATAACTTAAATAACTACATATGCATTGGACAGATATTGTACAACAACACATATTCATATACTTGTTCATATATTGTGTCCTATGATCAGATACATATAACTAACAGAATACACAGAATATAACTAGCTACCATATAATATTCAGATCCCTTGTAGCATGCTATTTCCCAGAAAATCAAATAATGTTCATTTCAAGCACATACTGACACCAATCTTCCTTTAATTCCATTAGATCTTCCTCAGAGTATGATGAACTGGAATTGTCAAAGTACTGTGCAATATAAAAATTGAACATATCAAGTTAGAATCAAATATATAGATAATTTATATATGAAAATCATATAATGAAAATACCGTACCGTTTCTGGGATAATAGTTTTATTCCTGTCAACAATCTCCTTCATGAATCGCAATACATAGTACCCACAGTCGATGTTGTTTGTTTGACGAGGGCACTATAAAATAAAACATATAAGTCAATAAAATATTTGTGCATTGATCGTAAAGGCATATATTTATAAATAAAAATTTAAAGGCATATATTTCAAACCTTTATTGGAATCCATGTGATGTTATTAGACTTTTGCTTCGACACTGTAGCACCTCTTTGAGCTCGAAAAACTTGTAAAGCACTATCAAATAAATAAATGTGATTATTATAGCATTAACAAACACATTATATATATATATATATATATATATATATATATATATATATATATATATATATGTAAGAAATAAATGAATATTACTTACGTGTCGAACATAGTCTTTATATCGGAGTGATTGTTGTAATTGCCATGCAAGGGATCCAAATAGTATATAACTTCAGAGGTCGCATTGATTTCAAATAGCACCCAATGTGCCCGACAACAACAAAAATTTGGTTAAGCAATTTTGTTTATACACAACTAATAAATTAAAATCTCATCAATTAAAAAAGATATAAATAAATAATATATAATTACGTACCCTGAATTATATGGTGCGAAGAACAATTTATCCTTTTCTATATTTCCTAATAACATATCTACAATGTAATTCTTTACATTTATCAAATTGAGTTTACACATCGACAGCTTATGCGGAGACAAGAATGAGTATCTATTTGACAATTTGTGCGTGCACACAACCTTCTCATGCAAAAACCTTCAATGAAAATTTTAAACTAAATTAATTACCAATTCATTTAATTAATTACCAATAAATGCAATTAAAAGTATTTTTTACCTTATGTACAAGCTGATGACAGTAGCACTCAGCTCCTTATGGTTGAGAAGTTCATAAATGTGCTCCTTTTCGAGAAATTCTTCATACTCATCTCCGAATATAGCTTTATTCATAGGTATGATGCGCGAATCGTCGTTGCTGCCCATGTTCCTTTTTACTTGGATGTCAAGACACACCCCGTATTTAGCAAGGCATGGCTGACTTATTTTAGGAGCAGCACCGACCAATTATCCCCGATCCAGTTTTCTAGCTGCAACTTTGGCAGCTTTATTACCCTCCAGCTTTTGTAGTTTGCCAGCTCTATTACCCTCCAATTTTTGAGGTTTGCCGGCTTTTTTTTTTGCTGTACGGGTGGTTTATTTAATTGGATCTACAAAAATGAGGTTAAATGTTAGTTTATTGAATCTGAAAAAATGACAAACCTTAGGGAATAAATGTGACAAACCTTTTCGGGAGATGTAATCGATTCGTTTATGGGAATCTTTTTATCATTCCCTTTAGGCTTTTTCAGCATCTAAATATAAATGTGAAATTAAAGTTAGGAGCTTAAAAAAATCAGCAATTAAATATACATATCAATTAAACATACATTTCAATTAATTAAATATACCTTATCGAGGGCAACAAGATGTGTGGGCCATGTCATGTAACTACCAATTGCTTCGCCCAAAAACTGAATATCTCCATCGTTGTCCGATATCGACAACGGTGCAGTTGGTTCCAAAGCAATAACAAGTGATACTTTGACATGGCCCGCAGGGATCGGTGTATTGTGCAATACTTCTCCCGAAGTATTGTACAATTTTCCTTTTCCGACCTTCCGATGAGTAGGGGAGGATAAGTATAGCACGCATGGAGTGACACCCTAAATCAATGGTTAAAACCTAAGTACGGTTAATATATAAGTATATTTAATACATAAGTAATTACATATGTAAGTAATTAATTACCTCGGGAATACTTTTGAGACCAATGTTGCAACTCGCGGTTTCACTCTCCATTTGTATTTCATGTTGGAGCTGATCTGGGAGTTGCTTGTCTTTGTTCGTCTTCACCAAAAGTGCCACTTGCTCTGTAAGGAGTTTGAGCTTCTCTAATACTTCCTCATTGGAAGGATTTTGGCGCTTCTCTTGAGAAAAATAGCTTTTGGGAGTTATGCCAAATCCTTTCCCCCTAACCCGACCGGAATACTCAGGAACATTAAAAACTTTACCCAGAATGTCCTTGCAACTAGCCTTGTTGCCCTCTTGATTTTCAGAACTTTGTTCGATAGTCTCCTATAATACATGTAGGATTAAAAAGATAAGTTCAATATCATTTTTAAAATACAATATTCAAATACATTCAAGTGATAAAATACAATATTAAAAAATATTAAAGTGATAATATACTTACACAAAATTCTATTACTTTTTGGACATTTTCATTGTCAACCACTCTGTCTTTATTTATACGTGCTTCCTTCCACAATATATGACGACCCAAGGGTTGATGGGATTGGGTGTCTTGTCGCTATTCGTTAAGATCATAAACAAAATATTAGTTAGAAACTACTGTTTATAATACAAATTACTTCATTATATAAAAGTGATGTTTAATTACTTACAAGTTTTTGCTCAAGACGTGCATATCCCATACGTGATTTTTTGTTTGGGTGTGTCGGATTTCTTGCCCTTTCGCGATTTTCTTTACTAATATTCTATATATATATAAAAAAATAGCAATCGTGGAAAAATTTAAAATGCGCTACGAATATGAATAATAAAACACAAATGCTAATAAATTAATCACTTACGACAAACGCGAGATCCGGACGTTTGGATACAAATGCACTCCATTCATCATTTGATATATAATGTTTATATATTCTTGGAGCTTCAGCATTTGTATTTCCTTCTCTATCTTTTAGATAGAAATTAGAGAGGTGAGATCTAAATCCGCGGTGGATTTTCCCAGCAACTCTCAATACATAACTCTTTCTCCCCTCATCAAGAACAAAAGAAGTCTGCAAGTGAAATAAAGATGTAGTTTGAGTAAGTAAAGTATTTCAATGAAAAAAATTATAAATGAGAAAAGAGTGGATCAAAAAATTTAATTGAATGTCATTCCGTAGTATATCTTTGGCATCCTTCAACGCCTTATCTCTCCAATCATCAATCGTAATTGGGATATTTTGTCGAACAACAACCCAATGTAACTTACAAACATGGAGCTGTTGGGGTCAATTGGCTGACCACTCTCATTCCAGCCAACCTAATAAACTCATATAGCAAGTACATGCTATTAAAAAAAGATAAAAAAATACACAGCAAACAGAGTATAGTATACCTCAAATTTGATGCCATTGCTCCTTGCTTTAACGACCTTTTGCATTATAGTTGCACCACGTTTGACTTCATTTTCATAACTCTTAGTGTTGACAACTTCTTCATTTTGACATTCTAAATCTTTGGTGGTATCCATTTAACTACAACAAGTTCAACATACAGTTTAGTATAACTTCAACAAGCTCAACATGCAGTATTCTAAGTACATATCAGTATCAGTATATCTTAAACAACCTCAACATGCATTTTAGTGATTACAAAAAATTAATAACATCAATACCTGAATAATGAGGGTTCAAAGATATACGAAATGCGAAGAAAAGAGGGTTCGCAGAAAGTTCGCAGAAATATGGTTCGCAGAAATATGGTTTAAAGAAATACGTAATGAGGGTTACGTATTTCAATGAAAATATATTGTGTGCAATGGGAGAGATGATCTTGGAAATAAGGTTCGTAATGGAAGAGATGATAGGGTTTGCAAAGGAAGAGAAAAACGATGAAGGTTGAGATGATAGTGAAGTATACGTAATGAAGAGGAAACTGAAGCGATTTACTGTTATATATAAAACCCTTTTACAATGCTTTTTTATAAGCCTTTTACAATGCTTGTTAGAAAAGCGCTCTAAAAGGCCTTAGCCTTTTACAGCGATTGTTTGAAAAGCGCTCTAAAAGGAGTCTTTATTTAATTTTTTAAAAGGCTCTTTTACAGCGCTTTTCCCAATAAGCGCTGTAAAAGACCTCCTTGTTTTCGAATATTATATGAATGTTTTTTTTAAAGCCTTTTACAGCGCTTGTTTGAAAAACGCTCTAAAAGGCGTCTTTATTTAATTTTTTAAAAGGCTCTTTTACAACGCTTTTCCCAATAATCGCTGTAAAAGACCTCCTTGTTTTCTTATGTTATATGAATGTTTTTTTTAAAGCCTTTTACAGCGCTTTTGCAAATAAGCGCTCTAAAAGGTCTCTTTGTTTTATTTTTAAAAGGGTCTTTTACAGCGCTTTTTCAAATAAGCATTGTATAAGGACTCCTTGTTTTATTTTTATATTTAAGGCTCTTTTTCAGTTCAGTTCAGTTCATGTAAATTACTAATTTATATTCAGTTCAGTTCATGTAAATTACTAGTTTATATTAAATTACATGAACTTAGTATAAAACACTCAAATCAAGCTAAATATAAGCAGAAAATAAATTAATTAGAAAATCAAATACATGGCTGCTTATATAAAACAAATGTTCAAACAATTAAATTTACATTAACACAGTTCAAATTACATGGCTTATATAAAACAATTAAACATGTACATTAAGATGCCCTTCTTCTTTTCCTGGTGGGATTCACATTTGTTTGTCCATTTACAATAATACGAAACGATGGATTAATCCAAATTCCCTCATCATGATCATCTCTAAGATATAAACCATCATCAGTTGAATCAATTTTGTGTGGTTGTTGTGATGTTGCAAATAAAAGATCATTACCAACATCTTCATCATTATTGTTATCATCACTTACTTTATTGGTCGATAGGACAACATACCAATTATCATGAGAAGGATCAGTGACATAAAACACTTGTTGAGCTTGCGACGCGAAAATAAAAGGCTCATCTTTGTATCCCACCGTATTAAAATCGACAAGCAAGAATCCTGACTCATCACACTATGCCAAAAATGACATTTAACAGCGCCCCTTTTACAGCGCTTGTTAAACACAAGTGCTGTTGTAAATATATTTTAAAAATAACGGAGCCTTTTACAGCGCTTTTTTTGACAAGCGCTGTTGTAGGGTCATATAACGTTTGCGCATAACGTTATAAGGCTTTTACAGCGCTTCCAACAAAAGTGCTGTAAACTGAAGCGCTTTCGCGTATTATTTTACAGCGCTTTTTTCACAAGCGCTGTAAAATACATGCGCTTTCATTGAATTTAACTACCTATTACTGCACTTTTTTCACAAGCGCTGTAAACTACATGCGCTTTCATTGAATTTAACCACCTATTATAGCGCTTTTAGTACAAGCGCTGTAAAATACATCTTTCAAATAATTATATACGTTGGGAACCCTCATATCCTCTACATCTTTCAAATAATTATATACGTTGGAAACCCTCATATCCTCTACGTACTGTGCGGCTATCTACGTTGTTTCAGGTATTTTTTAATTTGTTTTTGTCAAAAAATCTTTAGTTTTTTAATAATTGAAAACTAAAAATTGTTATATATACCACATGATCTGTTCTGTTTTGAAATAGTTAGTTGATATTGGTTTCTTTTTGAAACTTGTTGATATGTTTTGAAAGCTTATTATTTTTGTAACTTCATTTATATAGGTCGTATAATATGGATAGGAAATGGATGTCTGCTAATCGACTGTCAAAAGAGTATGAAATTGGAGTGAAGGAGTTTGTTGAGTTTGCAGTGAAGATTGCAAAAGATCCAAATAGAGTAGTTTGTCCTTGATTAAAATGTTCTTTTGGAAAACGAGTCAGAGAAGATGAATTAGAAGGACATCTAGTATGTAATGGAATTGATCAAAGCTACACATGTTGGATAAGACATTGTGAGAATAAAAAAGGAAACATTAATTTTGAGAATAGTTCGACATATGCTTCAACTGACTTCGATACAGATACATATGAGTCGAACCAAGTTGATGAGATCGCAAAAGCAGTTGAAGAAGATCTTCGAGATTGTCCTAAAATGTTTGAAAGTTTGTTGAGTGATGCAGAGAAAGAATTATATAATGGTTGTACTAAATTCACAAGACTGTCGGTGATATTAAAGTTGTACAACTTAAAATCGAGTAATGGATGATCTGATAAAAGCTTTACAGAATTATTAACACTCATAAAAGATATGTTGCCAAATGATAATGAACTTCCCAGTCGAACCTACGAGGCTAAACGGATTTTGTGTTCTATTGGCATGAGTTACGAAGGATTCATGCGTGTCCTAATGATTGCATTTTATTTCGAAATGAATATGAACTACTTAAGACGTGTCCGAAATGCAATGTCTCTCGATATAAGAAGAAAGAATCTACTCCAACAAAAGTCGTGTGGTATTTTCCTATAATACCAAGATTTAGGCGCTTGTATCGCAGTGAAGAAGATTCAAAACACTTGACATGGCATGCAGATGAGAGAATTAGAGATGGAATGTTTCGACACCCTACAGATTCCCCACAATGGGCAAAAATTGATCATGAGAATCCTGAATTCGGGATAGAGTCAAGAAATCTAAGACTTGCACTTTCTACTGATGGAATGAATCCACATGGTCTTCAAAGCATCTCACATAGCACGTGGCCTGTGATTTTGGTAATATATAACCTACCTCAATGGTTATGTATGAAGCGTAAGTTTATGATGTTGTCTCTATTAATTTCTGGATCCAAACAACCGGGGAATGATATCGACGTATACTTGACTCCTTTAATCGAAGATTTAAAACGTATGTGGGAGACAGGTGTGAAAGTTTATGATGGGTATAAGAAAGAATGTTTCAATTTGATGGCTATGTTGTTCGGCACAATTAATGATTTTCCAGCATATGGTAATTTATCAGGATATAGCTATGTTGTTCGGAGCATTTGCTACCAATAGGTATACGTTCCATTTTTGTAGATTATGTTCCTTTCTTTACGGGACCCAATTCATTTCTTATTCCCATATCGACCAAGTCCAATCTTGCGTTGATGCCATCTTTAGACTTTCCTGGATAGGACATGCACACTGACCTTTAATGCTATATCCTGATAAATTACCATATGCTGGAAAATCATTAATTGTGCCGAACAACATAGCCCTCAAATTGAAACATTCTTTCTTATACCCATCATAAACTTCCACACCTGTCTCCCACATAATTTTTAAATTTTCAATTAAAGGAGTCAAGTATACGTCAATATCATTCCCTGGTTGTTTGGGTCCAGAAATTAACAGAGACATCATCATAAACTTACGCTTCATACATAACCATGGAGGTAGGTTATAAATCAACAAAATCACAGGCCACGTGCTGTGTGAGATGCTTTGAAGACCATGTGGATTCATTCCATCAGTAGAAAGTGCAAGTCTTAGATTTCTTGACTCTATCCCGAATTCAGGATACTCGTGATCAATTTTTGCCCAGTGTGGGGAATCTGCAGGGTGTCGAAACATTCCATCTCTAATTCTTTCATTTGCATGCCATGTCAAGTGTTTTGAATCTTCTTCACTACGATACATGCGCCTAAATATTGGTATTATAGGAAAATACCACACGACTTTTGCTGGAGTAGATTATTTCTTCTTATATCGAGAGACATTGCATTTCGGACACACCTTAAGTAATTCATATTCGTTTCAAAATAAAATGCAATCGTTAGGACACGCATGAATCCTTTCGTAACTCATGCCAATAGAGCACAAAATCCATTTAGCCTCGTAGGTTCGACTGGGAAGTTCATTATCATCTAGCAACATATCTTTTATGAGTGTTAATAATTCTGTGAAGTTTTTATCAGACCATCCATTACTCGCTTTTAAGTTGTACAACTTTAATATTGCCGACAGTCTTGTGAATTTAGTACAACCATTATATAATGGTTTCTCTGCATCACTCAACAAACTTTCAAACATTTTAGGACAATCTCGAAGATCTTCTTCAACTACTTTTGCAATCTCCTCAACTCGGTCCGGCTCATATGTATCTGTATCGAAGTCAGTTGAAGCATATATCGAACCATTCTCAAAATTAATGTTTCCTTTTTTTTCTTACCATGTCTTATCCAACATGTGTAGCTTTGACCAATTCCATTACATACTAAATGTCCTTCCAATTCATCTTCTCTAATGCGTTTTCCAAAACAACATTTTAAACAAGGACAAACGACTCTATTTGGATCTTTTGCATTCTTCACTGCAAACTCAACAAACTCCTTCACTCCATTTTCATACTCTTTTGACAATCGATTGCAAGACATCCATTTTCGATCCATATTATACGACCTATATAAATGCAGTTACAAAAATAATAAGCTACTGAACAGATCAAAAAATTTCAAAAAGAAACCAATATGAACATATCTAATAACAATTTCAAAATCGAAAAGATTTCAAAACAGGACAGATCAACATATTTCAAAAAAAAATTAATATATAACAATTTATTAGTTTTCAATTATTAAAAAACTAAATATTTTTTTACAAAATTAAACAAATTAATAAATACCTGAGACAACGTAGATGGCCGCACAGTACGTAGAGGATATAAGGGTTCCTAGAGTAGAGGTGATGAGGGTTCGTAAATTTGTTTTAAATTTGTTTTTATTTATTTAAAAGTAAATTATTTTTATTTAAAGTGAATGCTTTTACAACGCTTGTGAAAAAAGCGCTGTAATAGGTAATTAAATTATTTGAAAGCACATGTCTTTTACAACGCTTGTGAAAAAGCACTGTAATAGGTAATTTAATTATTTGAAAGCGGATGTCTTTTACAGTGCTTGTGAAAAAAGCGTTGTAATAGGTAATTTAATTATTTGAAAGCGCATGTCTTTTACAGCGCTTGTGAAAAAAGCGCTGTAATAGGTAATTTAATTATTTGAATGCGCATGTCTTTTACAGCGCTTGTGAAAAAAGCATTGTGAAAGCCTTATAAACATTATGCGCAAACGCTATATGACCCTACAACAGTGCTTTTTTCACAGCGCTTGTCAAAAAAGCGTTGTGATAGGCTCCGTTATTTTTAAAATATATTTACAACAACGCTTGTATTTAGTAAGCGCTATTAAATGACATTTTTGGCGTAGTGATTGAAGAAAATATAAAATAAGATTTGATTCAAATATATAATCGATGAAATCTCTAACCAAGTTGAAAAGAAGAAATGGTCAAAAATTGAAGAAGATTAGATCAAAATTTATATACAACAAAATATGACAACATCAATCTGGAGAATTTACAAACTCAATATGAACAAAATACCAACAGAATCAATCTAAAGAATTTACAAACTCAGTGTATGAACAAAACACAAACATAATCAATCTAGAAGAATTGCTCAGATGGAACTGCTCAGATTGGAATCAGAAATAAAGAATTGGTTAAAGCACATATTAACAAAAATAATCTTATTTAAAATTATTTTTAAATAGGATCATTGTTGACCAGGCTACGAATGAAGATACAATTCATAATCAAACAAGGATTAAATTGAAGCCCTAATTTTAACTATAAATAGATACTCAAGACTGAAGAAGAAGATCATCAAAAATCATAAAAGAGTTGAAGAACTCATAAGCTCAAAATTTCAAATTCATATTAGAGTTTAAAGAGGGTAATTGTAACATCCCAAATTTCATATATAATCAACTATCTAATTAGTTAAATAAGATTTTAAATAAATTAATTTAGTGTTAAAGTTATTTTAGAATATATGTTGATTAATTTTATGATTACTTCTCCTTATATGTGAGTTTCTTATGGTTTGACAATCGTATTTATATTTAATTTAATGAGTAATATAATTATAAATGTTATGTTTAGTTATTTAATTTATTTTTAAAAAATATAATGGTATTGTAGCAAAATTACATTAGAGGATAAGATTTGAGTAAGTTTACATGTAGATTTGCATTAGATATTTGTGGTGATATATATTTTCGCGTGTGTTTGACTACATGATAAATATGTGCACAGTTGTA
>JBBPBR010000003.1:50161792-50180797 GCA_037974775.1 Cicer pinnatifidum
TTTATGGTGTGAAATAATCAGTGGTACTTTTATAATAATTTAATTGCAAATTTTAATTTTATAAAATTGTTTAACTTGAACATAGTGTTTCTAGTTGTTGATTCATTTAGTTACCTAACGTGTTATATTATCTTCTAGTAAGTAGTTACTTGTCCTAATTGTTACTTGAAAAAAAATTCTTGTTTTAGTTTGTGTTAAGCGATGACAACTAATTCAAAAAAATAATAATTTAATTGTGATAAATTGGAGTTGTTGAATTGTTGTAGAAATATTTTGTGTTAATAGTTAATATTTGATTTGTGAAATAAGGTTAGGTCATGTTTGCCATATTCGTTGGATTAGTTATGTTAATGTATATATGATTACGTGGGCTTGAAATTGTATGTGACTAAGGTGTTCTATGTGTTGAGAATTTATGTATAGCATTTAAGAGTAGGTAAATGTGTTTAAAAGCGAGGTAATTACATATTCTTTGTTCTGATGGTTCATTATATATTAATGTCAGTGTCATTTAATTTGTGGTTGTTGCTACTTTTAATTCAAAAATAAATTATTGTAGATGAATAATTAAGAGAATTTTTTTAACTTGAAATAAGGAGTAAAGGTTGTGGCGCCACCTTCATAATCTTGAACCATGTTAAAAGTCTTTTAATTACCCGTGTTTAAATTTTAATGAGTACAATTATTGTTACTTTAAGTAGTTGACTCAATGAGTAGGAAAGACTAGCTATCTCGATAATTTATTGTTGATAAAAGAGGTGACAATGACTCGTTTTTAGAAGTGTTAAAATACTTGTTAATTTTATTTTGAAATAGTTGAGAAATATGTTCATTTCTTACATCAATTTGAGTGATTTAATTATTAAAGAGATGTGTTGTGAATAAAATGTCTATGTATGACTTCTTAATTTTTCTTCTTGATTATTTATAAAGTGTATTGTTATAAAGCGATTGATTGTAAATCTTATATAATGTCATTGAGTTGTTATATGTGTTTCTTTTTATAATTCTTATAGATATGAAATAACTTAGTAATTTAAATATTGTTCTGTTTGTGTGACTTAAGTAAAA
This sequence comes from Cicer pinnatifidum, assembly GCA_037974775.1. Taxonomy (NCBI): domain Eukaryota; kingdom Viridiplantae; phylum Streptophyta; class Magnoliopsida; order Fabales; family Fabaceae; genus Cicer; species Cicer pinnatifidum. The sequence goes on from JBBPBR010000003.1 coordinate 50,162,864, forward strand.
TTTGTTGAGTAATTGGTGATAAAAGTTTTTTAAGAAGCAAAACTAGTAATATATTGTTTGAGAAAAAAATAGTTGAAACTAACAATGTACTTGAAATATGTTTCATTTCACCCAATTAAATATAGTAGGTTATTACCAACTAAGTCTATATGCTATGTTTTATTTGTAGACTATAGTGAGTGAATCTATGGTATTGTCTTCCATTATTGAATGCTAAATATGAAATGTATTGTTGACTAATGTTATAATTCCTATCATGTTGTACAAGATGATTTATGATATGTTGTACTTAAATGAGTTATGAATGCCCTCGGCATGTTTATTTGACTCTATGATATGTTGTGCAAGATGATTTGACTTAATCTTAGTAGGTTGTGTGAGAATGTTTGATTTTGATGACACATTATCATGTCATGACATATACATCTTAGTGGGCAGTGTGAGAATATTTTATTTTGATAATGCAACATCATGTCATGGCATATGCATCTATGTGGAGGTTCTCTTTGTGGCAGATTTATTTTCCCCATTAGTATGAGAAATTTTCTATATGGAAGTTGCCTTAGTGGCAGGTATTATATCCTGATCATATAGTTATTAGGAGCATGCATATCATTGCAACGTCTTGTGATTGTTTGTTTATTTTTAATGTGTATTTAATTTGATAATAATTACTTTTAGATGATTTAATGTTATAATGAGGTATTGATTCTCCTTGAGTGATTTTGACTTTATAATATGATTTTTTCTTGAAATTCTTTGTTATATTGTAGTGTGTTTCATACGACTATGTGTTAATTACTTGTGTGTTCTTCTTACTTATATTATATAATTAACATAATTTTAAAATTCACCTCCTTCGTTGTCTGTGTTTGACTGGCTTGACCCTACATTTGCGAAATCGCAATTATTACAGGTTAATGAGTCTTGAAGTTCAAGTTTGGGAGAGCCTCGTTCTATTAGGTTGTATTAGGAATGACAGTTATAAGTTGTATTTTACTTATTTAATTAATGAAAACTATACAAGTATTACTAAGTGTTTGGAATTAAATTAAGAAATTATAGTTAAATCAAGTTTATTGAGATTTTCTATAGGAAGAAAAAGGCTAAAGTATTTAATTTTTATTTATCCGCTGCGAATTCTAGTAAAAATATTATATAAATTATTATGTATATTATTTTGTGGTTTAGTGTTTACTAATTATTTAAATGAACAATAGTTTAGGTATTCTTAAATGTCATGGCATATGCATCTATGTGGAGGTTCTCTTTGTGCAGATTTATTTTCCTCATTGGTATGAGATATTTTCTATGTGGAAGTTGCCATAGTGGCTGATATTATATCCTGATCATATAGTTATTAGGAGCATGCATATCATTCCAACGTCTTGTGCTTGTTTGTTTATTTTTAATGTTTATTTAATTTGATAATAATTACTCTTAGATGATTTGATGTTATAATGAGGTACTGATTCTCCTTGAGTGATTTTGACTTTATAATATGAATTTTTCTTGAAATTCTTTGTTATATTGTAATGTGTTTGATACGACTATGTGTTAATTATTTGTGTGTTCTTCTTACTTATATTATACTATTAACATAATTTTAAAACTAACCTCTTTCGTTGTATGTGTTTGACTGACTTGACCATGCGTTTGCGAAATCACAATTATCACAGGTTAATAAGTCTTGAAGTTTAAGTTTGGGAGAAGCCCCACTCTGTTAGGTTGTATTAGGAATGACAGTTATACGTTGTATTTTACTTATTTAATTAATAAAAACTATACAAGTATTACTAAGTGTTCGGAATTAAATTAAGAAATTATAGTTAAATCAAGTTTATTGAGAATACACTTTTCTATAGGAAGAAAAAGACTAAAGTATTCAATTTTTATTTTGAGAAACGTGATATTCTAATAACTCATAAAAGTTTCTTTTATTTTTGAAGGAATTTTTATTTATCCGCTGCGAATTCTAGTAAAAATATGATATAAATTATTATATATATTATTTTGTGGTTTAGTGTTTACTAATTATGTAAATTAACAATAGTTTGGATAAATTATTATAAAGTATTATAAAGTATTCTTACTTGAATAAATAATAAAGTAAAATTAAAAACAATATCGTAAATGAACAATAGTTTGGGGCGTTTTCATATTGATGTTGTCATATTTTATTGTAGATAAATCTTGATCTAATCTTCTTCAAATCTTCACCATATTTTATTCTCAACTTGGTCAAAGATTTCTTCAATTATAAATATGAATCAAATCATATTTTATATTTTCTTCAATTATAAATCTGAATTAAATCTTATTTTAGATTTTCTTTAATTACAAATTTGAATCATATCTTATTTTATATTTTATTCAATTAACAAATCATTCTATATTGATAAGGACCATTGCAACAAACCTCCAATTGTTGATATCCAAGTCAAAGAAAATGATATATAGTCTATGAATGATCCTTGAATCACAAAAAATTAAAAGAGCGCAAATATGATCGTTTGTCTCTGAAAAAAATTCAACTATGAGTCAAATCTTTTGTTGATCATCTAATTAGAAGAACAATAGTAATATCTTAATCAAGTATTTGAAAAATTCAACTCTCTAATAAAAGTTTAAAGGTGGTAGAAAACACAAGAAAAATGGAATTTGAATTCGGTTGATTAATTCTGAAAACTATTTATCTAACCCCCTAATTTTAACCAAAGTTTTAAAATTAAAATAAAGTTAAGTTTTTAATTTCAAATGATTTCAAAGTAAGATAAATTGTGAAGTTCAAGAATAAAAACTTTAAAAACTTAATTTGAATAAAATACTTTTCCGTTGAAGTATAAGATTTCATTTATAATTACTTAAATACATTACTCAATCAATAAGAATACACATATAGAACTAAATAACATAAACGAAGTTACAAGAATCATAAAACTAAGACTATAATTGTGACTCGATATCGGGAGTTCACTTTACATTAAATAATTGAGGAGTAATTCGGATATACTATTTACCTTTTCAATGCTATCACCTAGAAAACATCATCCAAGTGTTAGAACTAAGTTGGTTTTATACTAAGAGTTTTGATGATAACAAAAATATTTTATGAGAATAATATATTTGACTTCAAAGAGTATCAAAGAAAATTCGTGTTTTTGAAGAAAATATAAAATATAATATGATTTAAATTTATAATTAAAGAAAATCTAAAATAAAATTTAATTCAGATTTATAATTGAAGAAAATATAAAATAAGATTTGATTTAGAATTATAATTGAAGAAATCTCAAACCAAGTTGAAAAGAAGATATGGTCAACATTTGAAGAAGATTAGATCAATATTTATCTACAACAAAATATGACAACATCAATCTAAGGAATTTACAAACTCAATATGAACAAAATACCAATAGAATCAATATGAAGAATTTATAAACTCAATATGAACAAAACACGAACATAATGAATTTAGAAGAACTGCTCAAATTGGATTCAGAAATAAAGAATTGGCTAAAGCACATATTAACAAAAATAATCTCGTTCAAAATTATTTTTAAATAAGATCATTGTTGACCAGACTAGGAATGAAGATACAATTCATAATTAAACAAGGATTAAATTGAAGCCCTAATTTTAACTATAAATAGATACTCAAGGTTGAAGAAGAAGATCTTCAAAAATCAGAAAAAGTTGAAGAATTCATAAGCTCAAAATTGCAAATTCGTCTTAGAGTTCAAAGAGAGAAAATCTCGTTCAAGTTAGAAATATTTTTTAAGTTTTTTTTTTCTCAGAGTTTGAGTGTTTTTATTATTATTATTATTATTATTATTATTATTATTATTATTATTATTATTATTATTATTATTATTATTATTATTATTATCTACCTTGTTAGAAGCAAACACTTAAAGTTTCAATCTTTTGTATCAAACACAATAGCGGTTTAGTTCGTTTTTCGATTTGGGGTTGTCAGGTTGTTAGGAAAAGACTTAGCTTGTAGAGTCAAGGTGCTTTGTATTTCAAGTTATTTGAATTTGTAGATTAAGTTATTTGGAAAGACTGGCTTGGAGGGTCAGGTGCTTTGTATTTCAAGTTATTTGAATTAGTGGATTAAAGCCTTCTAAGTGAAGGGATTTGATGTAGCCAAGTTAGTGGTAAACAATGATACATCTATGTGTCAAATTATTTATGTTTTTATTTGCTTCCTTTGAATCTGATTGATTCTACTCCAAGTAAGTCACCGAAATTGAACCAGTTATTTTTAATAAATTATCAAAAACTGATCAACTTTTTCAAACACAATTTCACCCCTTTCTTGTGTTTGCACCTTCAATTGGTATCAGAGCTCAATCTCAAGGTTGAGCACTTTACAGTGTTTAAGGAAAGATCCAATGGTTCAACATGTGTGGATTCAATAAAGAAGTTGTTAGAGGAAACATCAACAAACCACCTCTGCTTGATGGAGAACATTTTGAGTACTGGAAGGACAGGTTGAAAAGTTTCTTTATTTCACAAGATCCTGAACTTTGGGACTTGGTGGAAGATGGTTATACTGCTGCAATGGAAAGATTAAGTGTAGTTAGATTCCAAGGAAAAAGATAATTGTTGATTAGAAGAAGATGTACAAGATGCACCAAAAGTCCATAACATTCATGATTTATGAAACCACTTTAATAGAGTTTGACAAGTGCACCAGCAATGAGACAACAAAGAGTATTTATGATAGTTTGATTCATACCTATAAAGGAAGCAAGCAAGTTCAAGAAGCAAATGAAAATTGTAACACCCCGAGTTTTAACAGCGAGAGTGTATTTTTTTTACAAAACAAATTCATAAAAACAAAGAAATAAATAAGGAAATACCTTTGGATAAATATTTAAGTCATAACACAATGACAAATAAGTCAACATAATTTACAAGCAGCGGAATAGTTTTTGAAATACGAATCCAAAGTATTTACACATCAAAAAGTGGTACATGGAACCCATCAATAATAAAATGTCAAGCTGACAATATTGGTATAGGTACAGTCTTCCAAATTAAAATAAACACATCCCAAAAGAAAGACATCTAGTCTCTATACGTCAACCTAATCTGATCATTCTACAAAAAATTATACATCTCGAGTGATCTTCACGCGCCCCGCAAGATCCTCCTAACACAGCTCCAGTCAGGTGTGTCCAACTACATTCCCATCCACAGGTTACTAACCGGTAGGATGGTCCTGGTTCTCATTTAAGAGCAAAGCCCAGATTTCCACAATAGTTGTAAAGGGTCACCAACCGAAATTAACAATTAATACATAACATTTGAGTTTTTAAATGCACAAAATAACCTTTCAACTTAGCATGCACCTTAAAAGGGTTTCCATATGCCAAACATGCATAAACAAGGTTGAAAAATGAAGTTTTTAACAAAACAACACTACTGTATTCGAATACAACATCTCTGTATTCGAATACAAGGTTATTTCAGCATTCAGCAGCAAAAACAGCATGTCTGTATTCAAATACAGCCTTCTGTATTCGACTACACAGCAAGTCAGTAGCAAAACAGCATGTCTGTATTCGAATACAGCCTTTTGTGTTCGACTATACAGTAAGTCAGTGGCAAAACAACATGTCTGTATTCGAATACACATCAGACAGCAACAGAAAAACAGCAAACACATCAAATTTCATTTCCTCAAAACCAGACATAAAATGAGTTAAATTCATTTTCCATGAAACACTCATCAATATCACCAAAATCCAACTCTAAAATTTCACCCATAAAAGCATTAAATTCATTTTCCCCAAATCAACACTTCAACCCTAACAAAATTCTTTTCCACACAACCACAGATAAGTCCCTAAATGCAAACTAAAAGTTTGGAAGGAGCCCATACCTTAACGATAGCTTTAACGAGCGATTACGGTACCGCGAGTAATTTTGATAAAATCTCCGCTCGCGACGTCACTTCCAAAGTTAGTTCACTAGCACCGTAGCATGGAGATGAACAACTTTCCCTTCTATCTCTTTGCGAAATGAAGCTTAGATCTAAAAGAAAAGTGAAAGATTGTGTTTGACGGTTTGAAAATGCCTCACACCGTTTTTCTTCGTTTTTGAATCAAAGAGGAAGAATGAAGCTGAGAAATCCTTGTCTTCTCACCCACCAAGCCTTGGGTTCCTTTTCTTGAAGCAAAAGAAAACAAAAGAAAAGCAAGAAGAATGAGGGAGAACGAAGAAAAAGGCTCGTGAGGCAGGGAAGGAAACATTTATGTCTTCTCTGTTCTTCTTCCTTCTTCCTTTTTAACATATATACATATATATTACTTATAATATTACTAATAATAATAATATATAATATATATATATATATATATAATAATTAAACCTAAACCAATAAATATCTAAATATCTAGATATTTTAGATATTTATGAAAATCATTATTTCTCAAACCATTTTGATAAAAATATCTACTCTCGTCACAACTCAATTGACAGATAAAATTTTCTGCAAATAAAGATATTTTTAACAAAATCGTTCGGTATTAAATTCTTCGTAACGTAAATAAATTATTTTCCGACAAATAATTTTAATCCAATTTTCAAAAATATATTTTTGTCATTTAACCCACTAAATACCAAAAACTGGGCTAAAAGTATAAGAAATTCCACACAAAATACCCTAAAATTGTATAATTTAGGATTTAAAATTAAGGGTCTTACAAAAATCGCCTGGTAAAAAAGTATGAGTTGTTAAGATGGAAGATGATGATGAACAAGCAGATTTGGCTCTAATGGCTGATACCAACTCTAACTCTAGATCCAACACAAGTTCTGACTCTCAAAGCGAATCAGCAAATGAAGAAATTAAGATATTTTCTAACTTAACTCGATTTGATTTAATTACTAATGTAAATTATTTTTTAAGTAAGAATCACAAATTTTCATTAAAATTGAAAAAACTTAAGAAATAAAATGAAAATCTAACTGAAAAAGTTTATATTTTAAAGAATCAAAGTGTTGAATTTAAAACAGAAAATGCAACTCTGAAAACTTATATTACTGAACTAAAAAAAGGAAAATGCAAATATGAAAACCGATATTATTGAACTTAAAGATAACACCTTGAAAGATATCCATGTTGAAAATACCACATGTAATTCCGATAAACATGAAGAAGTATTCCAAAATTTTCTAGCTAATGGTATAGAAAGAACCAAGTATGAATCTATGTTTTATAATGTTAGTAGAAATGGTAAAAGATGTCTAGGATTTGAAGAAATAGTAATTAAACCTAAACCTATTCACTATGATATTTTGTATATTATTGGTTATAAGAAAGCTCATTCTAAATTATCTTGTCCGATGTTAAATACAAGGAAATACAAGAAACCTTTCAAGACTAACAAACCAGGACCCAATAAGACAAAAAAAAATTATGTTGAAGATGTTCTAAACAACCAAATTAAAACACCAATCATGGTGTTGGGACAATGGATGTTTGCATTATAAGAAGGAAAAAAGGTCTATGTTCCAAAACCTCACAAACAGAAGCCAATTGACTATCGTTGAAGAAGGATTGATCAACACAATACCTATTATAACTAGAACCAACAAGTGAACCATAAAAATCAGAAAAAGAAGAACCATAACTATAAAAAGAAATGGAGTATCAATAGAAACAAAACTTGCAGAGAAAACACACATATCAACAGAACTATAACTACCAGAAGAATCAAAATTACCATCAGAACTAGAATCACCAGAGGAACCTAATACATCTACATAAACAGAAGTGTTACATGAACAATCAGAATCATGAGACTTCTCTAAGCACCCCCAATCAAATCCATCAAAAATAAAAAACTTGATGGGAATTCAGATCCCTTAATTTAGACCCTTTAATCAGAGAATGTGCAAATTAAGAATCTAAAAACCATAAAAGAAGAACTAAGTGGGTTTTCATAGTGAAACTGAAACTTTTGATATTATGTTTACTGTGATAACTAAAAGTTTGATCTTAAAAATCAAATCTAGATAAGTATTTTGCAGGTTCTAAAAAATTTAGAGCAACCTAGAGATCTACATATCTAAACACTTCAGTAGAAGTAGCATACAAGTTTGGTTTTCAGAAACCACGAGAAACAAAATTGATTTTTCAGCTAATATATTCCATTCTTCAATTATTTGATTTATATTATATTATATGACAAACAACTTGACCTTAAAAAGTCAAAGCAAGTTAAAGATACTGTAGGTTTACTGGAACTAGAGGAAGCAAATGCAGACAAATCAAAAGTATCTAAAACAATCAGAAGATAAAACCAAATCAGAAGAAGATGACAAATCTTTAGAGGATGAATCTGATCAAGTAAAAAACAGTTAGGATAAGACAAAAGGAAGATATGGATGGAAGTACAAGGCTTGTCTTCCTGAAAATCTAATTATTGGAAGTGAAAGTGATCATTTGAGGAATACATGATCACTAAAAAATACCACTTTGTTTGGCTTACTCTATTCAATTGAGCCTACCTTTATTGATGACACATTGGTAGATGAATTATGAATTCTTACAATGCAAGAAGAGTTTATTGAATTTAAGAGCAATGATGTTTGAAACCTAGTATCTAGACCAAAGAAGAACATTATAAGAACCAAGTGGGTTCTCAAAAACAAGGTAAATGAGAAAGGTAAAGTGGACAGAAACAAGGCCAGACTTATCGCACAAGACTACATTCAATAAGAGGGGATTAATTACATTGAGACATTCACTCCAGTGGCCAGGTTAGAAACTATTTGTATCCTACTTTCTTTTGCTGCAAATAATAACATTACATTATTTTAAATGAATGTTAAAAGTGTTTTTCTAAATGGTTATATAAGTGACGAAGTCTATGTTAAACAACCCTGAGGCTTTAAAAGTTTTGAATTTTAAAATCACGTTTTTAAACTTAAGAAATATTTGTATGGTCCAAAACAAATAACTAGAGCATGGTAAAATAGACTTAGTAACTTCTTCCTTAAAAGTAACTATGAAAAAGGACAATTAGATAATACACTTTTTAGAAAATTAATAGGAAATGACTTTCTTATTATTAAAATTTTTGTTGATGACATTATTTTTGGATCTATTAACGACACTCTTTTCCATTAATTTTCTAAATTGATCTAGATTCAATATCAAATGAGTATGATGAAAGAACTTATGTTATTCTTAGGGATACAAATTCAGAAGTCAAAAAGGTATAATATGAGGATTTTTTGTTAGACACACTATTATTATATATAGTTTAAGAGATGAAGGGTTTAATGTTGTTTTTTATATTTGTAACAAGATTTCATACAATCTTTGAAATTTTATATTATTTCAAGATTAAAATTGTTTTTCTTTTAAAGATTTTTTCAAGATTTTGTTAAATAAGCATTAAATGCTGAACAAGTATTAATTTCTCAAAAAAATTAAATTAATATCTATTGTCATTACTTAATATCTCAATAATATTTTTTACTTTTTAACATAACGCAATGATTATAAAATATAAACTAAATTATTTTTGAAAATATACATTAAAAATATTTTGATAGTAAAATATAATATATTTTTTTTTACAAAAGTAAAAGAATACGTTCTCATATCTTTTTCTATTAGACAATCATACAACTAATTAGTAATTATTATATCTAATTGGAGTCAGAAATATAATTTTTTTAGTTTTATATAAAAAAACGTAGAATGAAAAACAAAATTCATAAAAAATAATTTGAAATATTTTCAATAATAGTAATGTTAAATAGTAGTTTCGGTCTCTTATTTTAAATTCCAACAGTTTTGATACCTCGCTCGAAATTTGTCGAATAAAAATTTTGAAATGGTATATTTTAAACTATGTAACATATAATATGATATTATTGAATCATTATAAGGGTTTGTTTTTTTATGGCTCAGAGTGAGCAAGTGTGAATTGTAAGTTTTTGTGGTTTTTTTGTTGGGCACACATTATTTCTATAAATAGCATAAAAACTTGGATTTAATATTGTATTCTATATTTGTAACAAGATTTCATATTGTAACATCCCAAATTTTACGATAAATTATTTTATCAATGAAATAAGATTTTAAATAATTAATTTATATTTTAAATTATTTAAAAATATATGTTGATTAATTTTAAGATTAATTTTCTTTATATGTGTGCTTTCTATTATTCTAATCTTTTACATATTAGACTAAATGGGAGCTATAAATAATAAATATTATATTTTATTATTTTTTAGACTTAATTGCAGTTTTGGTCCTCCTATTTTAGCTGAATCGCGAAAGTAGTGCCTTCCATTTTGTTTATCTCCAGTTTGGTCCTCCTATTTTATGCACACTTATAATAATCTATCATATATTAGTTATCAAATACCAGTGATGATTTAAAAATTAAATGATGTTTGGAGGAGTATTAAAAATGAGATTAAGTAACTATTAATTTTGTTTTAGCAAAATAAAAATAATAATAATAGTAAAACAAAAAAAACAAAAAAACACAGGTTTAACTGCAAATTTGGTCCCTTTATATTAGTTGAATCACGAAAATAGTCCTCCATTTTATTTCTCCCAAACATAATTTTGATCCAAAATTTGATGAAATATCATTTTTTTTAAAGCATACCACACCATTTATGATAATAGATTTCAAGTAAAATTGTTGCACCAAGAGATCTTGAGGCACAATGTCACTTAAATAAGTGCAAAAAAATTACACTTCATTAAGTTTGGAACCAAAATTCTGTTTGGGGGACCAAAACTGGAGAGAAATAAAATGGTTCAACTATTTTCGTGATTCAGCTAAAATCGGGGGACAAAAACTTAACTGCAAATTTGGTCCCTTTATATTAGTTGAATCACGAAAATAGTCCTCCATTTTATTTCTCCCAAACATAATATTTGTCCAAAACTTGATAAAATGTCATTTTTTTAAGGCATACCACACCATATATGATAATAGATTTCAAGTAAAATTGTTGCACCAAGAGATCTTGAGACACAATGTCACTTAAATAAGTGCAAAAACATTACACTTTATTAAGTTTTGAACCAAAATTCTGTTTGGGGGGCCAAAACTGGAGAGAAATAAAATGGTTCAACTATTTTCGTGATTTAGCTAAATTCAGGGGACCAAAACAGCAATATTAAGACAAAAATAAATAAGGGGACCAATGAGTTTGACCCATGTGTGAACCCTAGTTGTTAATAAAATAAAACAAAAAAAGGGGAATGCAGTTGGACGCCAGCCGTAATAGCAAAGAGGAAACACAACAACAAGTCTATCGTTTTGCAGTACTAGTGATCACTATTCCAGAAAACTTTCTCAATTTTCGTCCAAATTTTAGTATATTGTTTCACTAATTTATTTATTCAATTAAACACGTTTTACCATATTTTTAACAATTTCAATTACTCTCTAAAATATTCGACTTCTCCGTTCATGGAGTTCTATATTTTAAACCCTTCTTCTTCACCGTAATTTCGATTTGAGTGAAATCAACGCCAAAACGACCTTGTAAACCGTGTCTATATTATCCATTGATTGATTTTCTGATTTATAATGAGCTCCCTTGACCGAATTTCGAAATTTAGTTTTTAGAGTGTTTTTTCATAATTTATTTTTGACGTTTTGCATAAATTGTCGAGTTAGAATGATTGAAGGACAAAGATTTAAAGAACAAAGAGTATTTCTTCTGGACTTGTATTTGCGTGTGAAAGCGTCGAAATAAGGTAAGAGGTGAAAGAACGTTTGAATTCATGAGTGTAATATATTGTGAGATGAACGGGAAAACCATATTTCACAACGATTCATCTAGGGCTCGCTACATACGACATTAGTCCTTTGAGGGTGATCGTTTTGTTGTGATTAATGTGTATCACATGCAATAATAATTTATCTTAGACGATTTGTATTGTACTTATACTTATTTAATTAGAAACTACTTTTTGTATAAAATCTTAAAGTACTAATAACTTTTTGGAATTAAATTAAGAAATTATAGTTAAGTTAATTTAATTGAGACTGCACTATTTTAATTGATGGATAAAGTTGAATTTTGATATGTGTATTTAGAGGAACGTGATATCAGAAATTATTTATAAACATTTTTATTTTCTTGAAAACAAATTATCTTATCCGTTGTGAATTATCCTAAAAAAAATCTAATATAAATTATACTATATGTTATCATGGATAAAGAGTGCCACAAGTATGATCATTGAAAATTTAAATCTTATTCCAAAAAAAAAAATTATTTTTAAGATTTAGTTAAATAAGCATTAATTGGTCAAGAAGAATAAACAAGCATTAATTTCTACGTAAAATTAAATAAGCATCCATCATCACATTAACACTTAATTTCCTTTTTTAACAGCGAAATGGATTTAACACTTGCACAAGAAAGAGACTTAAACAAATGTACAATTGAAAAACCGTGGTATGTAACTCCAGCCAAAATTAGCAATTTGACATATAAATAATTGTTTGTTTATTATTACATTAAGCTCTAAGATTTACGTAATTCACTGAGACGGCTAGAACGGTGCATTTGCATTTATCAATGATTATATTTTTATTAGTTTTGCAATGTTTATGATTTAGTCTTTACACTATTGTAAAAAAAATTAAAACTTTCCTTTAAAGAATATCATCATTAGAATTTGAAAGTGAGAAATGGTTGTATATCCATAGTATTTCCATAAATGTGTCAAAGACAAATATATTCCATAAACAAAAATAATAAAAGGCACTAAACAACTCTTATGGTAAAAAACTACACGATTACAAATAAAGTAAATCTTTGAAGAAAAACATATTTCATTTCCGCTTTATAATATTTGACTTCGACACAACGGACAAGAGTAAGAAGAAGAAGAAGAATTGATGCAACTTTGAATCCACGGCACAATACAATCTTTATGGAAAAAATGTGAACATTTTGTGCGAACAATTTCTGCCTTTGAATTAGTGCAAAATTCCTCTAAACAAATTGAACATTTTTCTTTAGAATCATAACAAGGATGATTAACTTCTAATATCTCCAACAAATCCTCAATTTTCTCTGCCCATTTTCCCGTGGTAACGCGAAGCGACAAATTCATCTCCAAAACATCGTTGTTCGCAACTATTTGTCTAGCACATTGTTCAACTTTAGGTACAATTGAATCTAATATGTAAAAAGGCAAAAAAGAAGAAAAGATGTGGTATAAAGAAATGTTAGAATCCCTTTCCAAACAATTACATACGATATCAAGAGGAACAACAAATGCGTCCTTGATTGTAGTTGTGGACAGAGAGACAGTGTTTCTAGCACAGGGTTCTATAATCGAGTTGGTGTAATCAAGATAAATGTGGAAGCTATCAGGCAAATAAGGAATGTGTTGAAACATAGTACGAATTGAATCTTGAACGGGACTTACATGAAGAGAGTAGAAGAAGGACTCCATGGAAGAAGGATCAATTGATCAAGTGTTTGTTTCTTTATGACTCAGAGTTATCAAGAGTGAATTGCAAGTTTATGTGGTTTTTTGTTGTGCACATATTGTTTCTATATATAGTGTAAAATCTAAAAGGTTTAATTTTGTTTTCAATATTTGTAACAATATTGCGTAAGATCTTTGAAAATCCATATCTTATTTTAAGATTTAATTTGTTTTTTTTTAAAACTATTTCAAGATTTAGTAAAATAAGCATTATTTACCCAACAATAATTAATTTTATGAACAAAAAAAAAATAAACATTCATTATGACATTGACATTTAGTATCTTAATAAGATTTAATTATTTTTTAACATGATATCAGCTTTAAAATATAAATTAAACTATTTTTTAAAATATATATTAAAAATATTCCAGTATTAAGAGATATTTTTTGGTTTTTTTACAAAAGTAAAAGATTGTGTTCTCTTATTTTTTTTCTATTAGACAATCGTACAGTTAAAATGTAATTATTTTCCTTTCAGTAAAAAAAAATACTTTTTATGTTAGTTCTATATATAAATAAACGTGGTTTGAAATAAATTTAAGTCAAAAAAGTAATTTGAAATATTTTCAATTATAGTTAGACTAAATAGTATTTTAAATCTCCTATTTAAAATTCTAAAAATTTAATATCTCGTTCGAATTTTTTAACTAAAGAATGTAATATAATATATTTTAAACAATGTAATATATTACGATATTAAATAATTATAAGTATTTGTTTTATCGTTGGTCAAGAGTGATAAAATGTGAGGTATAACTTGTTGTAGTTTTTTGTTGGACACACATTATTTCTATATATAGTTTAAAAAATAAAGGGTTGATTTTAGTTTTTTATATTCGTAACCAGCGGCGGATCTTGCACAAAATATTTGGGGGAGTCGGAGAGTAACAAGTATTAACTGAAATATTATAATTGAAATTTTCAAAAATTATATAGTTTTTTTTAGAGTATCACACAATTCATACATAGTAGACAAGTTAAAAAAAATTAGAATTTCAATTTTCACAAGTCACACAATTTTCACAATTCAATCAAATAAAATATATCTATTTTATAATTTTCATCTTTGTCAAAAAATTTCTTCTTGAAAAAATCATCAATTTTTTTATGTTTAAATATTGTGTCACTCATAAAAAAAATACACATATTAATTAAAACAATTCACAATTAAAAAATAGTATCACACTATATCAATGATTAACATGAAAAAGTTTGTTAAGAATTAATAGTTGAGTTGCTACTTAGGTGTTAGAGTTTGTTGCTTCGAGATTAGTTAGTTTATTATATTTTAGTAGTATAAATTGTAAAAGAGAGTAGAAAGCAAATATAAGAGAGGTAGGAAGAGAGACAAAAATTACTCAAAAACCAAGAGTTTAAGGATATTTTAATAATTTATCACTATTATTTTGATAATATATTGTTAGTTATTATATATGTATATATATATATAAAAAAAATTTAAAAATATAGGGGGTGCCGTGGCACCTGCCCGCTACTAAGAAGTTCGTAACAACATTTTATACGATCTTTGAAAATTTATCTTATTGGAATATTTAAGTGGTTTTTTATTAAGATTTTCGGAAGATTTTGGTAAAGAAGCATTAAATGTAGAACAAGCATTAATTTCTCAATAAAATCAAATAAGAATCCGTTATGCCATTGACACTTAATATCTTAATAAGATATTTTTTCTTTTTTAACATAATGCAACAATTATAAAATATAAACTAAATTATTTTTGAAAATATATATTGAAAATATTTTAATAGTAAAAGATAATTTTTTTGTTTTTCTTTTACAAAAGTAAAAGAATACGTTCTCGTATTTTTTTCTACTACACAATCATACAATTAACAAATAAATATTATATTTAATTTGAGTCAATAAATATAGTATTTTTGAAATATATAGATAAACATAAATTGAAAAAAAAAATTATTAAAAAAATCAATTTTAAATATTTTCAAAAATAATAATGCTAAATAGTAATTTCGGTCTTTTATTTTAAATTTCAACAATTTTGATACTTAACTTGAATTTTATCGACTAAATTTTGTAATAGATTATATTTTAAATAATATAATATATATAATATAATATCATTAAATAATTATAAGGGGTTATTTTTTACTCAGAATGATCAAGTGTGAATGTTATGTTTTTGCGGTTTTTTTTTGTTGGGGACACGTTATTTCTATAAATAGCGTAAAAACTAGGATTTAATATTGTTTTCTATATTTGTATGATCTTTGAAATTTTTTATCTTATTCCGAGATTAATTTTATTTTTTTGAAAGATTATTTTCAAGATTTAGTTAAATAAGCATTAAGAGCTCAACAAAATTAAACAGGGATTAATTTCTCCGTAAAATTAAATAAGCATCCGTTGTAATATTGACACTTAATTGTCTTAACGAGGTTTCATTTTTTTGAACAGAGTAATGGAGTTAACACTTGCAACAAGATAGAGACTTAAACAAAAGTACTTGAACAGCCGTAGTATTTAACTCCCGCCAAAATTAACAATTTGACATATAAATAATTGTTTGTTTTGTTATTAAATTAAGCTCAAGATTTACGTTGTTCACTGTGATGGCTAGAATTGTGCATTGCATTTATCTATGATTTTTTATTTATAAGTTTTGCAATATTTATAATTTAGTCTTTACACTATTGTAAAAAAAAATTAAAATTTTCTTTTAAAGAATATCATCATTAGAATTTGAAAGTGAGAAATTGTTGTATACCTATAGAATTTCGATAAATGTGTCAAAAACAAATGTTTTCCATAAACAAAAATAATAAAAGTCACTAAACAAATCTTATGGTAAAAAACTACCCGATTAAAAAATCAAGGAAAAATTAAGTCAGTCTTTGAAGAAAAACATATTTCATTTGCACTTTATATTATTTGATCTCGACACAATGGACACTAATAAAAAGACGAAGAATTGACGCAACTTTGAATTCACGTTAGAATACAATATTTATGGAAAAAATATGAACACTTTATGTGAATAATTTTTGACTTTGAACTAGTGCAAAATTCCTCCAAACAAATTGAACATTTTTCTTAGATTCATAATAAGGATGATTAATTTCTAATATCTTCAACATATTCTCAATTTTCTCTGTCCATTTTACCTTGGTAACGTGAAGCGACAAATTCATCTCCAAAACATCGTTGTTTGCAATCATTTGTCTAACACGTTATTCAACTTTAGGTACAATTAAAACTACTATGTAAGAAAGCAAAATTGAAAAGTTGTCTTATAAAGAAATGTTAGGATCCCTTTTCAAACAATTATATAGGCTTTTAAGAGGAGAAAAAAAAATATGTCCTTGGTTGTAATACTTTCTTTTGCTGCAAATAATAACATTACATTATTTCAAATGGATGTTAAAAGTGTTTTTCTAAATGGTTATATAAGTGAAGAAGTCTATGTTAAAACAACCCTTAGGTTTTGAAAGTTCTGAATTTCCAAATCATGTTTTAAAACTTTGGAAATCTTTGTATGGTCTAAAACAAATACCTAGAGCATGATATGATAGACTTAGTAACTTCTTCCTTAAAAGTAACTTTGAAAAAGGACAATTAAATAATACAATTTTTAGAAAATTAATAGGAGAGGATTTTCTTATTATTAAAATTTATGTTGATGACATTATTTTTGGATCTACTAACAACACTCTTTTCCATTAATTTTCGAAATTGATCTAGCTTCAATTTCAATTTTTGAACTTTTATATTATTGGCTTAATTGCAATTTTGGTCCCTCTATTTTAGCTGAATCGCGAAAGTAGTCCCCCCATTTTGTTTCACTCCAATTTTGGTCCCCCAAGCATAATTTTGGTCCAAAATTTGATGAAATTTCATTTTTTTTTTTTGCATTTATTTAAGTCATATCATGCCTCAAGATTTCATTTGAAACAATTGTACCTGAAATATATAATCATAAATGGTGTAATACGACTTTAAAAAATGAAATTTTGTCTAATTTTGGAACAAAATTCTGTTTGAGGGACCAAAACTGGAGAGAAACAAAATGGAGGGGACTACTTTCGCGATTCAGCTAAAATAAGGAGACCAAAACTACAATTAAGCCTATATTATTTCAAGATTAAAATTGTTTTTCTTTTAATGATTTTTTCAAGATTTTGTTAAATAAGCATTAAATGCTGAACAAGTACTAATTTCTAAAAAAAAAATCAAATTAATATCTATTATGCATTACTTAATATCTTAATAATATATTTTACTTTTTAACATAGCGCAATGATTATAAAATTTAAACTAAATCATTTTTGAGAATATACATTAAAAATATTTCGATAATAAAATATATTTTTTGTTTTTTTTTTTTACAAAAGTAAAAGAATACGTTCTCATATCTTTTTTCTATTAGACAATCATACAACTAA
>JBBPBR010000003.1:50205166-50222051 GCA_037974775.1 Cicer pinnatifidum
GCATTGACACTTAATATCTTAATAAGATATTTTTCTTTTTTAACATAATGAAACAATTATAAATTATAAACTAAATTATTTTTGAAAATATATATTAGATAAAAAATTAATAAATAATTATTATATTTAATTTGTGTCAACAAATATAGTATTTTTTGAAATATATGGATAAACATAGATTGATAAAAAAAATTGTCAAAAAAATTAATTTGAAATATTTTAAAAAATAGTAATGCTAAATAGTAGTTTCAGTCTCTTATTTTAAATTCCAACAGTTTTGATATCTAACCTGAATTTTATCGACTAAATTTTGTGATAGATTATATTTTAAACAATAAAACATATAATATGATATTTTTGCTGTTTTTTTTGGGCACACGTTATTTATAAAAATAGCGTAAAAACTAAGATTTAATATTGTTTTCTATATTTGTAACCAGATTTCGTCTGATCTTTGAAAATTTGTATCTTATTCCAAGATTAATTTTGTTTTGTTGAAAGATTATTTTCAAGATTTAGTTAAATAAGCACAACAAAATTAAACAAGGATTTATTGCTCCGTAAAATTAAATAAGCATCCATTGTGATATTGACACCTAATGTCTTAATGAGGTTTCATTTTTTGAACAGCCTAATGGAGTTAACACTTGCACAAGATAGAGACTTAAACAAACGTACAATTGAATATCCGTAGTATGACATCTTGAGGCATGGTTTGACATAAATAAATGCAAACAAAAAAAAAATATTTCATCAAATTTTAAACTAAAATTCTGTTTGGGGACCAAAATTGGGGAGAAACAAAATGGGGGGACTACTTTCGGGATTCAGCTAAAATAGGGAGACCAAAATTGCAATTAAGCCTAAAGAATATCATCATTAGAATTTGAAAGTGAGAAATTGTTGTATATTTATAGAATTTCGATAAATGAGTCAGAAACATGTTTTCCATAAGCAAAAATAATAAAAGCCACTAAACAACTCTTATGGTAAAAAACTACCCGATTACAAAATCAAATAAAAATAAAGTTATTCTTTAAAGAAAAACATATTTTATTTTCGCTTTATATTATTTGATCTCGACCCAATAGACACTAATAAGAGGATGAAGAATTGACACAACTTTGAATCGATTTCACAATACAATATTTATGGAAAAAATATGAACACTTTGTGTGAACAATTTCTGACTTTGAACTAGTGCAAAATTCCTCCAAACAAATTGAACATTTTTCTTAGAGTCATAATATAAGGATGATTAATTTATAATATCTTCAACAAATTCTCAATTTTATCTGCCCATTTCCCTTTGGTAACGTGAAGCGACAAATTCATCTCCAAAACATCGTTGTTTGCAACCATTTGTCTAACACATTATTCAACTTTAGGTACAATTAAATCTACTATGTAAGAAAACAAAATAGAAAATTTGTCTTATAAAGAAATGTTAGGATCCTTTTTCAAACAATTACATAGGCTTTCAAGAGGAAAAAAAATGTGTCATTGGTTGTAATTGTGGACAGAGAGACAACGTTTCTAGCATTGAGTTTTCAATTTGCGTTTTATGTTTTAAGTTCAATAATACATGTTTTTTAGAGTTGTATTTTTTGTTTTAAGTTTAGTATTATTAGTTTTCAGAGTTGCATCTTCTGTTTTAAATTCATCTATTTGATTCTTTAAAACATTCACTTTTTCAGTTAGGTTTGCATTCACTTTCTTAAGTGTTGAACCTTTGGATCTTTCGTCAAATTTTATTTTAGTTTTTCTTCAATTATAAATTTAAATCAATTTGGCTTAATTGCAGTTTTGGTCCCCCTATTTTAGCTGAATTGCGAAAGTAGTCCTCCCATTTTGTTTCTCCCTAGTTTTGGTCCCCTAAGCAGAATTTTGGTCCAAAACTTCATGAAATTTTATTTTTTTTGCATTTATTTAAGTCACACCATGCCTCAAGATCTTATTTGCGACAATTGTACCTGGAATATATGGTCATAAATGGTGTAGTACGGCTTTAAAAAATGAAATTTCATCAAATTTTGGACCAAAATTCTGTTTGGGGACCAAAACTATGGAGAAACAAATTGGAGGGACTATTTTCGTGATTTAGCTAAAATAGGGGGACCAAAACTGCAATTAAGCCAATCAATTTTTATTTTAGATTTTCTTCATTTTATAAATCTAAATCAAATTTTGTTTTAGATTTTCTTCAATTATAAATTTGAATAAAATATTATTTTAGATTTTCTTCAATTTATAAATATGAATCAAATCTTATTTTATATTTTCTTCAATTATAAATTTGAAGCAAATCTTATTTTAGATTTTCTTCAGAAACATGAATCTTCTTTCATACTATTTGAATTCAAATATATTGTTCTCATATAATATTTTTATTATCATTCCAACTCTAAGCAAAAATAACCAACTTGGTTCCAACAACCCTATTAGTAAATATATTGATTTGTTTGTTAGGTAATAATATCGATAGTCATTAATATAAATATTTAAAGTCTAACTTAATTCTGTACACTTAGCAAATAGTAAAGGGACAATTGTTCTTATGTTTTTATTATCATAAAAAAAAAAATAGAGGATTGTAACTTATAATCACTTTTTCATTAACAAAGTCAAATTGTCAAATTAAGAAACTAATTTGGAAATTCTATGAAGCATTGTTCCCTTTGATAAAACTATCATTTGGAAAACACAATGCCTAGCTCTAGTAAACAAGTCGACATTGAAGATTGATTGTGTTAGTATTCGTCTGAAGAAAAAACTCTAACATAAATAATATCACTACTAGAAATTTCGCCTATAGTGACCGATTTAGAGACTGAATATTTTCAGTCACACTGGCGACCAAAATAGAGACCGTAATTTTGAATTTATGAACTAAATATTTTTTCGTCACTAAATCGGTCGCTAATGAAATTTAGAGACTGAAATATCAACTGAATTTTAGCAACCAAAATTTAAGTCGCTAATTATCACTAATATAAAATTTGTCTTTTACACTAGCAACCGAAATAAACACTGAAATTTTAAACCTAAAAACTAAACATTCTTCCATCACTAAATTGGTCGCTAAAAAAAAGTAGAGAACGAAATAGCAACTAAATTTTAGCGAGCAAAATTTCTGTCGCTAACTATTTTTTAATTACATAATTTAATTTAATTTATTAATCAAAACAAATGTGAAATATTTAATAATTAATTAAAACAAAGAAATAATTGAAAAGAGAAATAAAAAAAAACAAAATTATGTAGTCATGTATTTGAATATTTGTGCTGTCAAAGTTTTTTCTTTTTCAGTGTACTCAAATAAACCCTAAAACCCCTTTTCCTACAACCATTCTTTCTCAACACCACAACTCAAGCCAACCCACTCCCAGCCTAGCTAGACCTTGTTCAAGCAATTAAGCGAAAGCAACACTTATTCCCTACCGGACTCAATTCTTTCATTCACTTCTCTTTATTTTCTTTCACTATTACCACAAAGCATTGGGTTCTCTTGTTGCTTTCAATCCAATTTTTCTACAAAAAAAAATTAGTTCCTTTTTCTTTCTCAACCCACCACAAATCCAAAAACCAACCTTGAATTTATATGTTGTCAAAGTTTTTTCTTTTTTAGTGTAATCAAATAAACACTAAAACCCCATTTCTTACAACCTTCTTGCTCAACACCACAATTCAAGCCAATCCACTCCCAGCCTAGCTAGACCTTGTTCAAGCAATTTAGCTAAAACAATTATTCCTTATCGGACTCAATTCTTTCTTTCACTTCTCTTTGTTTTCTTTCACTATTACCACAAAGCCTTGGGTTCTCTTGATGCTTTCAATCAATTTTTCTCTAAAAAAATCAATTCCTTTTTCTTTCTCTACCCACCACAAATCCCAAAACCATCATTCATTGCTAATCCCCTCTCGTTCCAACATCCGCAATTACGATGTGAAGCCAACCAGGTCTCATAAACCGTTAAACAACAACTGTGGCGTGAAGCCCTCATTGTTTGTTGTCTCGTCGGCTATCGTGAACCAAAAGTTAAGGAATTTATATTCTAATTTTCTAATTATGCTTCATTATTGTTGTTTTTTTTTTGTGTGATGTAATCATTTTGAATTTATTTAATTAAAGGGGGTAAAGAAATTATACATATAATGTGTTTGATAATATAAACTTTTGATAATTTTAACTAAAGGGGGTAATGTTTTACTGAAATTTATGGTTGCAGTTGGTAATTAGTAGTCAGTTGGAAATAAAAAAAAATGTGAAATATTTAATAACTTATTAAAAAACCATCCTTTCTTGCTAATCCCCTCTCAGTCCAACCTCCACAACTACGACATGAAGCTAACCGGGTCTCTTAAACCGTGAAACTACAACTATGACGTGAATCCCTCATTGTTTTTCGTCTCGTCAGCTATAGTGAACCAAAAGGTAAAGAATTTGTATTCTAATTTTCTAATTATGCTTCATTATTGTTGTTTTTTTTCTTCTGTGATGTAATCTTTTTGAATTTATGTAAATAAAGGGGTTAAAAAAAATTTGCATATAAGGTTTTTGATAATATGTACTTTTGATAATTTTAACTAAAGGGGGTAATGTGTTACTGAAATTTATGGTTGCAATTGGTAATTAGTAGTCAGTTGGTAAAAAAAACAAATGTGAAATATTTAATAACTAATTAAAAAAAAAAGAAAGAATTAAAAAAACAAAATTATGTAGTCATGTGTTTGAATATTTGTGCTGTTAAAGTTTTTTCTTTTTCAATGTACTCAAATAAACCCTAAAACCCCATTTTCTACAACCGTTCATTCTCAACACCACAACTCAAGCCAATAAACTCGCATCCTAGCTAGACCTTGTTCAAGCAATTAAGCTAAAGCGACACTTATTCCTTACCGGACTCAATTCTTTCGTTCACTTCTCTTTATTTTCTTACGTTATTACCACAAATCCTTGGGTTCTCTTGATCCTTTCAATCAGTTTTTCTACAAAAAAAATCAGTTCCTTTTTCTTTCTCTACCCACTACAAGTCCAAAAACCATCCTTCGTTGCTAATCCCCTCTCATTCCAACATCCGCAACTACGACATGAAGCCAACCAGGTCTCTTAAACCGTTAAACTACAACTGTGGCGTGAAGCCCTCATTGTTTGTTGTCTCGACGGCTATCATGAACCAAAAGTTAAGGAATTTATATTCTAATTTTCTAATAATGCTGCATTATTGTTGTTTTTTTTTTTCTGTGATGTAATCATTTTGAATTTATTTAATTAAAGGAGGTAAAGAAATTTTGCATATAAGGTGTTTGATAGTATGTACTTTTGATAATTTTAACTAAAGGGGGTAATGTGTTACTGAAATTTATGGTTGCAGTTGGAAATTATTAGTCAGTTGGTAATAAAAACAAATATGAAATATTTAATAACAAATTAAAAAAGAAGAAATAAAAAAACAAAATTATGTAGTCATGTATTTGAATTTATATGCTGTCAATGTTTTTTCTTTTACAGTGTAATCAAATAAACCCTAAAACCCCATTTCCTACAAACCGTTCTTGCTCAACACCACAATTCAAGCCAATCCACTCCCAGCCTAGCTAGACCTTGTTCAAGCAATTTAGCTAAAGCAACACTTATTCCTTATCGGACTCAATTCTTTCTTTCACTTCTCTTTATTTTCTTTCACTATTACCACAAAGCCTTGGGTTCTCTTGAAGCTTTCAATCAATTTTTCTACAAAAAAAATCAGTTCCTTTTTCTTTCTCTACCCATCTCAAATCCTAAAACCATCATTCGATGCTAATCCCCTCTCATTCCAACATCCGCAACTACGATGTGAAACCAACCAGATCTCATAAACCGTTAAACTACACATGTGGCGTGAAGCCCTCATTGTTTGTTGTCTCGTCGGCTATCGTGAACCAAAAGTTAAGGAATTTATATTCTAATTTTCTAATTATGCTTCATTATTGTTGATTTTTTTTTTTTGTCTGATGTAATCATTTTGAATTTATTTAATTAAAGGGGGTAAAGAAATTATGCATATAAGGTGTTTGATAATATGTACTTTTGATAATTTTAACTAAAGCGGGTAATGTGTTACTGAAATTTATGGTTGCAGTTGGTAATTAGTAGCTAGTTGGTAACAAAAACAAATGTGAAATATTTAATAACTAATTAAAAAACCATCCTTTGTTGCTAATCCCCTCTCAGTCCAACCTCTGCAACTACGACATGAAGCCCACCGGGTCTCTTAAACCGTGAAACTACAACTATGACGTGAATCCCTCATTGTTTTTCGTCTCGTCGGCTATAGTGAACCAAAAGGTAAAGAATTTGTATTCTAATTTGCTAATTAAGCTTCATTATTGTTGTTTTTTTTCTTCTGTGATGTAATCTTTTTGAATTTAAGTAAATAAAGGGGGTAAAAAAAATTTGCATACAACGTGTTTGATAATATGTACTTTTGATAATTTTAACTAAAGGGGGTAATGTGTTAATGAAATTTATGGTTGGAGTTGGTAATTAGTAGTCAGTTGGTAAAAAAAAACAAATGTGAAATATTTAATAAGTAATTAAAAAAAAAAAAGAAAGAATTAAAAAAATTGAATTAAAAAAACAAAATTATGTAGTCATGTATTTGAATATTTGTGCTGTCAAAGTTTTTTCTTTTTCAGTGTACTCAAATAAACCCTAAAACCCCATTTTCTACAACCGTTCATTCTCAACACCACAACACAAGCCAATCAACTCTCAGCCTAGCTAGACCTCGTTCAAGCAATTAAGCTAAAGCAACACTTATTCCTTACCGGACTCAATTCTTTCGTTCACTTCTCTTTATTTTCTTTCACTATTACCACAAAGCCTTGGGTTCTCTTAATCCTTTCAATCAGTTTTTCTACAAAAAAATCAGTTCCTTTTTCTTTCTCTTGCCACCACAAATCCAAAAACCAACCTTCGTTGCTAATCCCCTCTCATTTCAACATCCGCAACTACGACGTGAAGCCAACCAGGTCTTTTAAACCTTTAAACTACAATTGTGGCATGAAGCCCTGATTGTTTGTTGTCTCATCGGCTATCGTGAACCAAAAGGTAACCATCAACGCACCGAAAATCCGTTTCCTTTTCCTTTCTCAATGCACTGAAAATCCTAAAACCATCATTCGTTGCTAATCCCCTCTCATTCCAACCTACGCAAATACATAGTGAAGCCAACCAGGTCTCTTAAACCGTAAAACTACAATTGTAGCGTGAAGCACTCATTGATTGTCCTTTCGTCAGCTATCGTGAACCAAAAGGTAAGGAATTTATATTCCAATTTTCTAATTAAGCTTCATTATTGTTGTTTTTTTTTTCAATGATGTAATCATTTTGAATTTATTTAATTAAAAGGGTAAAGAAATTCTGCATATAAGGTGTTTGATAATATGTACTTTTGATAATTTTAACTAAAGGGGGTAATGTGTTACTGAAATTTATGGTTGCAGTTTGTAATTAAAAAAAAGAAATAATTAAAAAAAGAAATAAAAAACAAAATTATGTAGTTAGTGTAGTCAAATAAACCCCTAAAACCCCATTTCCTACAACTGTTCTTTCTCAACACCACAACTCAAGCCAATCCCCTCCCAGCCTAGCTAGACCTTGTTCAAGCATTAAGCTAAAGCAACACTTATTCCTTATCGGACACAATTCTTTTTTTTCACTTCTCTTTATTTTCTTTGACTATTACCACAAAGCCTTGGGTTCTCTTGATGCGTTCAATCAATTTTACTACAAAAAAATCAGTTCCTTTTTCTTTCTCAACCCTCCACAAATCCTAAAACCATCATCCGTTGCTAATCCCCTCTCATTTCAACATCCGCAACTACGACGTGAAGCCAACCAAGTCTATTAAACCTTTAAACTACAATTGTGGCATGAAGCCCTGATTGTTTGTTGTCTCATCGGCTATCATGAACGAAAAGGTAAAGAATTTAATAACTAATTATAAAAAGAAATAATTAACAAAAAGAAATAAAAAAAAAATTATGTAGTCATGTATTTGAATATTTGTACTGTCAAATTTTTTCTTTTTTAGTGTAGTCAAATAAACCTTAAAATCCAATTTCCTAAAACCATTTTTTCTCAACACCACAACTCAAGCCAATCCACTCCTAGCCTAGCTAGACCTTGAGCAAACAATTAAGTTAAAGCAACACTTATACCTTAGCGGACTCAATTCATTCGTTCACTTCTCTTTATTTTCTTTCACTATTACCACATATGCCTTGGGTTCTCTTGATGCTTTCAATCTATTTTTCTACAAAAAAATCCGTTCCTTTTCTTTTCTCAACCCACCACAAATCCTAAAACCATCTTTCGTTGCTAATCCCCTCTCATTTCAACATCTGCAACTACGACGTGAAGCCAACCAAGTCTATTAAACCTTTAAACTACAATTGTGGCATGAAGCCCTGATTGTTTGTTGTCTCGTCGGCTATCGTGAACCAAAAGGTAAAGAATTTGTATTCTAATTTTCTAATTATGCTTCATTATTGTTGTTTTTTTTTCCTGTGAAGTAATCATTTTGAATTTATTTAATTAAAAGGGGTAAAGAAATTCTACATATAAGGTGTTTTATAATATGTACTTTTGATAATTTTAACTAAAGGGGGTAATTTGTTACTGAAATTTATAGTTGCAGTTGGTAATTAGTAGTCAGTTGATAATAAAAACGAATGTGAACTATTTAATAACTAATTAAAAAAAAGAAATAAAAAAACAAAATTATGTAGTCATGTATTTGAATTTATGTGCTGTCAAAGCTTTTCATTTTTCAGTGTACTTAAATAAACCCTAAAACCCCATTTCCTAAAACCGTTCTTTCTCAACACCACAATTCAAGCCAATCCACTCTAAGCCTAGCTAGACCTTGTTCAAGCAATTAAGCTAATGCAACACTTATTCTTTATCGGACTCAATTATTTCTTTCACTTCTCTTTATTTTCTTTCACTATTACCACAAGGCATTGGGTTCTCTTGATGCTTTCAATTAATGTTTTTACAAAAAAATAAGTTCTTTTTTTTTTCTCAACCCACTGAAAATCCTAAAACCATCCTTCGTTGCAAATCCCCATTCATTCCAACCTCCGCAATTACGTCGAGAAGCCAATCGGGTCTCTTAAACTGTTAGACTACAATTGTGGCGTGAAATCCTCATTATTTGTTGTCTCGTCGGATATCGTTCACCAAAAGGTAAGGAATTTATATTCTAATTTTCTAATTATGCTTCATTATTGTTGTTTTTTCTTCTGTGATGTAATCATTTTGAATTTATTTAACTAAAGGGGGTAAAGAAATTTTGCATATAAGGTGTTTTACAATATGTACTTTTGATAATTTTAACTAAAGGGGGTAATGTGTTTGTGATATTTATGGTTGCAGTTGGTAATTAGTAGTGAATTGGTAATACAAACAAATGTGAAATATTTAATAACTAATTAAAAAAAAGAAATAATTAAAAATAGAAATAAAAAAACAAAATTAATTAATCATGTATTTGAATATTTGTGCTGTCAAAGTTTTTTCTTTTTCAGTGTATTGAAATAAATACTAAAACCCCATTTCCTACAACTTTTCTTTCTCAACACCACAACTCAAGCCAATCCACATCCTGCCTACCTAGACCTTGTTCAAGCAATTAAAGGTGTTTGATAATATGTACTTTTGAAAATTTTAACTAAAGGGGGTAATGTGTTACTGAAATATGTGGTTGCAGTTGGTAATTAATAGTATGTTAGTAATAAAAACAAATGTGAAATATTTAATAACTAATTAAAAAAAAAATAATTAAAAAAAGAAATAAAAAAATACAAAATTATGTAGTCATGTATTTGAATATTTGTACTGTCAAATTTTTTCTTTTTCAGTGTACTCAAATAAACCATAAAACAACATTTCCTACAACCGTTCATTGTCAACACCACAACTCAAGTCAATCCACTCCCAGCCTAGCTAGACCTGGTTCAAGCAATTCAGCTAAAGCAACACTTATTCCTTAGCGGAATCAATTGTTTCGTTCACTTCTCTTTATTTTCTTTCCCTATTACCACAAAGCCTTGGGTTCTCTTGATGCTTTCAATCAATTTTTCTACAAAAAAATCAGTTCCCTTTTCTTTCTGAACCCACCACAAATCCTAAAACCATCCTTTGTTGCTAATTCCCTATCATTCCAACCTTTGCAACTACGACGTGAAGCCAACCGGGTCTCTTAAATCGTTAAACTACAACTATGGCGTCAAGCCCTTATTGTTTGTCGTCTCGTCGGCTATCGTGAACTAAAGTTAAGGAATTGATATTCTAATTTTGTAATTATGCTTCATTATTGTTGTTTTTATTTTTCTGTGATGTAATCGTTTTGAATTTATTTAATTTAAAGGGGGTAAAGAAATTTTGCATATAAGGTGTTTGATAATATGTAATTTTAATAATTTTAACTAAAGGGGGTAATGTGTTACTGAAGTTTATGGTTGCAGTTGGTAATTAGTAGTGAGTTGGTAATAAAAACAAATGTGAAATATTTAATAACTAATTAAAAAAAGAATTTATGTAGTCATGTATTTGAATTTATATGGTGTCAAAGTTTTTTCTTTTTCAGTGTACTCAAATAAACCCTTAAACCCTATTTCCTACAACAGTTCTTTCTCAACACCACAATTCAAGCCAATCCACTCCCAGCCTAGCTATAACTTGTTCAAGCAATTAAGCTAATGCAACAATTATTCCTTATCGGACTCAATTCTTTCTTTCACTTCTCTTTATTTTCTTTCATTATTACCACAAGGCATTGGGTTCTCTTGATGCTTTCAATCAATGTTTCTACAAAAAAAATTAGTTCCTTTTTATTTCTCAACCCACCGAAAATCCTAAAACCATCCTTCGTTGATAATTCCCTCTGAGTCCAACCTCCGCAACTATGACGTGAATCCAACCGGTTCTCTTAAACAGTTAAACTACAAATGTGGCGTGAATCCCTCATTGTTTTCCGTCTCGTTGGCTATCGTGAACAAAAAGGTAAGGAATTTATATTCTAATTATCTAATTATGCTTCATTATGGTTGTTTTTTTTTCTTCACTAATGTAATCATTTTGAATTTATTTAATTAAAGGGAGTAAAGAAATTTTTTATATAAGGAGTTTGATAATATGTACTTTTTATAATTTTAACTAAAGGGGGTAATGTGTTACTGAAATTTAAGGTTGCTGTTGGTAATACAAACAAATGTGTAATATTTAATAACTAATTAAAAATAATATATAATTAGAAAAAGAAATAAAAAAATAAAATTATGTAGTCATGTATTTGAATCTTTGTGCTGTCAAAGTTTTTTCTTTTTCAGTTTACTCAAATAAACCCTAAAACCCCATTTCCTACAACTGTTCTTTCTCAACACCACAACTCAAGCCAATCCACTCCCAGCCTAGCTAGACCTTGTTCAAAAAATTAAGCTAAAGCAACACTTATTCCTTATCAAACTCAATTCTTTTTTTCTCTTCTCTTTTTTTTCTTTCACTATTACCACAAAGCCTTGGGTTCTCTTGATGCTTTCAATCAATTTTTCTATAAAAAAATCAGTTCCTTATTCTTTCTCAACCCACCACAAATCCTAAAACCAACATTCGTTGCTAATACCATCTCATTCCAACCTCTGCAACTACGACGTGAAGCCAACCGGGTCTGTTAATCGTTAAACTGCAACTGTGGTGTGAAACCCTCATAGTTTGTCGTCTCGTCGGCTATCGTGAACCAAATGGTAAGGAATTTATATTCTAATTTTTTAATTATACTTCATTATTGTTTTTTTTTTTCTATGGTGTAATCATTTTGAATTTATTTAACTAAAGGGGGTAACGAAATTCTGCATATAAGATGTTTTATAATATGTACTTTTGATAATTTTAACTAAAAGGGGTAATGTGTTACTGAAATTTATGGTTGCAGTTGGTAATTAGTACTCAGTTGGTAATAAAAACAAATGTGAAATATTTAATAACTATTTAAAAAAATAATTAAAAAAAGAAATAAAAAAACAAAATTATGTACTCGTGTATTTGAATATTTGTGCTGTCAAAGTTTTTTCTTTTTCAGTGTACTCAAATAAACCCTAAATCTCTATTTCCTACAACCGTTCTTTCTTAACACCCCAACTCAAGCCAATCCACTCCCAGCCTAGCTAGACCTTGTTAAGGCAATTAAAATTAAGAAACCCTTATTCCTTATCGCACTCAATTCTTTTTTTTACTTCTCTTTATTTTCTTTCACTATTACCACAAAGCCTTGGGTTCTCTTGATGCTTTCAATCAATTTTTCTACAAAAAAATCAGTTGATTTTTTTTTCTCAACCCACCACAAATCCTAAAACCATCATTCGTTGCTAATCCCCTCTCATTCCAATTTTTGTAACTACGTCGTGAAGCCAAACGGGTCTCTTAAACCGTTAAACTTAAACAATGGCGTGAAGCACTCATTGTTTGTCGTCTTGTGGCTATCGTGAACCAAAAGGTAACAAATTTATATTCTAAATTTTTAATGATGCTTGATTACTGGTGTTTTTTTTTTCTTCTGTGATGTATACATTTCGAATTTATTTAACTAAAGGGGGTAAAGATATTCTGTATATAAGGTGTTTAATAATATGTACTTTTGATAATTTTTACTAAAAGGGGTAATGTGTTACTAAAATTTATGTTTGTAGTTGGTAATTAGTAGTCAGTATGTAATAAAAATAAATGTGAAATATTTAATAACTAATTAAAAAAAATAATAAATAATTAAGAATAGAAATAAAAAAAAAACAAAATTAATTATGTAGTCGTGTATTTGAATATTTGGGCTATCAAAGTTTTTTCTTTTCAGTGTACTCAAATAAACCCTAAAACCCATTTCCTACAATCGTTCTTTCTCAACACCACAACTCAAGACAATCCACTCCCAGCCTAGCTAGAACTTGTTCAAGCAATTAAGCTAAAGCAACACTTATTCCTTATCGGACTCAATTCTTTCTTTCACTTCTCTTTATTTTCTTTCACTATTACCACAATGCCTTGGGTTCTCTTGATGGTTTCAATCAATTTTTCTACAAAAAAATAAGTTCCTTTTTCTTTCTCAACCCACCACAAATCCTAAAATCATGCTTCGTTGCTAATCCCCTCTGATTCCAACCTCCGCAACTACGACGTGAAGCTAACCGGGTCTCTTAAACCGTTAAACTACAATTGTGGTGTGAAGCCCTCATTGTTTTTCATCTCGTCGGCTATCGTCAACCAAAAGGTAAGGAATTTAGATTCTAATTTTCTAATTGTGCTTCATTATTGTCGTTTTTTTTTCTGTGATGTAATCATTTTGAATTTATTTAACTAAAGGGGGTAAAGAAATTATGCATATAAGGTGTTTGATAATATGTACTTTTGATAATTTTAACTAAAAGGGGTAATGTGTTACTAAAATTTATGGTTGCAGTTGGTAATTAGTAGTCAGTTGGTAATAAAAAAAATGTGAAATATTTAATAACTAATTAAAAAAATAAATAATTAAAAAATGAAATAAAAAAACAAAATTATGTATTCGTGTATTTGAAGATTTGTGTTGTCAAAGTTTTTTATTTTCAGTTTACTCAAATAAACCCTAAAACCCCATTTCCTACAACCGTTCTTTCTCAACACCACAACTCAAGCCAATCCACTCCCAGCCTAGCTAGACCTTGTTCAAGCAATTATGTTAAAGCAACACTTATTCCTTATCGGACTCAATTCTTTCTTTCACTTCTCTTTATTTTCTTTCACTATTACCACAAAGCCTTGGGTTCTCTTGATGCTTTCAATCAATTTTTCTACAGAAAAATCATTTCCTTTTTCTTTCTCAACCCACCAAAAATCCTAAAATCATCCTTTGTTGCTAATCCCCTCTGATTCTAACCTCCGCAACTACGACGTGAAGCCAACCGGGTTTCTTAAACCGTTAAACTACAACTGTGGTGTAAAGTCCTCATTGTTTTTCTTCTTGCGGCTATCGTGAACCAAAAGGTAAGGGATTTATATTCTTATTTTCTAATTGTTCTTCATTATTGTCTTTTTTTCTGTGATATAATCATTTTGAATTTATTTAACTAAAGGGGGTAAAGAAATTATGCATATAAGGTGTTTGATAATATGTACTTTTGATAATTTTAACTAAAGGGGGTAATGTGTTACTGAAATTTATGGTTGCAATTGGTAATTAGTAAGCTACATGTTTTCTTGGTTTAATTTATAAATTACATGTTTTCTTGGTTTAATTAGTAATAGTATTGTTTTAGTTGATGGATAAGTACCTTTGTAATTGTTATCCTTGTTTATGTCAGGACTAAATTTTGATACTGGATTTGGCATTGAACTTCATAGAAAATAATTGTAAAAATAGTTTCTCTGGAATATGTTTCATTAAGTAGATTGAAGGTAAATTTGGATGTATTGAATTAGATTAGTGCACACCTTATTCAAATTTAGGGAGAACTACCAACTTCATTAAGAATTTATAATGGAATTTGTGTATAATTTATTGAACTTGAATCTAAGCCACATCGGATATAAGCAAAAGGTCCAACCATGCCAATTAACATTCATATAGACTCATACATTAATATGTAAATCTCAAAATATACATGCTTACTCTCTGTAGGTGTTAATAATACTACATTTTCCTGATGAACAAATGTTTGAAGCCAATTTAATGAAATTTAAAGCAATTTTTTGGAGTTAATTCTTTTTTGCATATGCTAATAGAGGATCACATAAGCATGGCGTTGTTCCATAAAAAAGTGCATTTAATAAACAGTAGCATCCTATAGTCTTTTAAATTATTTAATTATAACAAATTAGTTCCTTGAGTTATTTTTTGTAACTAGCCCTTTTAGTCTATAAATGTTTTTGTCGTTGATTATCAATTTTCCATCCAGTGCCATTAGTGTTCTTCAAACTCATTCATATTCATGAGTTTATGAGTTTCAAACACAAAAGAAAACGAGGTTTTTAACAATTTGGATGAAAAAAGAGATCTCAAAGGTTCAATCTTTGTTCATCAACAACTTCTCTTTTTGCACTAATTTGAATCAAATTCAGAAAAAATAGGAAATGGGTTTTCGATTTCAATTTCAAAGATTTGAAGCATATATCTAGGAACCCAAAAAGGAGGGAGATTTCTCAGTTTTTACCTTGGATTTGAGTTTTAGATCTCTTAAATTGTGTTAATTCAATCTTGTAAATTGTATTTATCCATTCCTACCTTCCAAATTAATATTTTGGAAATTTCTCTCACAATTACAAGTAGATTTGATGAAATTGGTGAGAGTAAGAACAAGTTTCTTGTAAGAGAGAGCATTACAGTTAGGGAAAGACTAATTGAAGTAGCTGAATGGCGCCAAACCAGCTCAATACATACGAGAGGATGATAAAGAAAATATTGAGCTCTTGTCTCTTCATTATGATCTCGAAGTGCATGTTAGTTTCTTTAATATCTTTCCATGTTAAATTTAGATAAATATTGTTTTTTTTTTTAATTTCATTTTGTACTAGTTACTAATCAATTCACTACACATGTTCTTCAAGTCCAATTTTTGTTTGGGTTAAGTTTATAATTCATGATAAGACTGTCAGTTAGCACTAATAATTAGAATCTTACATAAAACAAAGTGAACATAAGGTTCAACTGCTCATTACTTGGATGATTCTACCTAGAGAAATGAAGATATCTCTACTTAACAAGTTTAACAAATGAACCTGGAATTTGTTTGATTTGTCTCGATGTGAAAAGAAAAATATTTGTTTTTGTTGACATATAACAATTTGATCTGATATGATTGTATTTATTAGTTGATTTCATATTTAAGTTTATTTGTATTTTAAGAAAGAATCAAATCACTCTTACATATTTATTTTTCATTTATTATCTGCATTCATTAGATGTGTGGTGTGAGGTTGTTGGAATAAAAAGAGGACGAGTATATGGTCTCGGAATGGAATCTACTATATTATTAGGGAGATCTAATAATTGTGGACCGTGTTCTTCATCAACAGAGGGGGTTCAAAGACATGAATTTGAAGAAATGAGAAATGAAAGAGATCAACTTCGAGAGGAATTGGCTAATACAAACAGAGCAGTTGAGCACAACAACCACTTGATACACAACAAGAAAACATGGATTTTGTGAGGGCCAAAAGCCCTCACAAAAGGGAAAAAACAGCCACAAAGTAGACATTTGTGACGGCCTTAGGCAGCCCCAAATAAGGTGGTCACAAACTTTTGTGGCGGCCAAAACGGCCACAAATTGTGAAAATTTTGTTTTCCTTTGTGAGGACAAAGGCAGTCACAAACACCTGCTTTTGTGAGGGCATAGGCCGCCACAAATGCCTCACTTTGTGAGGACATAGGACTCCACAAAGGACAAGCTGATTTTAAAAAGTTAAGCTTTTGTGGGGGCCCAGGCCGCCACAAATGCTTCCCTTTGTGAGGGTTTAGAAAATATTAACTTTAATAAAAAATTATTTTTTAAAACACAAAATTAATACTAAAAAATAATATTATATATAATAAATTAATATGAATATAAATTTAAAATTTAAATTTAAATTACAATATTATAATTAAATTAAAACTTAAACTAAATTTAAAATATGATATTTAAATTTAAATTTAATATGTTATATTTAATAAACTAATATCAATATAAATTAAAAATTTAAATTAAAAATATAATATTACAATTTAATTATCATTTAAATTAAATTTAAAATATAATATTTAAATTATAATTACAATTAAAGATAAATTTAAATTAAATTTAAATTTAAATTTAAAAATTAAAATAACTA
>JBBPBR010000003.1:50222188-50244944 GCA_037974775.1 Cicer pinnatifidum
TAAAATAACTATTATATATAAAAGTATAATATTAATAATAATTAAAGTAATTATATAAACTGAAATAAAATTTTAAATAATGTTTAATGAAATTTTTCATAAAATAATTAACTCTTTATATATAAACAAAAATAGAGACTGTTAAAGTATATAAATTTTTTGTACTAACTCAACTGCAACTCTTTGTAATAACTAACAAAAAATATTAATATCATCAATTTTAATAATATTTTTTAAAAAATAGTTATATTAAAATCAATAAGTTTTACATGTGTTTCAAACTTTTATTTATCATATATTATGTAAACAACATAATTTCTATTTTTTTATAAATAAATCTATAATAACACATATTTTACTAATCTATATTTTAAAAATAATATAAATATATTTATAATATCACATATATATTTACTAATCTAAATTTAAAATGTATAAAATACTAACTTGATGTCGGGTAGTGTCTGACTTGAAGATTTCACATAGCAAAGCTTAGAACTCTTCGAAGTAATTAACACAATATCACCAATGTCAAAATAACAATTCAATAATATTAATTACATAAATAACTTCAATTCAAAAATAAAAATAAAAAACTAAATATATAATATAATATAATATAATATAAACTTACCAAAATTCAAGTAAGCTTGGAGGAATAATTTTTGTAGAGAGAAGGTGGAGAGAAAATTTAGAAAGAAGGTTTAGAGAGAAGGTAGAAGTGAAAATGATAAGAGGAGTGAAGTGATATTTATAGAATTTGGTTGATCCTTTGTGGCGGTCAAAACGGTCAGAAAGGCAGACGTTTGTGGCGGCCTGGGCGGCCACAAATGGCAAGGATTTTGTGGCGGTCTTTGCAGCCACAAAAGGTAACAACTCAGTCTTTTGTGGCGGCCTTTGCAGCCACAAAAGGTAACGTCACTTTGGGATTTTGTGGCGGCCTTTACCCTAAAAAAGGGTTGATTTTGTGGCTGAAAAAGCCCTCACAAAAATCTTAAAAATTTAGGTGAATTTTGTGGCTGCCTAAGCCCTCACAAAATCACAACGTTGTGATTTTGTGAGGGCTTAGGTAGCCGCAAAATCCACCTACATTTTTAAGCTTTTGTGAGGGCTTTTTCAGTCACAAATAAAGACCAATTTCAATTTTTGTATTTGTGAGGGCTTTTTCGGTCACTAATTTGTGAGGGCTTTTTTCGGCCACAAAATATTTGTAAAGTTGGCCACAAATGAGGGGATTTTTTGTAGTGATAAAACAACTGATGAATAGCTTGAACTTTAAACCCATGCCATATACTAGAGATCAAATTCATGAAGATGAGATTAGTGATAATGATGATGAGATTGGTGATCATAATGCTGGTGATTTTGATGATGAGATTGTTGATAATGATGCTTGTGATCATGATGGTGAAGAGTTAGATGGATAGTGATAAGTTAATATGAAGAACTAATATGTTGCAATTTGTTATGACTAAATATATTATGTTTAAACTAAAATTTTATTTGTATTATTTTGAGTACTTACAAATATTAGTTAAATGTATTATTTATTTAATTATATACATTGATATGATTAATGTTTTTAAATGATTTTGGTGTTTGAATTTTTTAGATATTGAAAATAAATTAAAAAATTATTTTTATTGTTCTTTTGAACATTAAAGTAATGTATTTAAAAAAATGGTAGTATTTAGAGACGTAATTGGTGACAAAATATTTAAGAAAAATAATAATTTATATCTCAAATTTCGTCTCTAAATCGGTCGCTAATGAAATAAAAAATTAATTCAAAGTGGTTTTTAAATCTGTCTCAATAATCGGTCACAAAATTCAGTCACAAAATCGGTCACACAATTCGGTCACAAAATCGGTTACTAAATTCGGTCACTAAATTCGATCACTAAATCGGTCACTAAATTTGGTCGCTAAATCGGTCACTAAATTTGGTCGCTGATTTGATCGCAATAGCTAGCGACTAGCAGTTTACCAACTGATTTAAATTTGTCACTAATTCGGTTGCTATTGGATTTAGTGACCGAAAAATTGGTCTCTAAAAGTGGTTTTTCTAGTAGTGTATTGTTCCTCTAATGGTATGGTACTAGAGCATAAAGAATGATTTACATCCTCTGATTGGTAGTGTATTGTTCCTCTAATGGTATGGTACTAGAGCATAAAGAATGATTTACATCCTCTGGTTGGTATAGTACAGCTTTCTGTGTTGTACAACAACAACCTAAAATAGTACTAACAATAGTAAATATCTTTTAACGGCTCAGTGTACTATTGCTACATGTCAAGATCTCCAATGGCACTACTCCAAACAAACATATTCTTTAGTATTTAAATGGATACATTTTAAAATGGAAGAAAATTGATGAAATATGGATTGATGATGTTGTATATTATGAAGATCGATAATCAACAAAGTTGATTGTCGTAATTATCACGATTCTCTCAATGATCTTCATCATTTCAAATAAAATCATCTAATCGTGAATATTATGTGTATAAGAATATGATAGAAGAAAATAATATTTCAAACTAATTAATGTATCAAAAGAAAAAAGCAATGTTCAAAGAAGATTTATGAAAAAGCTATGAATACATCAAAAGAAAAGAATTAATGAAAAATCTTGAGAGTTATTAGTAATTGATGTAAATGAATAAAGTTGTTTTTATACATTTGAATTTATTTATAATTTGAATTGTATTATTCTCTCAATGAGAGTAAAACATCCAAAGAAAAATTATGTGTCAACTCAGACACATACTTAAATGAATTTATTCAGACTCGATAGTAGTAATAACTCTTTAATTTAAGAGGTACCAAAAGAGGTGAAATAATATTTAGAATCTTCAATTGTAGTTCTCAAATTGTTGAAAAGACTAGAAAGGCTTCTAGTAGCATAGCATAGAGAGACGCATAAAAGAATACTCATAACTTGAAGAGGCAGCGCAAAGAATACTTATATGCTATTGATTTAATAGTGGATTAAGTCATTGTGACACCCTAAACCCCAAATTAATATATTTTTTTTTCTTATTATTTTTAAAATAATGAGATTCTTCAGGAAAATATATAAATTTTTAAACACTTTTTTTTCAAGGTTAAGAGTATCACCTAATCATGAACGTGTCACATAAATTCAAAATTTTCATCAAATTCAACAACTCGAAATCATAAAATTAGACAACAAAATCCTTTTTGAAGTACACGTACATAAGTTTAATAATAAATGCAAACATAGTCTCAAACCGATGTCAATATCATAGTGGGAATTTCCAAAATAAAAGACATTCAAAAATGACGTCAACACAATGTATATAGTAATAGTCTTCAAGACAAGATGACTTTCGTCACTCTGATGGTACTAATACTCGTATGCATCCATCGCAAACACCAAACACAAACAACGAAGGGTGATTTTCGAAATTATGTAACAATATAAGATAAATAAAGGGAACACACACATAGTCAAATCAGTACAAACATGAGAAACACTCAAGAACATAATATCAAGGTTAACTTAATCAATCACAATAAAATAGTAACAAGGATGAAATGTTATGCAAGTTCAATACTCTATCCTTCTTCATCATTTGGTACCATTCTACTCTGAAGTACTTGGTAAGAGGCCTGATACAATCTCACTACAGAAGTAGACGGACAATTCATGAATAACCAAGTCCTCATAGATCCCCTCATCTTAACCTGAGACATATATATACATATATATATATATATATGCGACGATCGGGATACTCTTGTGTTGCACGGTAGCTACTAACCTTAAGGAATAACCCACTAATCCACTTAGGAATTTCCCACAAGATACCCCCGATGTCTATCAGTCTTACCTTATAGTTCGACTGTAGCCCTCCACAATCAAGCTCATTCACTTGTACTTTCCTGAATCACTAGGGTTGTCAAACCTTCTATATATGATGACAAAATAGTCCTTACTCCAAAACCTACAACACCTATCTCATACTTATTCGATTATCACAACTCAACAAGTCACAATTTGAATTCACAATATTTATCAAAATTTACATAAATTTATTCGCATATCAGGCAACCACGATAATGTCGTAGTCAATCCCTCTTGCAAACAAAAATCCATTCAAATAATGTCATAGT
This sequence comes from Cicer pinnatifidum, assembly GCA_037974775.1. NCBI lineage: Eukaryota > Viridiplantae > Streptophyta > Magnoliopsida > Fabales > Fabaceae > Cicer > Cicer pinnatifidum. The sequence continues at coordinate 50,226,330 of JBBPBR010000003.1, forward strand.
CAATCCACATAGATTATTTTGTGTTTGTTTCTTTTATTCAAGTTAATCTTTTAATTAAAAAAAACTGACATGATATAGTAGAAATACAACTCTAGAAAGGATTATGCTTTACATTTAATATGAAACAACGTTGTTATCTTTTTCCATGAACCATCACCCATGATCACACAAGGAACAAACGACATTCAAGATATTAAATGTCAATAAGTCAGAATTCACTACATCCCTGAAATTAACAATCAAATCAATAATGCAAGCTCAATCACCAGCTTTGCCAAATACTCAGAAACAGAGGTAGGTCAACATGTAATTGCCATCAAATGAGCTTTGTTGCCAGAAGTGTGATTGAAGAAATAGATAGTATAAATACAACCTCAAAATATATTAGAATCTAGCTTGCCAACTAAGAATTAGCATAAATAAATTAACACAAATCCTGCATTACTAACTACTAGAAACACTTCACAATACATTTCAGAATGCAAGTAAAGCACAAGGGAGTAAACATGAGCATTCAAATTATCATTCATAATAACAATCAAACATAAGGTTTCAAAAAATCAAATAACATGTAATCTTGATATAAATTAATTCACGACAATTTTAATAATTTATAATTAATATTTTAGTTCTCACTATTACCATTCATACGTTATTACTTAATTCTTATTACTCGATAGGGTTGGATCCTCGTCTCTAATGGTTCACGGAAGAAATAAATCAATGCAATAACCAAATATAAATTAATTACATACTTCGATAGATAAATAAATCATTTACTATTTGCAATATCATTTAAAAATATATTTAATACAAAACCTACATATAAATATAATACCACAAGATAAATGTATAATTTTAATTAAAATAAAGTTGAATCACGTAACATATATGTAATAAAATTGATAGTATTTATTTAAATTGATGCATACTGTAAAACACTTTTAAATATAGCTAAAATAAAATGAATTCTTTATATGTAGATTAATTTTAGATTGTATGTCCAGTAATATAATTCAATCATATTCCTAGGTCTATTAATAAAAATTGGAAAAAGGAACACATGCCTAGTGTTACGATGATATGATCATACGCTTAGCTGTTACTGAAAATTGAAATAAAGAATATATGTCATGTGTGGATATACTTGATGGAATTGGGAAAAATATATCAAATTAATGGAATTAAGGCATTTGCCATTTTTTTTATTTTGACTAGAGTGTATCGAATTAACGGGATGTAGAAGTATGTACCCGATCGTTGATACCATTATAAGGTTTTGGTATTCAGAGATATTGCTGGTGGCACAGGGCAGCTGCCAATCCTTTTTTTTTTTTTTTTTTGTTCTTTCTTTCTGTGAGCAAGGCTAATGCGCATATATACAATTTTCAAACACGAAATACTTATTCTTTTTCAGAATTATGAATCTTACCAACCCGAATCATATCAACTAGAACCATACCAACCCAAACCATACTTTGACTAAGAAGAAATAAGTGAAGAGAGTTAAGAAGAAATATACTTTGACTAGGAGGAGGAGGAGGATGACGTTGGAGACGATCTAGAGTAAGAACCTCATGTAATTGCAACGACATACGATCCACCATTCCATATGTGTAATCTAAACTTGAATTATTCTTACCAATTCTCTGAATTTGATATTCCTTCTAATGAACCACCTCCATTAGATGTATCTCTTGAGATTGGAATGAAGTTTAATAGCAAACTAGATTGTCAACTTGCAATTAAGCACTACCACATAAAACACTCACTCAATTATCGTGTAGTGCAATCTGATCAATGCAGGTATATAATTTGTAAGACCCTTAATTTTAAACTATAATTTATGCAATTTTAGGGTATTTTGTATTAAATTACTTAGACATTTAGCTCAATTTTATTTGATTTTATGAATTAAGTACCAAAAATATATTTTGTTAGAGTTTGTAATATGTTTAATATATATATATATATATTTTGAGACTCGATTAAAATTATTTGTTGGAGAATAACTTAGTTACGTTACGAAAAATTTAATACCGGACATATTTTTTTTTAAATGTCACTTGTTACTAAAAATTTTATTTGTCAGTTGAGTTGCAATGAAAATAGATATTTTTATCAAAATAGGTTGAGATGTGAGTGAGGTGATGGGTGTAAGAGTATTTACATATTTATTGGATTGATTTTAATTATAATATGTATATATATATAAAGAAAGGAAGACAAAACGTAAACATTTCTCTGCAGATTGCCTTCCTTCTTCTTCTTCCTTCTGCTTTGCGAAAAAATGTTAGTGGTTTGAAAACAAAAACAAAACACAAATCATCATTTATCTACTAGATCTAAGCTTCTATTTGAGAAGTGTCAGGAAGGAAAATTGCTCCTCTCCACACTACGGTGCTTGTGAGCTAACTTTTGAGGTGTCGACGTGAGCGAGAGTTTTCATCGTATTTGATTTGATCGCAATAGCGAAAACGGTTGAGAAAGTGATAACGAAGGTAAGGGCTCCTTCCAAATTTTTAGTTTGCATATAGGGATTCTATATGTGTGATTAATGTTGTTGATTTTGTTAGTAATGGTTAAAAAAAAAATTTGAAGTGTTTGAGTTACGTGATGAGTTTCAAAAGAAAAAGTTTACAGCATTTTATTAACTCAAAATTTCGGTACTTTAATAGTCGAGTGTGTGTATGTGTGATTTGGAAAATATTTGTTTTATTTAGTTTTAACTAAATAATATAGATTATTTCGTTTTAAAAGTTTGGTGTGTGAAAAAGATTTAATTTTGGGAATTTTTATGTGGTTGGATTAATTTTATTGTGAACAAATTGTTATAAATATTTATGTTTATGTAGTTAGCTCCTTGAGTCTCGAAAACAAATCGAGCCGTTGGCACCGAGTTAGCGGTGGAGAGAACTCTGATATTTTAATGTTGTTGTGGTGATTAAGTTTTGATGAGATTGTGTATTCATAACTGATAATATGTGCGTTATGAATTTTATTGAGGAAATCTATTTTGAGTATACTTTGTGATAAGTTTGAAAAATCATTAGTGTTAAATGAGTTTTAAAAATGAGGAATCTTTTAATAGCTTCATTTACTTAATGATTGTGGTGAAAAGAGTTAGAGTATTGTCATGCATTTCATAGCTTGTGGTGACCGTGATGGGCCACATTGCCAGTGGTGGCCGCGATGGGCCACGATGTTGAGTGGTGACCGTGATGGGCCACGAAGTTAAGTGGTGACTGTAATGGGCCACATGATGGTTCCATGTGATAGTTAGTACCCATCTTATCCCTACGAAGATTTAACAAATGTGTAAGGTCTGTGATAGACTACACTCTAGTAAATCGTGTTAGCATATGAGAGACTGCACCTTGATAATTAGTACTAAGGCTTGCGATAGGCGGCACAATTATGATTTCCGGCCCTTCGAGGAGGGTTTTTGTTGGAAATTCCGGAATCGTGCGCATTGACATATACACATTGCATTATGGTGCTTGGCACGCGAGTCATGTTTGTTATACTATGATGATTGTATATACATACTCTATTGTTGTTTGTTATTGTGTCGTAATTGCTTTGAGGTGTGAATTAGGGTTGATTAAGTTTCAATGTAATTATGTGTTCATAATTGATACTATAAATGTTTGAAGTGTTAATTGATTTAGAGCTATTTTAGAAATGAAAATCTGCATTTTTGTCAATTGTATTTGGCTACAACAGTGCTGTATTCAAATACGACAGTGCAGTTTGTCGAACACTTCATTTTTCAATATTGTTTATGCATTTTTGACATGTGAAAAACCTTTTGAGGAGTAATCTAAGACGAAAGGTTCTTTTGAGCATTTGAAAATATAAGAATTTTATTAAGTGTTATTTGTTAATTTCGGTTGGTGACCCTTTACAATTATTGTAGAAATTTGGGCTTTGCCCTCAAATGATACTGGAGTTTGTTCCACCGATTGTTACCTTGACGACAGAAACGTCGTTAGACTTCCCTAACCGAGACTCGCCAACTGCTTGGGTATACGACCCCATCTCAAGTAGGGCTACTTATATGGGGAGGGTAGTGAGGGCAAGTAGGAAAACTGGAGAAGTATACCTCATAAAGCTCACTCGCGAGAGGATCGACTATCCGGTACCTTCAGGATTGGTGTTTGGGATGAATGGAGCATGGGAAGATGAAGAGCATTCCTCAGTTAGAGTTGAAGCGGAGGCCACCGTAGGAGGTGGAGATACAATGGTTGGACCCGGAACTAGCGAAAAGGATAAGGGGCCGATGCTAGTGGAGCGAGAGATTGCAGGACCATCTAGGCGGGCCAAGTCAGAGCTTCCATTTCCAGTGAATGATCCTTTACCAACTTTCATTGAAATAACGTTATGTTTTGAGATCCCAACGTCGCCGAAGCCACCTATCTCATGGGTGGATCTGATTTCTGAGGAGACTATTCCTTCTATGGTTGTTGATGAAGAGGAGGTTACTTCGAAGATGGATATTGCATCATAAGGCACTTGCGGAGTGTGTGGAGGTCACCCATGTTATTGTAGTTGCTAGTGAATGATCAGATTAGTTTGGTTGTATAGGGATTTAGTGTCTTTGGTGGTCGTACTTATTTTATTTTGGGATGATTGTATCTATAACTTATATTGTTAGTTGACTTTTATTTGGTGGGTCCATGTTCCATTTTTTTGACGTGACCATCGGGGGAATAGCATTCTTGGAGCAGTACTTTTGTGCAAGTGTCTGCCAAGAATACCCCAAGAGTATGAGCGATGTCTGATAGGTCTAATATCCCCGATGCATTTACTATTTGTATATTTTGGATTATCGTCTCAAAAAAACTATTTTAGTTTGTTTATATTTATGACGTAATTATTCAAGCGTTTTGTTGTTTGTGTTACGATGAGTTATTTTTATTATTTGTTTTTGAAAGAAAAAGAATACACCCGCGCTGTTAAAAATCGAGGTGTTACATTGTGGTATCAGAGCTTTGGTTAGATTGTAGGTCAACCTGTAGGTTGGGAGTCGTTATTTGATCATGCATTGGGGTAAGTTGTTTGAGTTATCAGGTCATGTGTAGTTGTTTTGTGTTGATGTAGTCGAAAGTTATTTTCGGAATTCTTCTAAGTGGTGTTAAGATTTCTTCTTGATGTTGGTTTTGTAGGAAACAATGCCTCCAAGAAGGAACTACGATGCAAGAGTCAACGTCAATAGAGATGCTCAAATGGCTGAAGCAATGACTAACATGGCTGCTTCATTTGTTGCACATACAGATGCAAAAACTCTACGAGATCTGGAGAAGAGGGAAAGAGAGATTTGTGCTGCCAAGTCAAGGGGATTGGAAGATTTTCGTTGTCACAATCCTCCAAAGTTCAGAGGTGATGAGAGTTCAGAAAAAGTCGACCATTGGATCCAGGAAGTGGAAAAGATCTTCAAAATTATTAATTGTTAGGCAGAGGTGAAGGTCAACTATGACACCTATCTACTACTAGGGGATGCTGAATAATGATGGAGAAGTACAAGGCTTTTGATGGGATCAGTTCATGAGGAGGTGAACTGGGAGTCCTTCAAGTAAAGGTTTTTAGACAAATACTTTCCGATGAGTACCAGGACTAACCTGTGCGATGATTTTCTTAAATTGAACCAGGGGAATATAATAATGGGCGAGTATGTTGCTAAGTTTGAGTCATTGTCAAGATATTTTAGGTTTTTTTGTGAAGAAGTCGATGAACAACTTATGTTTCACCATTTCTGAAAGGGATTAAAGTATGAAATTCAAGACTTTGTCCTGCCATTGGGAATTCAACGTTTCCAAGTTTTAGTGGAAAAGTATAGAGAAGTTGAGGACATGAAGAATAAAAGGGCCAATCGAGGAGGGAACTTTAGTTTCAGGGGGCCTAGTCGGGTGAACCATCATAACAACAAAGGAAAACAAGTTGTTAAGCCCTATAACCGACCATAGAACAACAACAAAGATCAGAGCCACCCGGAGAACCAAAATTTTAGAATGAAATTGGGATAAGGGATTCGATGTTTCCGATGTTGGGAAAAGGGACATTATGCTAATGCTTGTACCACTAAGGGTCTCACATGCTACAATTGTCAGAAGCCAGAGTACTTTGCAAGGGATTGTAAGGCTCCAAAGGTGGAACCAGTAGTGAATGTAACTAGGGTTACTCGTCCTACTGCTAGAGGACGCGTTTATTGCATGGGTGCTGAAGCTAGAAATCCATTCAACAATTTGATCCAACGAGACTGCGAGTTTGCAGGTAACACTCTAACTGCACCTTTTGATTCGGGGGCAACCCATTCCTTCATTGCTATGGACTGTATGAATCATTTGATGTTAATTGTGTCTTCTCTGCCTTTTGATTTGGTTGTTTCCACACCTGATAAGACTTTGACTGTAAATATTGCATGTTTACGTTGTCAAGTAACTATTCAGAATAGAGATTTCTTTATTAATTTGATTTGTTTATCCTTACAATCAATCGAGGTCATTCTCGCTATGGATTGGATGTGGTATCATTATGTAATATTGGACTGTGCTCACAAATTAGTTCTTTTCCACGAGCCAGGAGTCGTTCAGTACCTAGCTGCTAACAAACTCAGAGTGTCACTAAAAGAAGGAACTCATGAGTTTTTGTCATTAGCTAACATGGAGGCAAAGATAAATGTGAGCATAGAGGACGTGGTGCTTATCAAGGAGTACCCAGATGTATTTCCAACAGAAACTCCAAGATTACCACCAATAAGAGAGGCGTAGTTCTTCATTGATCTACACCCAAGAATCGGACCTATTTCGATTGCGCCGTATCGGATGTCGCCATTGGAATTAAATGAGTTCAAGGGGCAAGTTGAAGATTTGTTGGAGAAAGGATTTATATGACCAAGCTTGTCACCATGGGGAGCTCCGATAATGTTAGTTAAGAAAAAGGACAGAAACTCGCGCTTATGTGTGGATTACATGCAACTTAATAAGGCAACTATTAAGAATCGTTATCCTTTACCACGTATTGATGATTTGATGGATCAGTTGAGAGGAGCCGCAGTGTTTTTGAAGATTGACTTGAAGTCAAGTTACCATCAAATTCGAGTAAAAGAATGAGATATTCAGAAAACTGCTTTCAGAACCCGTTACGGATATTATGAATATCTTGTTATGCCATTTGGAGTTACCAATGCACCAACAACTTTTATGGATTACATGAATAAAATCTTTATCCCATTTCTAGATAAGTTTGTTGTGGTGTTCATCGATGATATATTAATTTATTCAAGGACTAAGGAATAACATAGAGAGCATTTGCATCAGGTTCTTGAAGTTTTACGCGAGAAGCAATTGTATGCCAATCTGTCGAAGTGCGAGTTTTGGCTAGAAGAAGTGAACATCTTAGGACATGTGATAACTAAGGAAGGAATCATTGTGGATCTGGCAAAGAGTGAGACAATCCTCGCTTGGAAACAACCTCAGACTATCACTAACATACAAAGTTTCATTGAATTGGCATGATACTACAAGAGGTTTATTGAAGGTTTTGCTAAGATTGTAGCTCCATTGACACAACTACTAGAAAGGATCAACCATTCGCATGGACAGAGAAGTGTGAGGAAAATTTACAATTACTAAAGAAAAAGTTGACAACCTCACCAGTATTGGTCTTACCACAACCAGTAGAACCATATGAAGTGCATCTCACCAAGGTTTGGGATGTGTTCTAATGCAACACAAGAAAGTTGTAGCTTACGCCTCAAGACAATTGAAGATTCATGAAATAAACTATCCTACTCATAATTTAGAGCTTGCTGCTGTAGTTTTTGCATGAAAGATCTGAAAGCGCTACATATATGGATGCACGTTCACAATGTTCAGTGACCATAAGAGTTTGAAATATTTGTTTGATTACAAGGAATTGAACATGCGTCAGAGAAGATGGATGGAGACTCTCAAGGATTTTGATTTAACATTGCAGTACCACCCTGAGAAGGCAAATATGGTGGCCATAGAACAAGAGTTGTTGGAAGCATTTAGAGACCTACACATGGATGATCCCTTACCAACTTTTGCTGAAATAGCGGACTATTTTGAGATCCCAGCTCCGCCGAAGCCACCTATATCGTGGGTGGATCTGACTTCTGAAGAGACCGATCCTTCTATGGATGTTGATGAGGATGAGGTTACTTCAAAGATGGATACTGCGTCAGAAGGCACATGCGAAGTGTGTGTAGGTCACCCATGTTATTGTAGTTGCTAGTGAATGATCAGATTAGTTTGCTTGTATATGGACTTAGTGTCTTTGGTGGTCGTACTTATTTCATTTTGGGATGACTGTATCTATAACTTACTTACATTGTTAGTTGACTTTTATTCGGTGGGTCTATGTTCCATTTTTTTGACGTGACCATGGGGGGAATAGCATTCTTGGAGAAGTGTTTTTGTGCAGGTGTCTGCCGAGAATATCCCAAGGGTATGAGTGATGTCTGATAGGTCTCATACCCCCGATGCATTTACTATTTGTATATTTTGGATTATCATCTCAAAAAAACTATTTCAGTTTGTTTATATTTATGATGTAATTATTCGGGAGTTTTGTCGTTTATGTTATGATGAGTTATTTTTATTATTTGTTTTTGAAAAAACATACACTCGCGCAGTTTAAAATCGGGGTGTTACATGATTAAATGTGTGAATTCATAATGCTTGTCCAAATGCAGGGCTTCGCTAAGCCAAAAAAGTAAGCAATTGGTGATTGGTCATTTGAAGGGTCCCACAATTGCGCAAATTCCTCTATGTCACAGGATCGTACCAAGTTTGACTCTAACATCATATGTGAAAGCATAAAGTCATTTTTGAAAGTTGATCCATCAATTAAAGTGAAGGTGATCATTGCATATATTCGAGAACGATACAACTACACAATCACCTATAGAAAGGCATGAATGGCAAAGAACAAAGCTATCAAACAGATTTTTGGGAATTGGGAAAAGTCTTACAATGATCTTCCAAGGTGGTTGTTGGTTATGCAAAAACTTCATCTATGAACTACTGTGGAAATGAAAGTATCACCTGCATATTCTGATAATACATTGTTACAAGGGTAGAAAAATTTCAAACGACTATTCTAGGCTTTCCCTCTGGGTTTAAGTTTTGTAAACAATTTGTCTTAGTGGATGGAACTTGGTTGCACGACAAGTACAAGGGCATTTTGTTGCTAGCCATTGCATAAGATGGAAACAAAAATACAATTCTCATTGTTTATGCACTTGTGGAAGGTGAGACAAGGGGTGCTTGGAGTTTTTTTTTTTTTGAAAAATCTAAAAAGGTACATAACACCTCAAGTCGACGTTTGTTTGATTTCATATAGACACGAATCCATTAAAAGGGCTTATAGTAATCCAAGTAATGGTTGACGTGATCCTCGGTCAACACATGTGTACTGCATGTGACACATTGCACAAAATTTCATGAGAGTTCAAGGACAAGGAACTTGAAAGAAAACTTGTTTGTTTGAGTAATGATCCAATTCTTCTTAGTATATTTTCCACTTATCACTTTATAATACTTGATAATTTTTACATCATTTATAAGAGGATATGCATTAAGTGAGTCATTATTCAAATATTACCGCAATGAAATCAGGATGGAAAATCCAAAGGCTTTAAGATGGTTCGATGATATCCCCTCATAACAATAGACTATGACGTATTCTTAAGGTCGACGATGGGTACACATGATAACAAACATTTCAGAGTCAATCAACGCAATGCTCAAGGGTACACGCAATCTCCCAATCACTGCTTTGGTACAATCAACACACTATAGATTAAGAGTTTTATATGCAGAAAGATGACAACAATATCAAGCATCATTATCTTCTGGTCGAGTATACACAGACGATTGTATGAACAAGATTAAATATGAAGTTGGTAAAGCTAATACTCACCAACTCATGCAATTCGACTGAAATTGTTATTCTTTCATGGTGTGATTGTGGAAAATTTCATGCTATACACATGCCTTGTTCACATGTCATAGCTGCATATTCTTATGCTCGTCAAAACAATTTAGTGCATCTATCTGACGTGTACAAGGTTGTTAATGTATTCAACATCTACAAAGAAGAGTTTCTACCTAAATCCAATGAAGGATATTGGCCCACATATGAAGGTGAAACATTGAATCACAATCCTGAAATGTGGAAAATTATCCAAATAATACCCGTATTAGAACTGAAATGGACGTTAAAGAAAAAGTGTCAAGAAAATGTGGACTATGTCGGTTAATTGGTCATACTCGAAAACATTATCCAAATATTACAGAAAACTCTAGTCAATCTATGTAATTTAAAATTTGTTTTTGTGTATTTTTATGAATTATATATATATATATATATATTATTTTTGTTAATTTGAAAAAAATAATAATTTTTTTTTGAAATATTACTTAAGAAACTTGTTTTTGCAAACGCAGACTTTCTTAAGAAAGTCGCCATTTGCAAAGACGATTTGAGAGAAAAAAAAATATTTTAATATATAATTTTGAAAATAGAGTAATTTAGTAATTTTTTTAAAATGGAGTAGTTTTGAAAACAGAGTAGTTTAAAAAATCCAATATTTAACACTAGACGCTGCAACAAAAAATTAAAAAGATTTTGAAAAGTCTAACATATACCTACATCCGCTTCTGGGTATGGACCAAAATAGTGTTATGAATGGACTAGAAAATTGATTAGTTTAGTGAAGAATATATAAAAGTTGTCTACAATTTATATTACACTTAAATGTAGTTATATTCCTCTATTTGTAGTCAACAATTTTGGTTCTCTTATTCTAATCACAATTTTAGTCCCCTATTCTAAATTCATGATTTTAGTCATTTATTTTTTTAAATAATTGAATTTTGATAATACGATCAAGTGAGATACTTGTGTGACAACAACATGTGAAACTGTAAGAAAATTCTTAATTTGTTCCCATTCTTCATCAGAGATTCAGAGAAGTTATGTGAGCGCTTCAAACTGTTGCCAAATCTGATTCCCTATTCAATCAGTTGAACCATCATTCCATCCAGGTTTTATCAGTCAAACTTTCTGTTTTTTTAACTAAAATCACTCAATTATTGTAGAAGAAAAATGACAGAAATATAAATGAGTTTGGCTGGTAGAAATAATTTTCCCTTTTTAGTAAGGAAGGTTTTAATTAACATGAAGCTTGAAGCATAAACCTTAAACCCTAACCGTTTTCTAAATCACTTGATCCTTTCTCTGTTGAACTCAAGAGAGAGTATGAGAAGCTTGAAGAAGAAAAAGATTCTGCTGATGAAAAATCAGCACTTGTTTATCAGAAGAAGATTATAAGTATGGAGAGAAAGCAAAAGAAATAACAGAGGCCGAGAAACATCTTTGTATGCAAGATCAATTGAAATCTATAAAGAAAGAACGTTTCTTGAGACTGTTGTTTACTTTAGAAATGATTTTGTTGAAACAAGCAAGGAACTTGATAGGGAGAAAAGAACTCGCTAATGTGTCAGTAAAGAACTAGAAAATTTTGAATTTGAAGATGAATGCTAAAAAAAGAAAAACGAGCTAGTCAAATATTTTTAACCGAAATGTTTATTAAGTATTTTAATGTATACAAAATTTTTAGGAAATTGTGTAATTTATTTGTTGAAATTGAAAAAAGTAAAAAATTTTATTTAAAATTTGTATTTTATTTCCTTTCTAAATTTTTTTATGAAATCGTCCATAGACATTTGTTAGTATGACTTTTATTTTAAAGAGATTGTGGTATGTGAGAAGAAAATAATTGAGAAAAGTAGCAAACTTGTTTAGATTCATCATTTAAAAAACTACATATTTATAGGGATTAATTGATCACAACCATCATATAAAATCAAAGGTCCAAGCCAACATCAAGTTTGTTGCTAACGACACATTTGTGACTCTATTTGGAGATAAACACAAAGGTCCAAGCCAAGCTCAATTCCACCATATCAAGAGACTCTACAATACAAAAGCAATTGAAGCTTCATTCACCCTCCAATTCCAAGAGATTGGACCTGCTACTAAAGTGGATCAGTCAGTTTTACACCCTGATTTGGCAACTATTATTCACACATATCTAAATGTTTTTGTTGAACCACAAGGTCTCCCTCCTGTTAGGTTTCATGATCACGCAATCCCGTTGGTTGAAGATAGCAACCCTGTCAAGGTAAGGCCCTATAGGTACCCTTATATTCTAAAAACTCAAATTGAATCTATGGTCTCAGATATGTTGAACCAAGGAATTATCCAACCTAGCAATAGCCCTTTTTCCACAACTGTGTTGTTAGTCAAAAAGAAGGATGGGTCTTGGAGGTTTTGCACTAATTATAGGGCCCTCAACACTATCACTGTTAAAGATAGTTTCCCTATCCCGATAGTAGATGAACTCTTGGATGAATTATATGGGGCACATTTTTTTCTAAGCTTGATTTAAGGTCAGGGTATCACCATTGGTTCACCAAATCTTAGTCTAAGTATGAGGATCGATACAAGAATGCTTTTAGGACTCATCACGGTTTGTATGAGTGGCTTGATATGTTGTTTGGGTTGTCTAATGCACCAGTCACATTTCAAAAGTTTGATGAATCATGTTTTTCATGCTAAACTCAGGAAATCAGTTCTGGTCTTTTTTTATGGTATCTTAATATATAGTCCCTCTTGGTCTGCTCATTTGAGTCATTTGGATGAAGTTCTCCAACTCATGCGCCTTCACTCTCTTTTTGCTAAGATGTCTAAGTGTTGTTTTGGCTTTACTGCATTACTTAGGCCATACCAGCTCTAGCTTTGGTGTCCATATGGATAATAAAATATCCAAGCAGTTCTTGATTGGCCTCTACAGACACCTGAGCGACAGAAGTGGCTCCACAAGTTCTTGGGTTTTGATTTTTCCATCGAATATAAACCCGGGAAAAGAGAATATCGCAGCGGATGCCTTATTCAGATCATTTTTCCCTCTCTGGACCTATCAACCCTCTCATGCCACTATTTACAAATGTTGTAATTGAAGATCCTGTTAGAGAAAGGAAGGTATTTCTAATAGAAAACTCTTAATTTTCTTAATGCTTAATGTCAGGTACAAGTAGGTATTTACAGGTACAAATAAAAAACTCTAGACACATTTCTAGGAGCTTCCTAATTAATACCGACTTCTAAGAGCTTCCTAATTAATACCGACTTTTAGATACTTCCCACAATTTTTCTATAATTAAAACACTTCTAGATTCTTACATGGAAATTCTACACGGTTCTAGAATTATCTAATTTCAAATTAGTAATAACATTGTTCCCCCTTAATTTAAAATTTTCTTCTTCATTCCAAGTCTTGCTCCTAGCCTTTGAAAGTCTTCAAATTTTAACGGCTTTGTAAAAATATCTGCAATGTATTCTCTAATGAAATGGTACCTTGTGTCTATGTGCTTGCTACGATCATGAAACACTGGATTATTTGCAAGTGCTTGTGCCGACTTGTTGTCTATATAAGTATAAGTAGCTTCCTTTCGTGGTATATGAAGTTCCTCCAATAATCTCCTTAGTCAAATGGCATGACAAGTGCAAGATGTTTGATAACTTTTCAGCAAGTGTATTGAATCGTTGCAAGTAATAATTAAAACGGAAGTACCGAGTGTCGAACTTAAGGATAACATTTTAATATCGAATTATATTTAATTACTAAAATTGAACAAAAGGTTTCCAAAATGATTGAAATAATATTTGAACTTAACAACAGTAATAAAATTGATCTTCTATAATCAGAAAAATGTCAGGGATGAGTTTCACTTCGAATCCAACCTTGGTGCCTAATTTGATCCTAGTTACTGAATTCCTTTATTGAACTATTACCGAATTCTCTTTATTATTCTTGTCCTAATGTCTTACTGACAGAACCTTTAATTCCAACCCCTAATTCCTTAGTAGATTTAAGATTAGAATTAAGCATTACCGTACAAGAATTATCTTGTTAAACTATTGCCTTTGCAACTAATTTAATTGGTTTCATGACCTGCATCTATCCCTAGACTACAAATTCATGAATTTCTCATCTCAAGCATTCGTAAAGTCCACTCTCGTTTCAAAATAGAAATCGTAGAACATTTTATTGTTGATCAAACAATAGAAACATTAAGCACAGAGATGAGAAAAATAATTCAATAAACTCATTCATATAGCTAGAAATCAAATAAGAAAAATAAAGGTTTCATCTGGTTACACTCATCCCTAACAAATAGGGTTTAATTAATAATGACAAAGATATAAAAGATAGAGATTAGAGAAGAATTACAAGAAAGATTTATTAATGAATGTTGATGCACGTTGCGTGCCCCAGGAGCAAGATTTGCGCTCCAGGCGCGTCTGGACAGTGTCACTGGTCCGGAATTGCGCCCCAGGCGCACAACTTCTTCTGGTTGACGTTTTCTGCATTTGTCATCTCTTTAGAGTCTGAATTTGGTTCCGGTGTCTTCATGAAAGTCGTAGCTATGGATCTTAGCTTTCATTTGCACTTGGTTTGACTCCAATTGGACATATATAACTCCAAATATGGCTGAAATACTCCACATAGGTCATGTTGATTTCTCACCAAAATTCAGCAGTGCACTAAAACAAAGTAACAACGCAAAACTCCGAAAAATTTCTACTTAATCAAGGAAATAAGAACATAAACATTTCATTAAATCAAAGAAATAAAATTAACAAAATATATCAAATAAATCATTAAATTAACTAATGAATAAAAGATAAATAAGACTAAAAACAATTAAAAAAAAATGCTTATGATGAAGAGTCATCAATGTTCCTGCTACATACTCTGACTCACATGTTGAAATTGTGACAATAGGTTGCTTCTTTGAGTTCCATGAAAAAAAACAGTCTCCCATGAAAAATATAAAGCCACTAGTTCTCTTTCTATCATCAATATCTCCCGCAAAGTCTCTATCACAAAATCCAAAAAATTTAAAATCATTAGAAGAAGAGTAAAATAGTCCATAATCAAGTGTACCTTTAAGGTAGCGAAGTATCATCTTAGTGAATTTCATGTGTGTAGTAGTAAGAGCTTCCATGAAACGACTCACTACTCCAACCGCATATAGAATGTCAGGTCTTGTACATGTTAAGTATCTTAGGCTTCCAACGAGACTTTTGAAAAAAGAAGGGTCATCCTTTTGTCCATCTTCAAACTTTGACAACTTCAATCCGCTCTCCATTGGTGTGTTCACCGGATTGCAATCAAATATTTTAAATTTCTTCAAAACTTGTTTTGCATAGATTTCTTGATAAATAAATATACCTTCTTCCAATTGCTTTACTTCTAGGCCTAAGTAGTATGACATGAGCCCGATATCAGTCATCTCAAACTCAAGCGTCATGGCCTTTTTGAACTCTTCAAACAAATTTGGATTGTTCCCAATGAATATAAGATCATCCACATAGAGACAAACAATTAAAATATCTCCATTATCACAAACTTTAACATAAAGAGCATATTCATTGAGACAACGAGCAAACCCATTGTCTTGGAAGTACTTGTCGATGTGACTATTTCATACTCTTGGTACTTGCTTTAATCCATACAACGCTCTTCTTAATCTCAAAACTTTATCTTCATGTCCTTTAATCACGTACCCCATTGACTGCTCAATATAGACCTCTTCTTCAAGATAGCCATTTAGAAATGCCAATTTTACATCATGTTGATAAAGTTTCCACTTATTTTGAGCTGCTACAGAGATTAACAAACGAATAGTGTCCATGCGAGTAACTGGTGCAAAAAATTGTTCATAGTCAACTCCATATTTTTGTTTTTAGCCTTTTGCAACAAGTTTTGCTTTGTATTTTTAAATATCTCCATTAGCATTCTTTTTAGCCTTGTACACCCATTTGACTTCGATTGCTTCATGGCCTTTTGGAAGAGTTGTAAATTCCCAAGTGTTGTTCTTCGCAATTGATTTGATCTCCTCGTTCATAGCTTGTCTCCACCTTTTATCTTTCATTGCTACTCCATAATTTAATGGTTCACTATCCACCAAGAGACAATACAACTCTTTAAGGTCAAGAGTAATTTTAGTTGACCTTTCATAAATGTCTTCTTTATCTTTAATCTTACTTGGTCTCTCGCTTGAACTTTCATCTAGAGAAGTAGGTGAAGGCGGAGGTGAAGAAGGTGGAGTTGCATCACAACTCACCATTACCTTAATGTTGCATTGGTTGTACAAGTTGTAACCTTTAGAATGTGGATCATAGCCAACAAAGACATATTTGATGCTTCGATCATCAAGTTTGCATCTTTCTTATTGTGGCACATGTGCATATGCTATGCTCCCAAAGACACGCAAATGATTAACATTAGACATTCTTCCATTCCATGCTTCTAGAGGGGTTTGGTCTTTGACATTTGAAGTTGGAGAGCGATTTGCCAAATAGACCGCACAAGAAACTGCTTCATCCCAAAACTTCTTTGGCATCCTTTTGGATTTTAGCATGCATCTTGCCATAAAATAGTTATGTTCTTTCTCTCGGCCACTCCATTCTGTTGCGGAGATCTTGGAACTGTCAATGGATGACGAATTCCATGAGTTGCACAAAATTCATTAAACTCATGGATGACGAATTTCATGAGTTGCACAAAATTCATTAAAGTCATTCGAAGTGAATTCACCTCCTCGATCAGATCTCAAAGCTTTGATTTCATGACCGATCTCCTTCTCTACAAGAGCTTTGAAGTTCTTGAAAGCAACAAAAGCTTCTAATTTTTGTTTTAAGAAATAAATCCAAGTTTTTCTACTAAAATCATCAATAAAGAGAATGAAATATTTACTCTTACCAAATGAAGATGGATTGATTGGTCCACACAAGTCAGTATGCACAAGTTGCAGTGGCTTAGTTGCTCTTGATGTGGCTTCTTTAGGGAAACTTTTTCTAGCTTGCTTGCCAAGAAAACAACCTTCACACAATTGATTTGGATAATTGATTGAGGGCATCCCTTTCACCATACTTTTTTCTCCCATAATTTTAAGTGCACTAAAGATCAAGTGGCCATACCTCATATGCCAACGCCATGCTTCATCTTGGACACTCATCTTCAAACATTTTGCTTCAATAGTTCTTAGGTTCAAGATAAACATTCTATTTCTCGACATAAGAACTTTAGCAATTAAATTTTTATTTTGATCTCTAAGCCAAAGATATTTATTTTTCATGAGAATTTCATATCCTTTTTCAAGAAGTTGACTCAAACTCAAAATATTACTCGTTAATTTAGGAACATAGTATACATCACTAATCAACTTATGGCTCCCATCTTTAGAAGAGATTAGAATCGTACATTTCCCTTTAATTTTCACTTTTGATGAGTCTCCAAAGGAAACATTTCCATTCATCTTTTTATTAAGCTCCACAAATTTTTATTTGCATCCACACATATGGCTACTTGCACCATTGTCCAAGTACCATGAACTATTAGCATCTCTCTTTTCTTCCTTGAGTGTTAGCAACAAAGTTGACTCTTCATCTTTGTCAATAAGATTAGTCTCTTCTTCCTCTTGATTAGGAGCATTACGACATTCCCAAGAAAAATGGCCCAATTCATGACAGTTATAACATTCAACTTTAGATTTATCATACCTCCTTTCACTTTGATAATAGCCATAACCTCTTCCTCTTCCAAGAACTCTTGATGATGAGTGACTTCTTTCTTCTTAGTTTGATTCACGGTTGAAACATCTTCTCTTCCTTCTTGGCCACGACCACGTCCTCGTCCTCTTCCTTGTTCATGTCTATGTCTGTTTTGACTATTGAATCGTCTGTTATCCTTCAATGAAGCTTTGATCTTGAGAACTTGCTCTAATGGCTCCTCTTGCCTTGTCTTCATTCTTTCTTTTTGAGCTTGCAATGAACCTTCTAATTCCTCATTGAGTCAAGATCTTTCGATTCCTCAATAACACATACCATATAATCGAACTTAGAAAAACCAACTTAGTTCCAACAATATTTTCTTTTATAAGAGAGAGTATGGAAGAAAGTTAAGGGCTCTATGAAGAAGTACCTATTTGGTGCAGGTAAGAAAACTCTAGTTATTTCGATTTAAGTGTTTGATCTAGTGTTAAAAAAAAAAGTTTTGAATTTTAATTTTATGAGGTTTAAACCTCGTTAACATTATAAAGAGATAGATATAAATTTATTTATAAATATTTTTTAAGTTAATTTTTTTTAAACTGAAGTACCATATTTTTACATTAAATTTTCTTTAAAAAATAAACAAATTTATTTTTCATAAAAAAGGTAGATTAAGTATTTCATTTTATAACAATAATACTAGGAAAATATCATATGCGTGAATGAACGACTTTGCCCGAGTTTTAATATCTCAAACAAAAAATATTTGTCTCGTGTATGATTTTTATAATAAAAATATTAATTTTATATCGGCAATAGTAATAAAGTAATTATTTTAATTAATTATCTAATAACAAATATTTATCTCATATATTGTTTTCATAATAAATTATAAATAGTATATTATAATTATAATTATTTTTATTTTTATTTTTATTTTTATTTTTATTTTTATTTTAT
>JBBPBR010000003.1:50250180-50268147 GCA_037974775.1 Cicer pinnatifidum
ATATTTTGTTTTATATGTATTTCTACATCGACCAATCTATATGCAGATGATTTAATTTTTTTTTAAATTACATATAAATAGTGATATGTATCTATATAAAATAATAATCCAACTTTCATTAAAAAAGGTGTAAAACAATTCAACAATTTGATAAATATATAAGTTTATATTATTATATTTAAAAATTAACCATGCATTTTCAATAATTATTGTATGCTAATTAAAACATGATTAAATGATAAAAAATAATAAGTTTTTAAATAATAATCATTTGTAGATGAGTTTTGATTTTTAAGTTTTTAGGAATATATTTTAATTTAACAATAATTAAACTATTTTTTAAAAGATTATACTGTAAAAGTTGTATAAGATAAGATAGTATTTTCATTGATTTTTGTTAGTTGTACAACTATAAATTATAAGTGATAATGATAAAGACATGTGACTTAAATGTTAATAGTACTTTATTAAAATATAATTAAATTTTACGGTATAAATTATTCCAATGTGTTTAGCGTAAGATATAATAATAATAATTTTATTGTATTGGAGTTGCAATTGGTGTTTTATTTTCAATAAAAGTACACTGGCTGAGTTTCTTCAAAAGATCATAAGTTCAATACATGGAGGAGCCATATGAAGATTATGTGGGCTATTGTATAATATTGATGCTTTAGCTAGAGGATGGACAACCTATTAACTTTTTATAAATAAAAGTTTTAATTTTTGTGTCTTACAATATATAGTAAATATTATTATAATTAATTCACACAATTACAAGGTCTCGGATTCGAGTTCGGAAGAAGACGTTTAATTTAACAATATCGATATTTATCAATTGAGCTATGACTTAAAGACACAAATAAAAGTTGTGTCGAAGTTTGGATGGGAATTAAAAATATCTCTACACGTATAAAAGGATGTTGCCTAATTCAAAGACTATGGATGGGGTGTCACTAATAGCAAGAGCTTCTCCTTCCACTATATTGAGATAATAATTGGACCAAGTTCTTTGAGCAAATACAAAAGCATAGAGTGATCTCTAAAATAAATACTAAAGCCTCTTTTTCCTTGAGCATGGAATGTAGCAAAGACCATATTACATTTCACGTCTCCTGTAACACCCTTATTTTAATTAATTAATTTAAAACCCTTAGTTTTGTTTATTCTTTAGTAATGTCTTGGATCAAAATATGGGGTGTTACATCGCTAGTGTCCGATTTGGACCAAAATGTGGATCCAATTGAAGGCTTGGTGCGACGAGATTTGCATATTATGTTATCAACAATTGCCCATTTATGCAACGAGATTTGCATCAAAATGATTGAACAAGTTATAAATTAGCTCTATATGCAATAATTCATTAGAAAGGAGATTAAAAAGGTGAGAGACTTTGAGATTTTTTGCTTGTGGTAAGACAATTGTAGTAGGTCGTAGTGAAAGGCTTGATCAAATCTAAGGAGATGTTTAAGCATCAGTTTCATCACTAGTACCAATCTTCCTACGATATCCAAGAGTTAACAAAGGGATTTTGCTTCATGTGCTCCTTCAAGTATAGCTTAGATTGTGACCAAGGTCAGCTTCTAAGAAACTTTTCTTAGGAAAATATTTGGCTTTGAGGAGACGAGTGAGAAGAGAGTGAGCATTTGTAGTAAGCTTCCATCCTTGTTTTCCTAACATAGCCCAACACATCCGAAGTTTAATCCTCCATTTTGTTTTTGTTAGCTATAACTTTATCCCATCACATTCAATTTATATTTATAAGGCTTTTTTTTCTTAGTGCCCTAATAAAAAGAATTGAGCATCCTTTTAATTTTCTCCCTTAGAGTAGTTGGTAGAAGGAAGGCTCCCGTGCAGTAGGATAGGGATAGCTTGGACAACTGCTTTATTAAGAACTTATTTACCTTCATGAAAGTGAGTGAGATTTAGTATTCCATGATTGAATTTTTTTTTCTCCAAATCTTGTCCTTCAAATAATCAAAAGTTTCCCGCTTGTTGCGGTCTATGAGTGATGGTAGTCTCAAGTATCGATCATGAATAATGACAAATGTGACATCCAAAGTGGTAGTGATGGTGTTATAAGTTAATTCTCAACATTGCTGCTAAATGAGATCCTCAAAAAAAGGCATAGTTAAAAAGATGTTGTTTTCATTAGAGATAGAAGGTGACATCATGTATATATAACTACTTGCATATAAATTCTAGAAATATTTTTTGGAAGATTGTATAAGCCTTCTGGACTCCCAAAAATGACATTTTCCTCATTCTTTAGCTTTATAATCATATTTCTTTTTCTTCCAGCCTTTGGCATAGCATGGAACAATTTACTATTTGTGTCCCCATCTTTAAGCCAAAAGGTTTTAGCCCTTTGATGCCAGTAACTATCATCCTGCAACAAAACACATGTGAGATTTTTTTAAGCTTAGTTAAAGTGTGTACTGAGTTATTTTCTCCCAAGTTGCAAATGCGATCAATTTTTCAACAAAGATGGGAATTACATATCAAAAATTTGATCTGATACGCTTGCTTCAAGACTCCATGTCAGCTATATATTATTGAAACTTATAGAGGATATCCATGAAGTAGAATAATATGTCACAAGAAAAGATATTTGAATTGTGAGCTTTTAAATAAAAAATCAAAAGCAAATATCTTATGTTATCAATTGGATAAGATTGTTTGTTTAAAAATCAAGATAACATTCTTTATTAGAAGTGTATAATGAAAAAGTAAATGACGGTGATGTAGTGAGATCTATGTGCAAAAGTAAAATATTAAGGTAAAGAGAATCACTCACAAATTTATTCTAGTTTACTCTTAACCTTTAAGCTTGAGCTATGTCAAGTCCTCACACTCTATTAGATTTTCCATTATGTTGCTAAAGAGAACGTTCTTTCAGCATTTTTTACAACTTACTTAACATCACAACCTAATCTAATACAACATTTATTATCAAATTCACTACTTGTGCTTTTTCATGCACTACTTGTGCTTTTTCATTAATTTTAATTAATAATTTGACATTTTGATTAAATTTTGACATAATGTATCTTTCAAATTCAAAGAAATTATATATTTAGTCATGCAACATGTGAGATGTTGTTATTAAATATTTAAAAATTAGAGCGAAGTCTCATTTTGTTCTTGAGAAAATTTTAGAGACCCGATATAGTGAGAAAAATAAAAATACATTACAATCTTAGAGTAAAATAAATCAAGATAATTTAATCCTTAATTGATTTTTTTAAATAAAAAAATTTAGTTTGTTTTGTTGTACAGCTATAGAAGTGTTGTGATAAAATTCAATCAAATAAAACAAGCCTAAATAAAATACACTACAAGAATTTTCTCATATACCAACAGTTGTTTTTAATGACACACATAAATATCGTAGGTATAGATATAATATACCAACATACACCAAACAAAAAGTCGTAGGTATAAATATATTTGGGGTACCTTTTACAGCGCTTCTTTGTAACAAACGCTGTAAAAGGGGTACCTTTTACAGCGCTTTTTTGTAACAAGCGCTGTAAAAGGCATACCCATATTTCATATATTTGGGGTACCTTTTACAGCGCTTTTTTGTAACAAGCGCTATAAAAGGCATACCCATATTTCATATATTTTGGGTACCTTTTACAGCGCTTTTTTGTAACAAGCGCTGTAAAAGGTATACCCATAATTCATATTTTGGTATGCCTTTTACAGCGCTTTTTATAACAAGCGATGTAAAAGGTGTTATTTTATTTATTTTTTTTTTAAACCCTGTATATATTTTAAAATCGTTTTTTAGCTTTTTATGGCACTTTTTTTATAAAGCGCTGTCTTTTATCTTTTTATCCAAAATTAGTTTGAACCAGTTCACACAACACAACACAACCAGAATCAGTAATTTAGAACATATTCATATGCATGTTAAAACCGAAACAGAATCAGTAACACAACCAGAACCAGAACCAGAGCCCAGAATCAGTTAAAACATAATCAGTTCACACAATATGATACATATATATTATCCTGTAACACAGTAATTTACAACATAAGTAATTAAATATACGTTGAACCTAATTTACAACATATTCATATGCATGTTTATATACTGTCCTATGATCATATACATATAATAACTATGCACCATATAATATTCAGATCCCTTGCCCAACAACATGCTATTTCCCAGAAAATCAAATAATTTTCATTTCAAGCACATACTCACACCATTCCTCCTTTAATTCCATCAGATCTTGCTCAGAATATGATGGACTGGAACTTTCAAAGTACTGCAATATAAAAATTGAACATATTATATTAAGTTAGTATCAAATATATAGATAATTTATATATGAAAATCATATAATCAAAATACCGTACCGTTTCTGGGATAATAGTTTTATTCTTGTCAACAATCTCCTTCATGAATCTCAATACGTAGTACCCACAGTCGATGTTTTTTGTTTGACGAGGACACTTTATTGGGATCCATATAATATTATTATACTTTTGCTTCGACACTACCGCATCTCTTTGAGCTCGAAAAACTTTTAATGCACTATCAAATGAATAAATGTGATTATTTTAGCATGAACAAACACTTATTTATATATATGTGTAACAAAAATAAATGAATATTACTTATGTGTCGAACATAGTCTTGATTTCGGAGTGATTGTTGTAATCGTCATGCAAGGGATCCAAATAATATATAACTTCATAGACGGCATTGATTGCAAATAGCACCCAGTGTGCCCTACAACAACAAAAAATTGGTTAAACAATTTTGTTTATACACAACTAATAAATTAAATTCTCATCAATTAAAAAAGATAAAATTACGTACCCTGAATTATATGGTGCTAAGAACAATTTATCCTTTAAAATATTTCCTAAAAACATATTTACAATGTATTTCTTTACATTATCTTCATCGAGTTTCCACATGGACGTCTTATGCGGAGAAAAGAATGAGTATTTATTCGATAATTTCCTCGGGCACACGACCTTCTCATGCAAAAACCTTCAATGAAAATTTTAAACTAGATTAATTACCAATACATTTAATTAATTACCAATAAATGCAATTAAAAGTATTTTTTACCTTATATACAAGCTCATTACAGTTGCACTGAGCTCCTTATGTTCGAGAAGTTCGTATACGTGCTCCTTGTCGAACAATTCCTCATACTCCTCTCCGAATATTTCTTTATTCATGTGTATCATGCGCGAATCGTCGCTGCTGCACAGGTTTATTTTTTACTTGGATGTCAAGACACGCCCCGTATTTACCAAGGCGTGGCTGACTTATTTTAGGAGCAACAGCAACAGCGACTGATTTGCCACGATCCAATTTTTTTATTGCTGCAAGTTTGGCAGATTTTATTGGCAGCTTTATTGGCCTCCGGCCTTTGTAATTTGGCAGCTCTATTAACCTCCAATTTTTGAGGTTTGCTGCCTTTTTTTGGATGTGTGGGTGGTTTATTTATTTGGACCTACAAAAATGAGGTTAAATGTTAGTTTATTGAATCTGAAAAAATTGACAAAGCTTATGCAATAAATGTGACAAACCTTATCGGGAGATGTAACTGATTTGTTTCTGGGAGGGCTTTTAACAAGGGCAACAAGGTTCGTGGGCTATGCCACGTAACTACCAATAGCTTCGCCCAATGTCTGCATATCTCTGTCGTTGTCCGGTATCGGCAACGATGCAGTTGGTTCGAAAGCAACAGTAGGCGATACCTTGACATGGCCCTTTGGGATCGGAGTATTGTGCAATACTTCTCCCAAAGTATTGTACAATTTTCCTTTTCCCACCTTCCGACGAGTGGGCGAGGACAAGTATAGGAAACATTAAGTGACACCCTAAATCAATAGTTAAAACATAAGTACAGTTAATATATAATATTGTTTAATGCATAAGTAATTACATAAGCAAGTAAGTAATTAATTACCTCGGGAATAATTTTCAAACCGACGTTGCAACTCCCGCTTTCACTCTCCATTTGTATTTCACCTTGGAGCTGATCCGGAAGTTGCTTGTCTTTGTTCGTATTCACCAATTGTGCCACTTGCTCAGATAGGATTCTGAGCTTCTCTAATACTTCCTCGTTGGAAGGTTTTTGGCGCTTCTCTTGAGGAAAAAAGCTTCTGGGAGTTACGCCAAATCCCTTCCCCCTAACTCGACCGGAATATTCAGGAACATTAAAAACTTTGCCCAAAATGTCCCTGCAACTAGCCTTGTTGCCCTCTTCATTTTCAGAACTTTGTTCGATGGTCTCCTAAAATACATGTAACATTAAAATAGTTAAGATCATTAGCATTTTTAAAATACAATATTAAAAAGTATTCAAGTGATAAATACAATATTGAAAAATATTAAAGTCATAATATACTTACACAAAGTTCTATTACTTTTTGAACATTTTCGTTATCAACCACTCCATCCTTATTTACCTGAGCTTCCTTCCACAAGATATGACGATCCAACGGTTGATCGGATTGAGTCTCATGTCGCTATTCGTTAAAACAAAATATTAGTTAGAAACTATAGTTTATAATACAAATTCCCTCATCATTGATGTTACATTGACTTAAGTTTTTTGTCTAGACGTGCATATCCCATACGTGATCTTCTGTATGGGTGCGTCGGTTTGCTTGCCCTCTCGCGATTTTCCTTACTAATATTCTATATAAAAGAATAGCAATTATGTAAAAATTTAAAATACGATACGAATATGAATAATAAAACACACAAATACTAATAAATTAATCACTTACGACAAACGCGGGGTCAGTACGTTTGGAAACAAACGCTTTCCATTCATTATTTGATATATAATGTCGATATATCTTTGGAGGTTCAGCAGTTGTGTTTCCTTCTCTATCTTTAAGATAGAAATTTGAGAGATGCGATCTAAATCCCCGATGGATTTTGCCAGCAACTCTCAAAACGTAATTCTTTCGTCCCTCATCAAGGACAAAAGTTGTCTGCAATGAAAAAAATTATAAGTAAAGTATTTCAATGAAAATATTTATAAATGAAAAAAGCTTGGATCAAAAAATTTACTTGAATATCATTCCATATGATATCTTTGGCATCCTTCAACGCCTTATCTCTCCAGTCGTCAATCGTGATTGGAATATTTTGACGAACAACAGCCCCAATGTAGCTCACAAACATTGCGTTGTGGGGGTCAACTAGCTGACCACTTTCATTCCATCCAACCTAATAAACTCATATAGTAAATACATGCTATTAAAAAAAGCTAAAAAAATACACAGCAAACAGAGTATAGTATAGTATTACCTCAAACTTGGTGCCATTGCTCCTTGCTTTAATCACATTTTGCATTATAGTTGCACCACGTTTGACTTCATTTTCATAAGTCTTACTGGTGCCAACTTCTTCATTTTGACATTCTATTTCTTTGTTTGTATTCATTTAACTACAACAAGTTCAACATGCAGTTTAGTATAACATCAACAAGCTCAACATGCATCATGCATTATTCTAAACAAGCTCAACATGTATCAGTATATATATTTTAAACAAGCTCAACATGCATTTTAATGATTACAAAAAATTAATAACATCAATACCTGAATAATGGTTCGAAGCAAGATGAAATGCAAAGAAAAGAGCGAACGGAGAAATTTCACAGCAATAAAGTTCACAGAAAAATGGTTTTGAAGAAATACGTAATGAGGGTTACGTATTTCAATGAAAATATAAGGTTCGAAATGATCTTGGATGGAAATAAGGTTCGAAATGAAGGAGATGATCGTGGAAATACAGTTCGTAATGGACGGGATTATAGGGTTTGCAAAAGAAAAGAAGAACGATGAAGGTTGAGATGATAGTGTAGTTTACGTAATGAAGAGGAAACTGAAGAGGTTACTGTTATATATATAACCCTTTTACAGCGCGTTTTTATAACCCTTTTACAGCGCTTTTCCAAAGAGCGCTCTGAAAGGCCTAAGCCTTTTACAGCGCTTGTTATAAAAGCGCTGTAAAAGGCGTCCTTATTTAAATTTTTAAAAGACTCTTTTACAGCGCTTATCCCAACAAGCGCTGTAAAAGACCTCATTGTTTTAGTATGTTATATAATGTTTTTTTTAAAAGCCTTTTACATCGCTTGTTCAAAGAAGCGCTGTAAAAGGCCTTATTATGTTATTTTTGTGTTTGTTATGTTATTTTTTAAACAAGCTCTGCAAAACCCACATAGTAGTAACTGGTCACCTCCAAAATATCTTCCTCTTCACCAAACTCCACCTCAAAGTCCTTTTATGCATCTTCTTCGCAAACATCAAAGCTTACTCTTTCAATCTCCACCTCAACACCCTTTTTATCTCTTTACATTCCCTTTCATTCTTAAATCGTAACTTGATCTTCAGGTTCATTGCCATGTTGCGAAAAATGGGTTTGTTAACAATGTGTCTGATGTTTTTGTTAACAATGGGTCTGATGTTTTTGTTAACAATGTGTTTTTGGGGATTCCCATGATGCGTACAAGGTGTTTGAAGAAAATCCTGTTAGAGAAAGTCATGTTAGGTATCTGATGAATATTATTTTTAAAGTCTTTTACAGCGCTTGTTCACATAAGCGCTGTAAAAGGTCTCTTTATTTTATTTTTCAAAGAGTCTTTTACAGCGGTTTTCCCAATAAACGCTGTAAAAGGCATGCACTTTTTTTACATGCATAGTTCTTAAGAATTGAAATTGTCCAAATTTACATAAACATGCACTTCACCAAAGACCCTTATCCCCCACCCATCAACCAAACTATCCAAAAGCCAAAAACTTAAGTCCTAATTGAATCACTGGTTATGCTTGCCTTCTTAGACAACAATAAAACAAGAATAGAACCAGAATAATTCAGATTATAATACCACAATAATTCAATAAAACCAGAATAGAACCAGAATAGAACAATAATTCAGATTACAATAATTCAGATTACAACAATAAAACCATAATAGAACAATAATTCAGATTACAACAATAATTCAGATTACATGCATGGCTTATATAAAACAATTAAACATGTACATTAAGATGTCCTTCTTCTTTTCCTGGTGGGATTCACATTTGTTTGTCCATTTACAATACGAAACGATGGATTAATCCAAATTCCCTCATCATGATCATCTCTAAGATATAAACCATCATCAGTTGAATCAATTTCATGTGGTTGTTGTGATGTTGCAAATAAAAGATCATAACCAACATCTTCATCATTGTTGTTATCATCACTTATTTTATTGGTCGATAAGACAACAGACCATTTATCATCAGAAGGATCGGTGACATAAAACACTTGTTGAGCTTGCGACGCTAAAATAAAAGGCTCGTCTTTGTATCCCACCCTATTTGCAACTTGCGTTCTATGAGTGATGGTAGTCTCAAGTATCGATCATGAATAATAACAAATGTGACATCCAAAGTGGTAGTGATGGTGTTATAAGTTAATTCTCAACATTGCTGCTAAATGAGATCCTAAAAAAAAGGCATAGTTAAAAAGATGTTGTTTTCATTAGAGATAGAAGGTGACATCATGTATATGACTAAAGAGATATTACCATAACTACTTGCATATAAATTCTAGAAATATTTTTTGGAAGATTGTATAAGCCTTCTGGACTCCCAAAAATAACATTTTCCTCATTCTTTAGCTTTATAATCATATTTCTTTTTCTTCCAGCCTTTGGCATAGCATGGAACAATTTACTATTTGTGTCCCCATCTTTAAGCCAAAAGGTTTTAGCCCTTTGATGCCAGTAACTATCATCCTGCAACAAAACACATGTGAGATTTTTTTAAGCTTAGTTAAAGTGTGCACTGAGTTATTTTCTCCCAAGTTGCAAATGCGATCAATTTTTCAACAAAGATGGGAATTACATATCAAAAATTTGATCTGATACGCTTGCTTCAAGACTCCATGTCAGCTATATATTATTGAAACTTATAGAGGATATCCATGAAGTAGAATAATATGTCACAAGAAAAGATATTTGAATTGTGAGCTTTTAAATAAAAAATCAAAAGCAAATATCTCATGTTATCAATTGGATAAGATTGTTTGTTTAAAAATCAAGATAACATTCTTTATTAGAAGTGTATAATGAAAAAGTAAATGACGGTGATGTAGTGAGATCTATGTGCAAAAGTAAAATATTAAGGTAAAGAGAATCACTCACAAATTTATTCTAGTTTACTCTTAACCTTTAAGCTTGGGCTATGTCAAGTCCTCACACTCTATTAGATTTTCCATTATGTTGCTAAAGAGAACGTTCTTTCAGCATTTTTTACAACTTACTTAACATCACAACCTAATCTAATACAACATTTATTATCAAATTCACTACTTGTGCTTTTTCATGCACTACTTGTGCTTTTTCATTAATTTTAATTAATAATTTGACATTTTGATTAAATTTTGACATAATGTATCTTTCAAATTCAAAGAAATTATATATTTAGTCATGCAACATGTGAGATGTTGTTATTAAATATTTAAAAATTAGAGCGAAGTCTCATTTTGTTCTTGAGAAAATTTTAGAGACCCGATATAGTGAGAAAAATAAAAATACATTACAATCTTAGAGTAAAATAAATCAAGACAATTTAATCCTTAATTGATTTTTTTAAATAAAAAAATTTAGTTTGTTTTGTTGTACAGCTATAGAAGTGTTGTGATAAAATTCAATCAAATAAAACAAGCCTAAATAAAATACACTACAAGAATTTTCTCATATACCAACAGTTGTTTTTAATGACACACATAAATATCGTAGGTATAGATATAATATACCAACATACACCAAACAAAAAGTCGTAGGTATAAATAGGTATTCAATGATAGAGTTAAATGATTAGTATAGACGTCATTCCTCCCTAAAACAAATTCCCAAAATTAAAAAATTTCATAGTCCCACCCCAAAACAAGAGTTTGTATATGTTGATTGTTGACAATATATGAAAATGCCCTCGGTATATGTTTTTCGCCCTATACTTACGGCTATATACCTTTACCCACGTATTTGTGTTGTCACTAGAAGTCAAGTTTCTTGTAGTGTCATTTGATTCCATTTAGGTGGTATATGAATCCTAATAGGTGCCTTGTTCCCATCATTCATTTTCAAAGGTGTGTTTCCTGTTCTTGTTTGTGTTTATATTATTCTTCTTTGTTCATGCTTCTTGCTTTCTTGCATTTTATGCTTTGTTCATGTAGTTTATGATTCAATATTGCAATGTTATGTGATTTATTTCTTTTCCCAGTTTCAATTATGTGTTTTTTCTTTATACATGTTTCGATTTTATTTTTTGTCCTTGCTCTACCTTGTGGCTATGTTTTGTTGTTCTCGGAGTATGTTGAGTTATTGTACTACATATTGATTCTTGATTTTTAATTCACCTTTATTTGTTGAAGTTGGTTCTTGAATTCCTTGGATTTTGCTATGTACCATTGACGTTCTTTTTTTAAATTCTACTATGGCTTAGTGATTTTTTTTTTTTATTACAGGGACTATACTATCCCTTTACTGATACGATCTAATTGTCCTTATTTATTATTGTCGGGAACTTAATTGTCACGTTTTAAAGAAATTATGTAGTATAGTAAAATTGATGATGTTGTTAAAAACAGAGATCAATTTGTCACTAAACCAATAATGTTCTTGGTTTCTGTAAAGAAAACGCGGAATGCTTGAAATTGAAACATAGATTTATCATATTTTAAAATGAATGACGTTCTCCATTTTCTAACTAACACAATTAAAACTTTCTATGTTAAAATGAACACACACAATTGTTAACTCAATTCAGATATGAACTCTGACGTTTGGGGGAATGGATCTGAGTTTGAATCTTCAGTAACATGAGATGAAATGATTACAATATTTGTATGCTTCTATGCAGCCAGTTTTTTGCACTATGACAAAGCTACGAGTTGCTTTGGCTTATATACAAGTTGTTTATAATTTAGGAGTAACAAACGATAGTAGTTACAACTAACTAAATGAAAACTAACTACCCAAAATAGATTTAATCTCCATAGTCTTCTAATTGAGTACCACATATTACAAATATCTACCTTGGTACCAAATGCGAAGCTTCAGCCTGTGATTCTTCAGATCAGATCCTATTAGTCCTTGATCTCAATTCTTGGACTTGATTTGCAGCATATCCAAACAATGTTTGAATTTGCTAAGTGTGACATGTTTTATACATATGTCAGCTGGGTTGTCACTTGTGTGCACCTTTGCCATATTTATCTCACCCCTTTCAATGACATCCCTGATGAAATAAAGCCTGATGTCTATATGTTTGGTTCTTTCATGATACATTTCATTTTTACTCAAATGATTGGCACTTTGGTTGTCACAATTTATGTAAACTGAATCTTGTTTAATACCCAGTTCAATGATCAATCCTCTTAACTAAATTCTTTCTTTCACAGCTTTAGTAAGAGCAACATATTCTGCTTTTGTTGTTGATAATGTCACTATGTGTTGAAGATTAGCTTTCTAATTAATTGTGTTGTTGAACACTGTGAACACATATCCTATAAGAGATCTTTTTCTATCTAAATATCTAACAAAATTAGAGTCTACAAATCCTTGAACTGGTTTTGATGATTCTGAACTTTTGTTGTATTCCAAACACAAGCTTTGAGCTCCCTTTAGGTACCTTAGAATTCATTTGACTACTTGTCAATGGCTCATTTATGGATTTCCCATAAACCTGCTTGTGACACTTACAACATGAGAAATGTTTGGGCTTGACCAGGCCATAACATACATGATGCCTTAAGCATACCATAGCATCCCTATGGCACTTGCATATGGTATAGTCTTCATGCCTTGTGTTTCCTGGTTTGTGTTTGTGACATGGCTAAAGAAAATTTGAAGTGAGCTACTAGTGGAGAGCCTTTGATTCACTCATATTGAATCTATTTAGGACATTTCCAATGTAGCTCTCTTGGGAAATTATTAGTTTTCCTTGCTCTCTAATTTTGACGATGTCCATTCCTAGGATCCTCTTGGCTGACCCCAAGTCCTTCATCTCGAATTCTTTCTTCAATTGGCTCTTTAATTTCTCTATTTCTTTCATACTTTTAGATGATATTAGCATTTTGTCCACATATAGCAGCAATTAAATGTATGTTGTTGATGATACTTGTTTATAATACACACAATTATCAAAATTACTTCTAGCATATCTTTGACTAAACTAAACATGAATGAATCAAATCTCAAATATCATTGTCTTGGTGATTGTTGTAGCCCATAGAGTGATCTCTTTAGCAAGCAGACTTAATCCTCCTTTCCTTGAGTCCTAAAGTCATCTTGTTGTTGCATTAAGATTGTTTGATTCAGATCATCATGGAGAAATGTTATTTTGACATCCATCTGCTCTATTCCATGTCAAAGTGTGCTACCATGGCTAGAATTATCTTCATAGATGCATGTTTGACTACAGGAGAAAATATTTCATTTTAGCCTACATATTTCCTTTGAGTGAATCCCTTTGCTTCTAGCCTTGCTTTGAATCTGGGAGGTTCAACACCTGGAATTTCCTCACTCCTCTTGAAGATCCACTTCCTGCCTACAACTCTGGAGTTGACATGCTTAGGTATGAGTTCCCAGGTTTTTTTCTTCTCCAGTGATTTCAGCTCCTCAATCATAGCTAAAATTCATTTGTCTTTGTCTTGAGACCTAACAACTTTATTGTAGTTCTTGGGATCTTCTTGCATGATCTCTTCCGCAACGTGTAATGCATATCTGATCATGTCTGCATAACCATGTATTTGAGTGGGTTTTGATGTCCTTCTTTTTCTATCCATAATGAGGTTATAATCATTTAGTTCTTGTTTTGGAAATATAGCATGTTCTTCTAGGTTTTCATCAATCTTGTCGTGATGAGCCTGCTGTTGTTCTGAAACCAAGAGTGTTATTGGTTTATGTTGATCTTTCTCCTTTTCTATGGCTTGCTCCACCTCGAGATCAAACCTTTCAGTTTCATTTTGATGTGGACTTTCATTTGCAGCCTTGGTTAAGAACTTATATAGGTCAGCCTCATAAAATTTAACATATCTTAAGGTTTTAATCCTCTTATCAATTCTGTTTTCAACCATAGATTTCCAGACCTTAAATGTTTTGAATGTTTCATCCTTACTTTTGAACAAATATATCCATACTTTTCTACTATAATCATCAATAAATCTAATGAAGTGCTTATTTCCTCCATGTGAAGCAATCTTTATAGGCCCCATAGATCACTGCGAACATATTCCAAAATTCCTTTTGAGTAATGTTTTCGTGTAGAGAACTTGACCCTATGTATCTTTCCATACACACAATTCTCACAAAATTCAAGATCACTAATCTTGTCCCCACCTAGCATGCCTTGTTGTCCATAACTTGCATTCCTTTTAGACTTACATGTCTTAGTCTATGATACCACAGGTTGGCTTTGCTTGATGCTTAGACAACCATTACTGCCATCACTATCAATGTTTGACCATTGAGAAGGTAAATGTCTTGTTCCCTTCATGATTACCAATGATCCTTTTATGAATTTTAGAGTGTCTTTCTCTGTTTTGTATGAACAGTCAACTTCTTCCAACATTCCTAGAAAAATTAAGTTCCTCTTTTGCTCTGAAACATGTCTGACCTTTGACAAAATGCAGCTCCGGCTTGATTGAGCCACTTCCAACTACCTTGCAGGCTGATCTGTTCCCCATAATCACCTTGCCTCCATCAATTTCTCTATAGTCAACGAGCCAATCTCTATTTGAGGTCATGTGAAATGAATACCTTGAGTCAAGCACCCAATCATCATTCATGATTTCAGTTGAATTTTCCATAAGAACTTATGTGATTTCATATACTTCAAAGGCTATAGATGCATTTCCATAATCATCATCACTATTTGATCGTTTATTTCCTTTCCAATCTGGGAATTCTTTCTTGAAATGCCTCTCTTTCTTGCATATGAAAATTTCATTTTAGACTTGTCATTTTCTTTATTCTTGAACTTATTATTCTGGTTTTGATTATTCTTCCCTGCCTTGGTCTTGACAAACAATCCCTCACCACTGCTTTCTTTTTTCCCATATGACTTCCTCTTCAATTCTTTGGAGATTAGTGTAGCTTGTACTTCTTCTAATGACAAAGAATTTCTACCATAAAGAAGTGTATGACACATATTTTCAAGAGATCTTGGTAATGAATTTATCAACAATAGGGTATGACCCTCATTATCCAATTTTACATCAATATTTTCAAGATCTACAACAATCTTATTAAAATCATCCATATGATATTCAATTGACCTCCCAAGTTACATCTTGAAAGTATATATATGCTAAAGCACTATGAGCCTTGTTCATGATATCCTTATTCTCCTTTTCTGGTAGTGTGGGTTTTGTGTCTTTCTCTCCTCCCAGTGCTTTTGCCAAACCTTGATGAACCAACAACGTTTTCATCTTGAGATGCCACAACCCAAAATCATTCTTCCCATTGAATTTTTCAAGTACATACTTTGTAGGTGCCATTTTTTCTTTGAATCGAATACACTTGTGCTCTAATACCAATTTTTGTTAAAAATGGAGATCAATCAGTCACTAAACCATGAATATTCTTGGTTTCTATAAAGAAAACGCAAAATGATTGAAATTGAAACAGATATTGACCAGATTGTAAAAGGAGAACGTTCTCCGTTTTTGGACTAACAAAATTAAAGCTTTCTATGCTAAAATGAACAAACACAATTGTTAACCCAATTCAGAGATGAACTCCTATGTTTGGGGGACTGGATCCGACTTTGAATCTTCACTAATATGAGATGAAATGATTACAATGTTTATATGGTTCTACGCAACTAGATTTTTGCACTATGACAAAATTGCAACTTGCATTCTATATTCTCTATATTATATATTTTGCCAGCCTTGCTTGCTTTGGCTTATATACAAGTTGTTTACGATTTAGGAGTAACAAACAAACGTAGTTATAACTAACTAACTGAAAATTAACTATCCAAAACAGATTTCATCTCCAAAGTCTTCTAATTGAGTATCACATATTACAGATGAGTCAACGCACATGTTGGCATAAAAAAAACCAACTTTATAATTGTGATTACATAGGAACTAAATTGTTTTATTTTTCTCAAACACAAAATTTACCAAGATTGAGTTATACTAATTGAGTTATTGGCATAACTTGCAAACATCATCATCAACCTTACCCACCCATCATCAAATCCAAACTTCTACACTACTCCCCTAAGAAAATCCCAATTGCCTTTATGCTCATTAACTACATAGTAGTTGGGCTTTGTCATTATTCAGAGATTACAAAAATCAATTTAGTGTTAGGGAAAAATGGATTTCTGTATAAGGTCAACTAAGTTTTCTCACTACGTAGTAAAAGTATTCTCTAATGCTTAAAAAAAATTCTAAACAGATGGTTTTACTCAAGGGATCAAAAGATGGTTACTTCGTAACTTATTCAAAGGTTGCATTTAGACAGAAAATGCATGATTAAGCAAGAACTCATGGTTATGAGGCTTGAAACTAAAACCGAAAAGATAGAGGTTGTTTCTCCAAGTACTTGTGGAGGCTTGAATACGAGAAAATTATGAATTGTTTTTTTTTATGAAAAACCTTAAATAC
The DNA here is from genome assembly GCA_037974775.1 of Cicer pinnatifidum. Classification (NCBI taxonomy): domain Eukaryota; kingdom Viridiplantae; phylum Streptophyta; class Magnoliopsida; order Fabales; family Fabaceae; genus Cicer; species Cicer pinnatifidum. The sequence continues at coordinate 50,266,856 of JBBPBR010000003.1, forward strand.
CGATGTGTAAAACCTTGTTTCACATTGCAAGGCAAAACTCTTTATTCACAATATTATTCTGATGCGCACTATGAGACCAAGCAGAGAACTCAAGGTTCTAGAAAAATATGTCTTCGCAGTGTGATATTGACCTTTCACACTACAATACAAGTTAGTATTTATATTATGAGAATGATACTATTTGGTATTGCAAGACAATACTCTTGTACTATGAAATGACACATTTTAAATATCTTCAAGTTAAAATGGCTTCCAAACTTACACGATATCTTTAAAATTATATTTATCTTTCACATATACTTTAAAATACTTTTCATACCATTTTAATTCTTTAAATTCTTGTTTATTTGAGTAAATAGTGTTTTTATAAAATTTTGTTACACTAATATGATAAATATTAATGAAGATATTAAGGTTAACTGGTAGCAAACACTTTTGGATGCTTAATTAGTCTAGTAGCACATGAAGAGTACAATTTGCATATAATGTTTGTTGTTACAATTTCCTTAAATATACTAGATAGTGATATTTACATGAAACTCTTAGAAGTGTTTAACTTTTGTGAGACTTATAGCATAGACAATCGAGAAAACTACTCTATCAAATTGAATATGTCTATGTGCTAAAAAAAATTGGATACATGTGGTATAATCATCTCAGTAAATATTTGCTAAATGAATGATATAAAATGACTCAATTTGGCCATGTATTTTTATGAAAAGATCTAGAAATGAGTTTTCGATAATATATCTTAATGTTGATGATATAAATATTATTGAAATTCCTAAAGTGCTTTCAAAAGCTATAGATTGTTGATGAAAGAGTTTGAGATGAAGTAATTGAGAAATATAATTTTGTTTGAAATTACAAATTAAATATTCGAACAATGAAATTTTTGTACATCAAGAAGCTTATATAGTCAAGTGCTAAAATGTTTTTATATAAACAAATTTCTTTCGTGGTGTACTCCAATAATTGTGAAATCACTAGATTAAGATAAAATCGTTTAAGATCTTCATAAAAGGATATAATGTTTTTATATAAACAAATTTCTTTCGTGGTGTACTCCAATAATTGTGAAATTACTAGATTAAGATAAAATCCTTTAAGATCTTCGGAAAAGGATATGTAACTATTTGATTTTGAAGTATCATATGCGATTCAGGCGCTTATATAGCTTTACTAATTTTATATGTCCTAATATATCATTTTCATTCAATCCATCAACAAAATATTTTTCACGAAGACATTAAAAATTTAGTACAAAATAAAACATATACTTCATTATCTTA
>JBBPBR010000003.1:50268535-50279159 GCA_037974775.1 Cicer pinnatifidum
CTATTATTATTATTATTATTATTATTATTATTATTACATTTGAATAAAACGTCGTAAAAATTTAAATTTCGAATTCAGAAATTTTTATATTTTAAATTTAATTAATGATATATGAATAATTAATATATTTAGATGGTTTTATATTATAGATTTATATCTCACATCATTTAAAATATATCAAATCGTCGTTTTCTAATTCAAAAATTGTGAACTTTTTTAAAATTGGGGAACCAATTCCATAAATTCGTAATAATAGAGAGACCAAAACTGCAATTAAACTTGATGTTATTATAATTATATAATAAATCTTCTAGTATGTGATATAATAAAAACGTAATTATTTTGTTTTCATTCTTTTTTTTTTTTAAATAAGTTGTAAACTAAAATAGTGAAATGATTTTTGTTTGAATTGTTCTCACCGTTGGACCGGCCGGGGAGGCGAAGAACAGCTCCAACGGTAAAGTAGTTGATGTCGATGAGAACGCTGTCAGAGACATTTCGCTCCATTAAACGCCCAATTCCAAACCCTAAATTATCCAAATCATCACCATCTCCTTCAATATCCGAAGTGAAATTCACCGCCAAACCAAAATCAGACTCATGGTGTGTTTATCTCATCCTCTCCACCAACCATCCAATAAAAACCTACGTTGGCGTCACAACCAATTTCCCTCGCCGGTAACTTTAATTTCACTCTTTTACCTTTTTCTGAGCTATATGTCACCCTTTCTGTCTATTTTCATACTCAATTAACGTTTAATCTGATCGCTACCCTTTCCATTGGGTGCTGAAATTTGTCGTTTTTTTTTGTTCTGCAATTCTGTATCGTGCTTTGAATTTTGTTTTTTGTTTTCAATTAGAATTTCAATTAATCGGTGATAATTGTTGTGGCTAGATGTTGGAATTAAATTAATAATTACATAAGGCAGGCTCAATACAGATTATAAATCTAATAATATTTTAGTGCAGAGCATTTAGGATCTACAACATATATGTTGATTCATCAAAGATATTAGAAATACCTTGCTCCATTGCTCAGATAGTAATCATGAAATGTAAAAAATGAAAGACATGTAAATGAAAGTCATTCTTCATCAACCAGGTCTCTTCATACCCTAGACAGTCTTTCCCATTATTCCGAAATGGATCATGATATTCACTCACACACAACTTCAAGGTCCCGGATCTCTTTAAACCTTAGACATTCTGTATAGAAGATGATAAATATCATTAGAAACTTACACACACAATTGTAAGGTCTCGGGTTCGAATCCGAGATATGATGTCCAAGCTAACAATTTTGATATTTGTCATTTGAGCTAAGACTTAAAGGACGATATTCACTCTTACTTGAGCTCATATCAATTTATTAATTAATTATCTAAATTAGAAACCTAAATTAGCCTTTATCACTTAATTTGATCACCGGTCAATTTAAGCTCTTAATTGATAAATAGTTAATATAATTAATATAAATTTATATGGCCACATGATGATAGTGAAATATAATTAAATGAAATATTTAATAAAATATTCCAACACTAGATTTGATTCCAAGGATATTTGCATGAAGTCTTGACATTTAAATTCCCATCAAATTAGGGAAGAATGGTTTGAAAATTACAATGTTTCCTTTGCTATGTAATATGTAATTTCCCAGGATTTTGTATGATATGGTTAACGATTATGCGTGTTCAAGAAACTATAGTATGTGAAACTTGAGCTATGAGTAATGATTATGCAGTTCTCACTTTTTTCTGTATGCTATAAGCTAGGTGTAATTTTTGTTCTATTAATGCAGTTATTTTTCTCTTTTATTTTACGATGCTGCTGATATGCCATTTGCTCAGTAGTTAAAGAAATTGGTGTTTGTTTTAAAAAAGAAAAGAAAACTGAAATAGGTGTTTGATTTGTTCTTTTCTTCATTGATGTAGTTTGAAGCAGCACAACGGTGAACTTAAAGGCGGTGCAAAAGCTTCCCGTGCTGGAAGGCCATGGATTTGTGCATGCCTCATTTGTGGCTTTGCAGACCGAAGTGAAGGTATAAATAAATATGACTACTTTTTGTGTTCTTTTTATAATAATGTTACTACAGATTGTTTACCATTGTTATAAACTAATATGGGTGGATAAAGTACAATGTTAATATAATTATGTTCTTGTAGCTTATCTAATTTTTTTTATAAATATTTCCTGTTTCTCTTTGATATTTGTCCGTTTGAGTGATATAGTTGACACGCCAATTACCAATGCTTGATATGGTCCAATTGTAATTTGTATATGTTGAAATGGGGGGAAAATCATGCCATTCTATTATTGCGATATCATTGGAATGCAATACAGTGTCAGTATAATATACAACAACCTTATATGTGTGTTTTCGGACTCACTGCCCTTAAATAGACTACAACTCCAGATCAAAATATAAGCAAAAATGAGGCCAAAAAAATTGTGTTTGGTCCAAATTTAAAACCAAATACGTCGAGTTTCTTTGACCATTTTTTGCTTATATTTTGGGAAAGAGGGAGTATTGTACAAGTAACACTCCTAGAACATGCAAAGTATATGCACTCAGTTTATTAAAAATTAACCTTATTCAAGGACTCCTAAGGGATTTGATAAGAATATGAGCTACTTAGTCATTGGTATTAATTAGGTTAGCTAGTGATAAGAAATGCCTAAAGCACATTTTCTATGGTAAAATGACTACCCACTTCCATATATTTAGTCCTCATGTAAAAGTTCATGTTAGAGGTAATATGCAGTGCGGCCTGATTTTTACAAACTATATTTGAGAGACTACTGTAAATTTCAGTTCTTCAATTAGTTACTTATTCCATATGAGCTCATATGTACCCAAAGTCGTAGATTATTATTCTGGTTTGACACTCGTATTTCCATATGAGACTATTTCCTCCAATAAAACACAAGCATCTGAGATGAGGACTCAGCTCTATTTTTGAAGTATTTTCTGCACAATTTAGACATAGCATTGGCACATATATTACATTACACTATAGTCACAGACCCTAATATCTCGCTCCTCCCTCCTCTCTCTACTATCTAGCTACATATTTTACAATTTCCTGAAGGTATCCTTTCAGAATAGTCTAATCAGTGGAAGTGATATTTTTTCCCAGCTGTAATAATCTTCTGACCTATGAAGCACAGATACTCTAAAATCAGTGTTGTATCGTACTTGATACGTACCAATACACCAACGCGACACGATAATTCATCGATACGTATCAACAGAGTATCCTGTTTTTTTTTTAAGACAAAAAATGTGGAATACAGCTCAACACGCCGGGGGTTCTGCTCAAGGCTTTTCAATTTTCATGGCTGTTCAATTTCTTTTCAGTAACCTATATTTTTAACTGTATTATCTCTCCTTCCTTCAATACACGTTACCAAATGCGCCACTAAACAAGGCTGTTTTAATTCTTTCCATAATTCCAACATGTTATTAACTTTTTGAAAGACATTAATATTAACTTTTTATTTAATACTATATAGTAACGTGTTAAAAATTGTATACTAAGGTTTGTTTTTGGTAGACAATGATTTGCAATGTCTATTTTATATTTATTTTTTAATTTTGTACATGTATACTAAACGTATCGTATCCTTTATTTTTCAATGAATGACGGATCGCCGTATTGGATACATATCGTATATATCCGATACTCGTATTGTGTCGGTGCAACATAGCTTCTGACTAAGTCTGTCAGTTAAGATGATAAATCTGTGTTGATTTTTGTTTCTCATATTTTTACAGTACTGAGCGTTAGATCTGTTTAACATTATAAGGGGCTTTGCCACAGGGTTGACTATTTCATAACCCCTTTTAATAAACTAATGATTGGTTTATAGCAAAATTAAAAAATAAACTAATGATTTAATTTGGAAAGTCTTTTATGTACAACTGTGACATTGTATGCAGGCCCTAATCACTCTCCCTCTCTCTGCATCTTTTGCTATACCGTGAAACCATACTTGCCAATATTATAATCCAGCTATCTTTCCTGAATTGAATAGGCTATTTTACGTCTTGTGTTTAAAATGTCAGCATCTTTTTTTTCTTTCTTTTTGCAACAACCATTATTAATAATTAGTTTGTTAGTATTTTGTTGAGGGTGGGTATGAAGCCCGCAACCTCCTTATCACTCCAGTCCATATCTTCTCCACCCCAGCCATCAAACCAACCTTATATCTCCTAAAGTCGCATCGTTTTTATATTTTGTCGGTTAAGGATTTTAGAATTGCCAGTTGATGTTTTTGTTACGTTTCTTTTGCTGTTGTAGCTTGTGTATTTGAATCAAAATGGAAATCTTTCACAAGGAGAGTTCCACGCAAAAATCAAAATGACAAACTCTCCAAGGAAAACGAAGATCCATCACTTCCACTTCTGCAACACAGGCAAGCAGCTTTAAACAGAGTCAAAAACTCACTTGACTGCACAAACTTAGAAATTAATTGGCATTTGGATCCAATGTGATTCACTACCACGATGTCCATTTTTTTAATTTAGAAACTGTTATATAACATATAATTTATTCAAATGGCAAAATATGAGCCAAATATTTAATAGCAACTGTACCATACACAACAATTGATTGTTTTAATAAAATATATCTCTGTATATCTAAATACCAAGTCCATTTAGTACAGAGCGCATGGAATGAAACATTATTGAAAAATATTATTTCAGATCGAGGATCACTTAATGAAAATGACAACTTCTTGGATTTGGATCCTCTTTCCTTGTCACTTGATTTATTTTCCATTTTCAATCTCCACCTTTAAAACACATCCCTAGTCTTGTGCTAAAATCACACCTCACATGTCTCTCCTGTTGATAGTAAAATAATAATTAAAAGTAAACTAAGAATACAATTTCTCAATGGTTGCCTCCTAGTATTAACAACCTCTTTTAAGGCTTGATTACTTTTTTTTCCCTTAATTTATATTGTAGGTTAGTTAGTTTAGTCCCTATCTTATGTTTCTTAATGCAAATTGGTTTTTTCTGTTCAAAATAGTTAATCAAAGTCAAACATATATGCCATTTCAAATTATCTATACATGTAAAAGTGTCATTGGTGGCAAAAATAATATATGCCAAAAAAAAACAGGGAAATGAATACACCAACCATAAAAATAATAATATCACCGTACTGCAAGTTCCAGCTATGTTATTCTCCCATTCATGTCTCATTGTTTTTGTCAATTCATTTTCATCCCCCTCAAGTTCAACTCCAACCCACACCCCTCACCCATCCATACACACCTTAAATCTCTCTCTACACCTAACCCACCCACATCCATTCACCCATCTTTTTCATCAAAAATGAAAAACAAGTCGACGATATACGAAACTAAATAAAAAATACACTCAAATTCTTCATAAAAAGTTAAAAGCAAAACACCAAACTAATATCTCTTTCTCTCATATCTCAAATCTTGCATCTATCTCATGTTTGCAATTTTATTCATTTTCCCAAAAAAGTCAACAAGAATATGAGTGAAAGGAAAGAGTAAACAAGATGCTTACCTAAATGCTTGTTTTTGAAAATTGCAAAGAACAATGGATTTGCCAAATCCTTAAATTTTGGGGAAGAAGAATGGAGTCGGAGAAGATGCAACAATAATTTTAGGGGTTTTGAGTTTAATATCCCTTTTTTGAATTTTATATATCAAAATGTCACACTCCCAAAAATATATACCAAATTGCCCTCTTTTTTTCCCCCAGTTGCTGGTCGCAACCTGGGGTGCGACCTCCTGTTGCTTTTTTTTTTTTAACGTCTTCACATGGTCGCATCATGGGGATGCGACCTCCTACTAACCATTTCAAAATTTTTTCATTCCCATTTTGCCCTTAGGTATACTACTTATATCTCTTATATTATTGTTATATATTTTAAAATTAATTAGTTAAAATAATAAAAATAATTATTTTATTAATATTATATAAATATTATGAATTATAATAATAAATAGAATAATATTAATAATAATAATAATAAAAAGATAATTGTATTAATAAAATAAAAATAAAATAACATTAAATTAAAAGAAAAAATATATTAAAATAAAAATACAAATACATTAAAATAAAAATAAAAATACATTAAATTAAAAATACAAATACATTAAAATAAAAGAAAAAATACATTAAATTAAAAATACAAATACATTAAGATAAAAGAAAAAATACATTAAAATAAAAATACAAATACATTAAATTAAAAGAAAAAATATATTAAAATAAAAATACAAATACATTAAATTAAAAGAAAAAATACATTAACATACATTAATATAAAATGACATTAATAAAAAAAGTATTAAATAAAACTTAATTATTTTCATCTAAATGACCTCCAGTTCCACATCTACGTGGTCGTCGAACTCGTCTAGCCATTTGAACAATTTGAGGTTGTTGTGGTTGATCCTCGTTGTAATCTGTTTGTGAATTAGAGCCACTACCACCTGCTTCTGTATCATTTTGAGTTTCGACATTATACATAGAATCAAAAGCCGCATAAACCGACTCAGGAGTTGTGCAATGAGTACCAAACAAATTAAAGAAAATTCCGCTCTCGATCGGATTAATGGGAGTTGGTATTGTTGGCATTGAAGGAACATAATATTGAGTCGATATATCTGCAGCTTCGTGAAGATGTTGTGGTGATGATAAAGACGGTGTTTGGTGCATGGTATTTTGTTGTGGGATTGATTGAGGCTTCGCATCCTGAAGGCTTCGCATCCTGGGCATGCGACCTCCATGTATGTGGCTGCATGTGAGGATCGCTACCTGGCCCTGCGATTTCCTATATAAACAAGCCATCCTAGTCTCAAACTTCATCAAACACTCAACCATCATCAAACACACTTCCTTCATCTTAATCTCAAACACATAAACACACTTCACTCATGGAATTATCCAAAAATCATAGAGCTGAAAGTCGATATATTGAAGCATTTGTAAGTATATTTTATGTTTTATATTTTATTGATATATTATAAATTTATATAATATATATTGAATACTTTATATTTTATGTGTTGTATTATATATTAATTACTAATAATATATAAATTTATATATTATTATTGATATATTATAAATTTATATAATATATATTGAATACTTTATATTTTATGTGTTGTATTATATATTGAATACTTTTTTTATTATTAATTTTTATATTATATATTAATTACTAATAATATAAAATTTATATATTATTATCGATATATTATAAATTTATATAATATATATTGAATACTTTATATTTTATGTGTTGTATTTCATAATGAATACTTTTTTTATTATTAATTTTTATATTATATATTAATTACTAATAATATATAAATTTATATATTATTATTATATATTATAAATTTATATAATATATATTGAATACTTTATATTTTATGTGTTGTATTATATATTGAATACTTTTTTTATTATTAATTTTTATATTATATATTAATTACTAATAATATATAAATTTATATATTATTATTGATATATTATAAATTTATATAATATATATTGAATACTTTATATTTTATGTGTTGTATTTCATATTATATATTATTAATTTCAGATTCCCTCGAAGGATAAATTGAAATGTCATGATCATGTCAACAAAAAACCGAACGACGTCATATTACCGTATTTGCAACAAGCTGGATTTGGTGAAGTGATTAAACTTAGAAATTACAAGATCGATGTCGGTTTGATTACTACTTTGGTTGAAAGATGGAGACCAGAAACACATACTTTTCATCTCCCAACAGGTGAGTGCACAATAACTTTAGAAGATGTGTACTATATTTTAGGATTAAATGTGTCTGGTTTGCCTGTGAGCGGTTCAAATTTTGTGAATGTGAAACACGTTTGTCAAGAATATTTAGGAGTTATCCCACCTGAGGGAGCAACAAAGGATAATTTTATTAAATTAAAATGGCTTAAAGATACTTTTGACAATGTTGAGGAAAACGCATCCGAAGAAGAAAAACAAGCATCATGTCGAGCATATATATTACGTATGATTGGAGGATTGTTGATGCCAGACAAATCCAATAATCGTGTACATCTAAAATATCTTTCAATAGTGGGTGATTTAAATAATGCATCCAATTATAGTTGGGGTTCGACAGTTTTAGCAACACTCTATAGAGAATTATGCTGCTACGAAACCCGATGTAATGTCGATGGGAGGATGTGCATTGTTGTTGCAAAATTGGGCATGGTATCGTTTGACTTGTGTTGCTTCGGATGCACCAAATGCATGGATATTTCCACTTGCACAAAGGTAACTATTGCATATAATATATTTTAATTTTTTAAAATTTATTATTTATCGTATTACTAATTTTATTATATATTTCTTTTTTATATATTCGACAGATTTAATTCTGGTGGTCTAAATTTCAGTAGAGTTCCTCACAATGATATAGAAGGATACCGGAATACTATCGATCATATGATGGTTCATGAAGTAATATATTCATATTCATTCTCATGTAGTTACAATTTAATTTTTTTTTATATCTCTTAATATTTACTTTATTCTATTTTTTTAACATTCAGTTTCTTTGGAGACCGTATCTTGGGTTCCAACACGAGGTACCCGAACAAGAGATCAACACTTGGACTGCATGTACCTATCTGCACTGTTATCATATCGTCGAAAAACATCATGCAGATAGAGTTGCACTTCAATTCGGCTTTCATCAACAGATTCTGCAACCTCCAGAAGATATGACGCTCTACCATGAGGTCGACATGAGGCGTGGCATAGATGATAATTGGAGTGTGGTTTGGAAAGATGAGATTCAACATTGGAATGAACGTCATAATTACACATTGTAAGGTCAATACGTTCAAGGTGTTTTATGTCACACTAAAGAATATATGAATTGGTTCACACATCACACTAAATTATATATATATCTGTGGAAAGGTGCCTGCGTGATCCACGTTTGCAACCTTCAACATATCCCGATGTTCACTCTATGCCTCAATCAATCCCACAACAAAATACCATGCACCAAACACCGTCTTTATCATCACCACAACATCTTCACAAAGCTGCAGATATATCGACTCAATATTATGTTCCTTCAGTGCCAACAATACCAACTCCCATTAATCCGACCGAGAGCGGAATTTTCTTTAATTTGTTTAGTACTCATTGCACAACTCCCGAGTCGACTTATGCGGCTTTTGATTCTATGTATAATGTTGAAACTCAAAATGATACAGAAGCAGGTGGTAGTGGTTCTAATCCACAAACAGATTACAACGAGGATCAACCACAACAACCTCAAATTGTTAAAAGGGCTAGACGAGTTCGACGACCGCGTAGATGTGGAACTGGAGGTCATTTAGATGAAAATAATTAAGTTTTATTTAATATTTTTTTATTAATGTCATTTTATATTAATGTATGTTAATGTATTTTTTCTTTTAATTTAATGTATTTGTATTTTTATTTTAATGTATTTTTTCTTTTATTTTAATGTATTTGTATTTTTAATTTAATGTATTTTATTTTTATTTTAATGTATTTGTATTTTTATTTTAATGTATTTTTTCTTTTATTTTAATGTTTTTGTATTTTTAATTTAATGTATTTTTATTTTTATTTTAATGTATTTGTATTTTTATTTTAATGTATTTTTTCTTTTATTTTAATGTATGTGTATTTTTAATTTAATGTATTTTTATTTTTATTTTAATGTATTTGTATTTTTATTTTAATGTATTTTTTCTTTTAATTTAATGTTATTTTATTTTTATTGTATTAATACAATTATCTTTTTATTATTATTATTATTAATATTATTCTATTTATTATTATAATTCATAATATTTATATAATATTAATAAAATAATTATTTTTATTATTTTAACTAATTAATTTTAAAATATATAACAATAATATAAGAGATATAAGTAGTATACCTAAGAGCAAAATAGAAATGAAAAGATTTTGAAATGGTTAGTAGGAGGTCGCAACGTTCAAAAAAAAAAAGCAACAGCAGATCGCACCCCCAAGTTGCGACCAGCAACTGGGGAAAAAAAGAGAGCAATTTAGTATATATTTTTGGGAGTGTGGCATTTTAGTATATAAAATTCAAAAAAGGGATATTAAACTCAAAAACCTATAATTTTATGTTAAAAAACATTTAATGCAACACCACCAATTATTTATATCATTTAACCCTTAAATAGAGACGAGAGAAATAGAAGAAAAAAAATGCATATGAATTTTCCCCCTTAATTTAGAGATTATCCCTAAGAGTAAGACGTGTATATTTTTTATTTGTTAACCATGTAATAGGTGCGAGGTATTCATTAGTTTCATAGCTTTTGAATTGTATATAATTCTTAATTAATTAACTATATTGAATTCAATAATAAAATAAGTTTCACTTATTAAAATAACTTTAATAATATTAATTAATGGAATAATTAGATAAGTTAAAATATATAAAATATAGATATATTAGTTGAAAATAAACTTTAGTTAATAACGAATCATTTGTGCTAAGTTTAAATTATAATTAAAACAATTCTTAAACATATTTTACTTACCTATCAACTGAT
>JBBPBR010000003.1:50291091-50322606 GCA_037974775.1 Cicer pinnatifidum
AAATTATTATAAAAAATATTTTTAAAAATATAAAATAAAAATCACTTTTAAAAAATCTTAAATTAGTGGACTCATTATTTCATATTGAGAATAATTTATACTTTGGAAAGTGAAAAAAAAAAAGTAAATAAAAAGAATGTTGAAGAAATGAAAGTGGATAGAAAGTGAAATGATTTTTTAATTGTTTGGTAAGATAAAAAGTTAGAGAATAAAAAAGATATATTCCAAAAATCACATAAATACCCCTTTATATTTTATAAAGATGGTACTCGTTTTCGTTTATTTTTTTTCTTCTTTTCCTATAAACCCTCATTCCGTTGAACTTCTCTCCAACTTTAGATGGAAGCATTTTAATGTGAGGCCTACTATAAACTTTCTTTCTTTCCTCGTTTTTATGCAAACTAAACTATGAAAAAATATTGAAATATAAACTTTCTTTCTAATATCTTTCTCTCCAATAAAAAAACTATTGGTGAAAATGACAACACTTCCCTCTTTAAAAGAAAAGTAAACCAACTATCTTCATCATCAATGTGTACCAACGATGTTACTCCTCATGATTCGACCGCATGTCGGCCAAATTATTTTTAAAAAATGATTCGCACATCCCTTGGTTTTGTGCTAAATTCACATATCACGTGTATCTCCTATTGATAGTAAAATAAAAAAAATAAATTCTTGTGTGCTAGTAAGGATTTGGTCACAAGATATAGGTACACTTACAAACATAAAAAAAGGTAAAAAAAAGTTAAATAATAAGTATTTTTAAATAATTAAATGATATGTATTTTAATGTGTTCAAAGTATTATGACTATACAATTATTTTTTAAATAACTAAAAGTCAATTTAGGGATATAATTTCTCAATAATTGCCTCCAAATATAAATAAGTTTTTTTATAAGAGTAATATTAACGAATTGAGATCCTCATCATTTTTCAAAAAATTGAAAAATACAATTATTATAATTTTTTTATGTATAAATTTAATAAAATAAAAAATTTGTGCGAATATAAACAGAAAACTATAATAATGAAAGAAATAGAGAATGAGAAATAGCGAAGATTATAACTCGGTACAAATGAACTTCACTTATTTAAATTGTAAGTTAATTATTAATTTAGTCTCTTAACTCTAAAATGGTTCAATTTATTCTTTTAATCTATATTTATTAAATATAAATTGATTAATATCCGCCCAATTTGGACGGTCCAAAATTGTTAATTAAATTCAAATTTGTATGTTTTCCCGTTAAAAAAGTCAAATACGTAAACAATATATCAAATTAGAGTTTGTGCCAAAAAGAAAATAAGCCAAAAATACAAGGAAATGAATACACCACCAATAAAAATAATAATTTCACTGTGTTTTTCACCTTTGTCATTCTCCCATTCACGTCTCAAGTTTTCATCAGCAATTCATTTTCATCCCCTCATGTTTAAGCCTCGTACACACACCCCTTTAATCTCTCTCTCTCTCTCTCTCTCTCTCTCTCCATAAAACCCACCCAAATTGGCAACATAACCGTGGCTAAATTGCCAATTGACCGTAGCAAATGCTATTTGGCCACATTTATAACTGTGACTAAATAATCAATTGACCGTGGCAAATGAAGTTAGCCACGCTAACATCGACTATGATGTAGCTGAGTGTTGCAATCTGTTTGCCACAGTTAAATTTCAGATTAGCCACGCCTAAAAGAATCGCGGTAACATATTTTTAGTCATGGTTATTTTACAGTTAGATACGGTTAAAATTGTGTTAAATAATAAAATAAAATAAGTTTATGTTTTCGCCTTTGCCACGGGCCAACTGTGGCTAAATATTTTTAATATCAATTACAAGTTTGTCACTGTTTTGGTCATATCTTTCTAACAATGTCAATATGCAGACAATCTAATTCTATATATTCAAACCAAACATTTTACAATAAACTAACCAAAGTAAAAACCCATAAAACATGTCATAAACATAACTAATTATATATTTGCAATATATCGGAAAGACATTCTTAACAAATATAGTAACAATAACTAATTAAGATTCTATGACCATCATTAATATATAAGTATAAAGTAGTTTATACCAACAACAAAACTTAAACTAGTTGTTAAACATTCTAAAATATTATACATAAACTAATGAAGCATACAAAAATTGTTAACGACATCAAAATAGTCTAGATGTCCAAATAACATCATATTTCTTCCATTTGCATGTAGACAACAAAAAAGATAATCCTTCTATTTGTAGTCCAAAAATTAAGGTGAACTTTATTCGTTAATTATGAGAATTAGAACCTGTAAAGTTGAAGCATAATGTAAGCAAATGTTTACTAACTAACACTAATGAATGAATATCATTTTAATAATATTAATCACTATGTAAAGAAATAGAACATGATATTCGCTAGTTACTTAAAGTATAAATCTAAGTACAAAATCTCTTATTAACACCAATTTGTATATACATGTGCACTTCCTTTTGTAACTCAACATTTTTTTGGCTAGAGCTACCAACATTGCCAAATAGAGTGAAATATTTGTCCGTTTGGAAAACACTCGTGGGGCAAACATCAACTCCTAAATCACACGCTCGACCTAAATGCTCAGCTCTGTACACTTTTTTAATAACATCATATGGATAGGCATTAATATTTGATGGAACACCTTCAGTGGCAAGACGTTCTTGATCTCGAGACAAGTTATATATTTTCTTAGAAGAGAAATTAAAGTCAAATAAATTCCACCATACTAGTAGGTAGTAAATACTAATAATGTTATCTTTTTTACTTACCGCGGTGGCTTTTCCTTCCTCATTCACATAGTTTCCATTCTTTTTAAGCAAATTTGACAATATAACTTCAACACGACATACATATCTTTTCAATTGTAGTTTCTAAGATATTAATAAAATATAAATCAATATCTAACTTTCATATACAAATACTTTAATATATTACAAAAATAAAAGTTATGGATTTAACTTACCATATGACGACCCCTTCTTGCGTTGCTCATACTACTCCCATCATGTGAGACTTTAAGCATCTTTTGATTTTTCATATTTTGCTCACTTAGTTTCTACAATTTTCATTTTCGAATGTTAGTCATTACATGCATTTAATATAAAATGTCAACGTACTTTGTTCACATTGTAAAAATAATGCAACAAATATTTATACCATCCTTTGTGGTTTTTTATAGTAATTAGCAAAAGCAATCCAATCTTTTTCAAGCACAAGAGGATCAATAGTAAGTAGGTCTTCCTTACTTTTATTAGGGTAAAAGTATTTACATCGTAACTTATATTTATAGGCGTTCCGTCTTTCTCATAGGATTGCTCATGCCCATTTGATACCAGCATCATAATCATACACAAAATGGTCATTGCAAGATTTATAAACATATCAATCTTCAATGACAAGAAATACAATAAAAGAAATGTTTTACGAAGTTTAGATAATAACCGGGATGAAATTCCATATTGCTTTACTTTTCTGACATTTCATCCCATCTTTCAACTTATATAGGACAAAATGTTGATTTTTTAGCAAGTTCACCAAGAAACCTCACAAGTAAATTTGAACCATTATCATTGCCTTGTCCATTAGCACCGATTTCGACCATAATCTTTTTTGTCTTCTCCAGATGTCAAACTTGATTTACTATGACTTTTTCAAATTATAATTTCTCCAGCAGAAGTATATGAGTGTGCAAATAATAATAAACACTCAAGTAAGAAAATATAATAACGTTCGTACAACCACCACAAAATAAGACAACAAATTTAATGATATGAGATTTTTACCTTTAACTTTGATAAGTAACGACTTGTCTTTTTGTTGTGATTCAATTTCGTTTGGCTTCGGTGAATGTTTAACTACATCATCCTCAGATGGAATATCTGTCAAGTTGATATTTGTAAATTGATCGTCAAGATGATTGCTGTTGAGTTATTGAGGCTGATCTTGAAGAGTTTCATCATTATTTGAATTTTCTTGTCTTTGTAACAATTTTAACATTTCTTGTCCCAAACACCTACACCTTTTCCCATATCAAATGAAATACCTGCAAAATTTTCTAACAAAAAGAGATAAAACATATATCTAAAATATATTCCAAATGATTCATAAGATAATATATGCATTAAATAAGCAACAAAAATATGATGGCTTATATAACATACTATTTACATGCAAAAGAAATATCACAAAATTACAAAGTTCATAAGTTAAAATATTAAAATATTCTATAATATTATTTAATCATCTCTACAACTATTACGATCTTCTTCAACATTTGTTTCATCATTTTCTTGTTCATTTACATCGTCTTGCACTAATTATAGTTCTTCAATATATCCAATATTTTGCTCACAAAAAGGTATTTATTTCATTATTGTCTCTTGTGCTTTCATAAGGTTCATTTTGAAGGTGCAAACACGAGAAAAGGGGTTGAATTGTGTTTGCCAAAGTTGACAACTTTTTGATAATTTATAAATAAATCAATAAATCAGTTTGGTTTTGGTGACTTACTTGAAGTAGAAGCAATTAAATTCAGAGGTAGCAAACAATGAAAGCATAAATAATTTAACAAAACGATCGAGGAAATGTAACACCCCGACCATTACGGTTATCGGCAATGCTACCTCCCTATCTTCTCACCCCCCTAACCACCTAGTGGAAATAGTGAGTTTTTTTCCTTATGTGGGATTCGAGCCCGGTACTTGAGGGATAAGTACCGTCTCCACATAGTCCCACTACCAATTGAGATATCCGATAATGGTAATGGTCGGGGTGTTATATAAAAAGGCGGTACATTAATAAAAGAAAAAAAATATTTTTTTTATTAATTTGGTTTGATAAGGGGGAGTCCTTGCTCCTACGTATCCTCAGTTGCAATAGAGAAATCAAAACACATAGTTTTGGGTAGAAAATATTTATGTGTTGACCAATTTTACTCTACATATCAAAATAAATTCACAACATAATGGTAATAATAATAGTAATAATGATAATAATATGAGTGATGCGTTGTATATTGATTTGTGTATCGTTGTATTTTAAGAAAATACTTTTAGTACTTTTTGACTTTTATAAACTATAAAGGATAAAATTTCAAGGGCAGATTCGTGAGTCAGCGGCGCATATGTGGCGCGGACCGACGACGATAATAACAAAAGAGTTTAAGATCTAACGAACTAGAAAGAAAACAAAATAAATATGAGAGATCACAAATTTGATAATAAACAAGTACATGATTATACAACAATCTACTTGATTCTTATTAGTTAATTCCAAAAATTGATTGTGAAAAAAAAAAAATTCTTTTTTATATTATACGTGTATAGTATAGTAAAAAAAAACTCTATGACAACAATAATGTCAAAAATTAAAAGAAGAGAAAAAAAAAAAAAACAAAGTGTTTACCGCACTGGAGAAGTTTTTCTATTAGCTCCTGATTTCAATATTTTTTCTCTATTTTTCTGCCTCCATCTTTTTAGTTTTCTTTTTCTCTTATTTATAGTTAAAAATTATGTTTAAATTTTTTTGGAAGACAATAATTCTCATTAAGTAATTTTTAGTGTTTTCAAAAACCTACCATAATCACTTAAGGTATGACTTTTTAACCCTTTTTAAGAAATCATAAATTAAATCAGAATTGAAATTTATTTTTAGCTTATTTTATTTAACGAAAAGTCCAAAATATCATTAATGCTTAACCAATCACAACCCATTTTTTGTTTTCTTTAACCAATTCCAACTTCATTGAAAATCAGCACAAACAATGAACTCAAATTACAATAAAATTAGTACTAATTATTCTTGATCTGTATAAAACCAAAAAAAAAAAAATACTTTTAGATCTTACTTAATCAAACCAAGATTCATAGGCGTAACAAAAAAAGAACAAGATTGAAAATTGGGACCATTACAAAAAAGTGAAAGAAAAATAGAAAGATAACTACTTACTGTGAAAGCTCTCCTCATATGAATGAGATCCGTTAGAACTGCAGATTCAAGTCAGTTCAGTGAGGGCGACCGCGAAAGCCACCGAATGGGTCAGTCTTTTCCTTCAGTGAGGGCGACCGCTAAAGCCACTGAATGGGTCATTCTTTTCCTTCAGTTAGGGCGACTGCGAAACTCACTAAACGGGACCGGATCGACCAGGCGAAACTCACTGAACCGAGACCAAATGAAGTTTGAGAACGATGAAAAAAATGAAGATAACTTACCTTTGAGAGAGAGTGATCGACAAGGCGGCATCCAGAGTGGTCGGAGTCGACGGAGGGATTTGCAATCTGGAGGAGGTTGGAAGAAGAAAAAGAAGGGGTTTAGGGTTCTCTAGGTTGTAATTTTGAATGAATGAGTTGTATTGGGTTGTTAATGACCATGTATTTTTTATAAAATTCAACACAAAAAATTTCTAAAAAAAGATAATTTTATCTACGGATAAAAGTGCATTACCTACGGCGATCTCATAGCAAAAATAACACAAATAAATCCCGTAACATTTAAGTGGATTGCACTTTTTTTTTTCATTACCTATGGACTTTTTTAATGTTACCTACGGAATAATCGTCGAAATTAATTATAAAAATAATAAATTAATTTTTAAGCAATACACAAGGATTTGCCGTAGAAAAAAACTAATCTACCTACGGACTAACATCCGTAGGTAATTTTTCCGTAGGTATACAGAGTTTTTCTTGTAGTGTATATTTTTCTACAAATAAAATAAAAGCTGACAAAATTAAGTGTTAACAAACTAACTATTTATTTTTATTATTATTTTTTATTTAATTTTTTATATATTTATTATTATTCATAAAAATCTAAAAGTAGCGGACAAAATTAGGTGTCAACAGATATCTTCTCTTAAAGGATTTTACTAATACATCAATCATGAAAATATGTTGGTTATTAGTTTAAAATACACTTTTGTTCTTTGATAGAGAACATTAATTACAATTATTTATCTGATATTTAAGATTAATTGTATCTATCACTATGAAAACTAAAATTCGGAGGCTTTATTTTTATTGTGAATTTTAAACCAAAAATTATTATCAATATTTAATGTTTTAACTAATCATCATTGTAAAGAGACACTAGTACTCATTATAATATTTTTGTAAAAACGATAATTTTTACTACGTAATAATACCGTGACGAAATAAATAAATGCCTAAAATGTATTGCTTAAAAAAATAAAACAAAAGTTGCAAAGATAAATAAAAGAGACGCAAAGGAGCAAAGTGCACACATAAAATTTGTACTGGTTTAGCTACTAACAACTTAAAGGTTACATCGAATTTTACTAATAATAATACTATTAATCCAAGCTTTTAAAACATGATAAACAAGTAACTTTTACAACTGAAGATAATTCTTCTACAAAACAATGAGATATCACCTATCTTTGTGAAAGAGTCTCGGAACTAAGAAATATCACCTCTCTTGCAAGTTTTGGAATCACAACTAAAAATAATAAATATAAAAGATTAAGAGAACACAATAAACAAATTGTGGAATAAAAAGTCTCTCAAATAAAATATTCGCAAGTGTAAAATAAATAAGAGTGACGAGAAGATAATTTTAGTAGAATTTTTGTGCAAAAATGAGTTGTTAAAAGAGCTATCGCAAGCCTCGAGAAAGAGGAATAATAGAGACCCGTTTTAAAATATATACTTGACATGTCTATTAATGTCAACGGTAACAACAACTTCAAAGCCCAACGAAACCAAATCATAATCATAGTCGATTATTTGCAAGGCATAATCTATTATTGGTTAAATTCAAAAAATCATGTCATTTCTTGTCAAAATATACTATTATAATCAATTATGTAGATTCCATAATCGATTATACCATCAATGTTAAAAATGTATTGACAGGCGATAGCACTAATCAATTAGACCATGCATATAACAAACGATCATGCCATTTTAGAAAACATGCATGCTAAAAATATTTTTAAGAATATAATTAATTATGCAATTTACATAATCAATTATCATTTTTCTAAACAAAATTTTTGTTTATGTAAAATTACATTTAGATGCAAATCATTGTGACTTATTTTATTTTAGAGAGTTTTAAACTTCTTTTGACAATCATCAAAATATAATTATTCATGTCAAGGCATATGTTCACAAGTTTGGGTTGACTCCAGATTCCCATAAATATGAGATATTTTTGGACATGTTTTTCACACCAATTTACTTTATCTTCTTTTCTTATCTTTTTGTTTTCTTCTTACTCAATGCAATATATTTCTTTAAGAGTTTTACTTTTAGTGTATAGTTTGGGTTGTAATATTTACTCTTGCGCTTCAATTTAGTTATCTACACTTAAGGTGTAAACACTACACGAAAAATAGTATTTTACAGCGTTTTTTTTTAAGTCATTTACAACGTTTTTTCAAAAAATTAAGCGTTGTAGCATCTAGTGTTTTAAAAGGATACAACATCGCTCATTGAAATAAAAAGCGCTGTAAATCCCTTCTAAAAATGTGCTGCTTGCTGAACTAGTTTTACAATGCTTTTTCAAAAAAGCGCTGTAATAGTTGCATTCCTTTATTTTAGTTGGATCTCTTTCATAGTATGTTGAACTGAAATTGTCAAAGTACTGTGCGATATAAAATTTAAACATAAATAAGTTAGAATCAAATATATACATAGTTTATATATGAAAATCAAAATATAATGAAAATATCGTACCGTTTCTGGGATTATAGTTTGATTCATATCAACAATCTCCTTCATGAATCGTAATATATAGTATATGCAGTCTATGTTGTTAGTTTGACGAGGGCACTATAAAATAAAACATATAAGTCAATAAAAATTTGTGCGTTGATTGTTAATAAAATTTTAAAGGTATATATTTCAAACCTTTATTGGAATCCATGGGATGTTATTTGACTTTTGCTTCGACACTACAACACCCTTTTGAGCACGGAAAACTTGTAAAGCACTATCAAATAAATGTGATTATTATAGCATTAACAAACACATTATATATATATATATATATATATATATATATGTAAGAAATAAATGAATAAATGAATACAATACTTGAAGAATGCGAAGAAATACGTAGGGTTTGTAGGATTACAGTTTCGTTTAAGAAGGAGCAGCGAGAATGCACAAAAATACACATGGTTCGTAGGACAAAGTACGGTTTGCAATGAAAATAGTACATAATAATGTTCGTAGGGATAGTAACAAAGATGAAGATGGTTCGCAATGGAGATGATTGACAATATGGTTCGTAGGGACAGTAGGGTTTGTAATGAGAAGGACAGTGAAGAGGAAGATGACACTTAAGCGTAGTGAAATTTATGTAATGAAGAAGAAATTGAAACGGTTTACTGTTATATATAAAACCTTATTACAACGCTTTTTTGAAAGAGCGCTATAAAAGACCTCCTTATTTTATTTTTTAAAAGTCTATTACAACGCTTTTATAGAAGCCTTTTAAAGCGCTTGTCCAAAAGTGTTGTAAAAGACCTCCTTATTTTATTTTTTAAAAGTGTATTACATCGCTTTTTTAGAAGCCTTTTAAAGCGCTTATCCAAAAGCGCTGTAAAAGACCTCCTTATTTTATTTTTTAAAAGCCTATTACATTGCTTCTTTAGAAGCCTTTTAAAACGCTTGTCCAAAAGCGCTGTAAAAGACCTCCTTATTTTATTTTTTAAAAGTCTTTTACAGCGGTTTTCCAAAAAATGCTCTAATATGTCCTTTAATTATATGAAAGCGCAAGTCTTTTACAGCGCTTGTATAAAAAATACTCTAATAGGTCATTTAATTATGTGAAAGCTCAAGCCTTTTACAACGCTTATAAAAAAAGCGCTTTAAAAGCTATGTAACATAAGGTAGGAGCGCTATATTTTACAGCGTTTGTGTTTAAAGTGCTCCAAAAACGCTGTAAAATATTATGTGAGGGCGCTTCAGTTTATAGCGCTTTTGAAAAAGCGTTGTAAAAGCCTTGTAAACATTATGTGCAAGCACTATGTGACCCTATATGACCCTACAATGACGCTTTTTCTACAACGCTTGTCAAAAAAGTGTTGTTGTATCTTCCGTTATTTTTAAAATATTATACAACAACGCTTGTATTTAATAAACGCTATAAAAGGTGTGCTATAAAATATCATTTTTGGCGTAGTGAAATCACTCTTATATTTTGTTAGAACATTATTAGGATTAATCCTATTGTTCAAAAGATGTGATATCTTTTGTTGAAGAGTTCTCTTAGGTAGTTGAAGGTTTCTTGCTAATCCGCACTTTTACTTTACGCACTTTATTTATTTCTTGACTTACATTTAATTTTAATTTATTTATAATCTTCGCACTTTATATTACTTAATAATTTTCAAGTCCTTATTTTATCTTTAATTTTTAAAGTTTACAACTCATCCCCTTCTTGTGTTTGTAGTCTGTCACTTGTTCAACAAAAACAATAACAGATGTATTAGTTTTCAAAAACCAAAGGAAGCACCAAAAATCAACAAAACTGAATGTGTTGTTATTGTTTTAAGAAAATTCATGATAAATAAACTTGTCTTCTGTTGAAAACATAGAAATACAAGAAATCTTTAAGAACAAATAAACCAGGATACAACCAGATGTTAATACATAAGAACAAAATAATCTATATTACATATATATCCTTAGTAACAATGGATGAAACACCAGTCATGGTACATGAACAATGGATGCTCACTACACAAAATAGGAGAAAAACATATGTTCTAAGAGCTAACTCTCAAACATTGAGAATATGAGTGATTTGGAGGACATAAGAAAGGTAAGATCATAGGTACAAGCACAATAGGTATAAAATGACGTTTTACTTGTGAAAGGACTAATGCATAAGTGGTTATGATATTGTCTTCAATTAAAAGTCATGTAAGGCTATTAGTCAAAAAGATGAATCGATATTCTTGATTGGTTAGTGGAAAAACAACATACTCCATCTGTCCCACAATAATTAACCCATTTGTAAAGAAAATTTGTCCAAAAATGAACAACCTTTCAATTTTCGATGCATATTTTTCCAATTGTATCCTTTAATTAATACTACTTGCATAATTTCCTATGTATTATCTTCTACAATGCATTTATGACATTGATGATGCACCAATACTTAACAAGGATAATTTAGTAAAAGTAATATTCCCTCTCTTTCATTTGTACATTGTTTTAATATATGTGAAATCATCAAATGACTCAATTATTATGGGACAAAGAGAGTATATAAAATAATTTTTTTTGATTGAGACAAACAAGAAGTAAAGTGTCTCATGTTAGTGAGTGAACAACAACTGATCTTAAACAAAAGAACGGGGCATGCTAACTTGAGAATGACCTCCAAGTTGAAAAACTCAATCTCGTTAGAGGATTGTCAAATCTAAAATATAAATACGATGTTTTTTGTGCGGCTTTTCAAAATGGGAATAAACCAAATCATATTTTGTTTTGAAGAATGTTGTTTCAACTTCTAGGCCATTTGAACTCATACACATTTATTTATTTGGTCTTGTAAGGACAACCTCTGTGAATGCTAAAAAGTATAGATTCGTAATTTTTTATGACTATACCATATGGACATGGTAAAGTTCTTGTAGCATAAGGAAGAGTCACATAAAATATTTACTACGTTTTGCAAATAAGTGTAAAATGAAAAGTTTTTGTATCACAATAATTGTGTAGTGGCCATGGTTGTGAATTTGAAAACAAGCATTTTGAAAACTTATAGGAAGATAATGTAATTTTACTAATTTCTCCTTACCTAGAACACCTCAACAAAATTGTGTTGTAGAATGGAAAAATAGATTTCTTCAAGAAATGGCTTGCACCACGATACATAAATTGAATATTGCAAAACACTTTTAGGTAGAAGCGACACATATTGAAGGCTATACTGATACTAGAATTTATATGAAACCTATTATAAATAAGACTTTTTTATGAACTATGGAAAAGAATAAAACCCAACATTTCTTATTTTCACCAACTTGGGGTTGTTCTTTCTTTATTTTGAAAAGAAAATAAAATCTTCAAAAGTTTGATTCAAGATCACAAAAGTGTATCTTTTTGGAATATTCTAAACACTCTAAAACATACAGAGTATAAAAAAAGAAACTTTGATTGTTAAGGAATCAATTTCTTTTTAAATTCGATGATAAGAAGATTGACCATAAAAGTCAAATCTAGAAGAAGATTTTATATATTTACAATTTTCAAAAAAAACCATAGAAATAAAAAGGAAAGAGTTAAGTCTCCCTCCAATGAACAAGTAGTTGACTCTGATAACATAGGTACAAGAAATGACCTTCCATCTGTTAATCAAAGTCAACCAAAACCAAAAAATGATGGAGATATAAATCATCAGATCCAGACACTGATCATAAGAGATGTGAGTGACCCTATGAAGACCAAATCTACATTAAAAGAAATGTCAATGTTTAAACTCCTCTTTAAAATTGAACCATAATAAGTAGATGTAGCTGTATTTGATGATGGATGAAAAATAGAAATGCAAGAAGAACTAAAACAGTTCTAGAGAAATGATGAATGGGGTCTAGTACCCACCATATATAGAGGAAATCAACTTATTGGAACCAAGTGAGTTTTTAGGAAGAAACTAAACGAAAAGGTGAAGTGATAAGAAACAAAGCTAGACTTGTAGCTCAAAGTTATAGTAAGTAGTAAAATATTGATTACATTGAATCATTTACTCCTATAGCAAGGTTAGAGACCATCAAAATCTTACTATATTTTGCAGCTTTTAATAACATCATCATGTATAAAATGGATGTGGAAAATGCATTTTTAAATGGTGATTTAAATGAAGAACTATATGTTAAATACCATATTGGCTTTGAAGACATTGAATTTTCAAATCATGTTTTTAAACTAAAAAAATCTTTATATGCTCTTAAATAAGCTCCCATAGCTTGGTACGTAAGATTGAGAACTTTTCTGGTTAAAAATAAATTTGAGCATTTTTGTTTAGAAAATAATATAATTATGACCTTCTTAATGTTCAAATATATGTGCATGACATTATTTTGGTTCTACTAATGCAAAATTACGTCAAGAGTTTTCATAGCTAATATATAATAAGTTTGAAATGAGGATGATGGAAGAGGTGAAGTTCTTCATTGGAATTCAATACAACATTCATCGGACTAAATACACAAAAGAACTTCTCAAGAAATTTAAGATGAATAAATGTAAACCTATGCTCACTCTCATGCATCATACTTGTTCTCTAAATAAAGATGACACATGTAAAAGGTAGATCAAAAGGTATATAGAGGAGTTATTGGTTCTTTTGTCCATCTACTTGCATCTAGACCTAATGTTTTGTTTAGTGTGAAGGTGTGCGCAAGATTTTAGTTTGAACCCAAGGAATATCATTTAACTATTGTTAAGAGAATCTTTAGGTATTTAAAAGGTATTACTAATCGTAATTTATTTTATAAGAAATGTCTTGAGTACAAATTAGTAGGTTAAGCTGATGCTGAATATGTTGTACATAAGCTTGTGAGAAATCACCAGTGGAAGTTGCACATTTCTTGGTGAAAATTTGTTCTTCTAGTCAAGCAAAAGACAATGAACAATTACTCTATCCATTGTAGAAGCAAAATACATCTCGAGAGCAAGTTGTAACGCACAACTGTTATGGATGAAAAATCAACTAGAACATTATAAAATTAATGAGAACAACATTCCTATCTTTTGTAATCATACTTATGCAATTTTTTTAACCAAAAATCCTATTTTACCCTTTAGAGAAAAATATATATAGATTAAACATCATTTTATAAGAAACTGCATTCAAAAGGACATTTTAAACATTAAATTTATAGACATCGACCACCAATTGACATATATTTTATTAGGCTTAATTGCAGTTTTGGTCCCCCTATTATAGCTGAATCGCAAAAGTAGTCCCTCTATTTTGTTTCTCTCCGGTTTTGGTCCCTCAAACAGAATTTTGGTCTAAAACTTGATGAAATTTCATTTTTTTTTTGCATTTATTTAAGTCACATCATACCTCAAGATCTCATTTGCAACAATTGTATATGAAATCTATAATCATAAATGGTATAGTACGGCTTTAAAAAAAATGAAATTTCATCATGTTTTGGACCAAAATTCTGTTTGGGGGACCAAAACTGGGGAGAAATAAAATGAGGAGACTACTTTCGCGATTCAGCTGAGATAGAGGTACCAAAACTGCAATTAAACCATTTAAAAAAAAAACCTTGTTGAAGATTGATTCAACTTTATTGGCTCATTCAAATCATCATAATCTCTTTTACTATCAACAAACTATTGGACCGATGAGACCCATAACTTGCCATCAAGTAGCTCGCAAACCATGGTGATTATGTAGACTATATTATTCAATCACATATACCTTGTGCCACAACTTGTACAAAGATATTCTTTGAATTCAAAGAATTCCATTAGTCCTTAGTGGCCATCTTAATGAAGTTTTGTGTGGGAAATTCTTGAGTTCACTTCCTTCATTATATTCTCGAGTTCATGAATCATGGTGCATGCCATTTTTTGAAGAGATCTATTTTTGTTTTCTACAATACTATTTTTTTTTTATGATGTTCTAGGAGAAGAAAAATAATGTAAAATGCACCACCTTGATAACTACAAATTGTTGTAATACATAAACATTTTTTATTATGCACTTGTTTGTAAAAAGTGGTTAATACTTTTTGTGACTTATCCTTGTGTTTAAATAATTCTACCCATGTCTATATGGAATAGTCATCAACAATGACAAGTCCATACTTTTTACCACCATATAAGTCAATGTGTAAAAGTTCAACTTGTCTAGAAGTGGAAACAACATTCTTTGAAGCAAATGATGATTTTGTTTGTTTCCCTTTCTAACTTGCCTCACAAAGAACATCCGATTCAAATTTCGGATTCGGCAACCCTCTAACTAGGCTGAGTTTGTTCAACTTTGAGATTAATCTCAAATATACATTCCCAACCTTTTATGTTAGATCAGTTGTAACACCATCTAATTATTTTATGATTAACATCTATCTTTATTTTTAGTATTATAATTAATTGCTTTGCTTGATTTATTTTATTTGATGAAGCTATTAGTTGAATGATTTAATTAAGCTTGAAATTATAAAATATAATACTAAAATACTATTATTTTTAGAAAAATATATAAAGTAATAAAATATAATATTTGTTATTTATATCACTCATTTAGTATAATATATACAAGATTAGTACATCCTAGAAAAGCTCACATATAAAGAAAAATAATCCCGAAATAAATCTACATATATTTTAAAATCGAGAACCCTAATTTCCATTAACTCCCTCTTACATTCACCCCTTTATCTCTTCCTTTTCTCGTTACCGTCCCTATTATCTCCCTCTTCTCACTATCGCTCCTATTCTCTCCTTCTTCTTATTGTCGAATGACACATTCACCATTGTGTTTGTGTCTTCCTCTTCTTTCTCACACAACATTATTGTCTCCTTGCGCGACAATGTTAGTTCCGACCAGCATCGTGTCTCGTCTTCTGTTTTGCGAGCTATGTGTTCTCTTCACCTTCTAAATCTAGTTTTTGCCACGATATTTACCAGTAGAACATCGTCTTGACTGCCGTTTATCTCTTCTACAAATGAAATCATGGTTGTCGCGATAAAAAATGAGTCACAGGTTGAGGCATTTGATCGATGATGAGTTCATGATTGTTGCAGATGAGAGACACCAACGTCGCTGCCATAGAATTATGAAGAAGACGTGTCGCGATGTTAAGTTTGTTTTATGGAAGAGGGAGACTAAAAATTTGAAGTTATTTTTAGATTAAAAAGTATTATATTTTAAATTAATTATTAATAATTGTTTAGTTCATATTTAGGTCAAACAATGTTGATTATATAATTATATTTAGGTTAATGATGTTATAATCGCAAAGACTATAAGTATATTTAAACTTTTTTATTTTGACTTACAACTACATTTTTATTTTGAGCTTATGTGGATTTTCTGCTAAAAATGAATTTCATCCTTATGAATTTCATTATTTTATTTTCGTAAAATTTTAATTGAAATTATTAACTTGGCATACTACTAAATATTTCATAATGTAACTAGAGATTACAGGTTATAATTTAATAGTTATTTCTCCCACCGCTATAAAAGAAAGTTTTATATTTTTATTTTCTATGAAAAAATTATCCGCTTTTTTTAAATATTTGATGTATTTAAGGTAATGCCTTGAGCAAAATTTTGTGCGGTACACTCAAGCATCCACTACCTTCACATTTCATTTTTCCACACTTTTAAAAACCTAGTATTCCCATGACCTCCTATATTCTCTTAAGAGTCTCCCTTGATTCTAAATGGTCTTAAGTTCTACTCCTTCTACACCAAAAATGGCTTGCAATGTTGATCAATGGGACCTCCTCAGCAAACTACGGGTTGATTTATGGAACTTGGCTGAACGCGGTTTCAACTTCATTGAGAATCCTTTTGTAAACACCAAAACCATCCATCTAAATCCAAGTACATAGTTATCTTTAAAATCATGATTGGATGTCACTAGCAGAAAATTGAGAAAATTGAGTTTTTAATACAATAAGTTAAGTCAATGAGGCAGAAGTATATTTAAGTCGGTTGTATAAACAAGTTAACAGAATAAGACGGTGTCAATTTTATAAATAGATGAAACAAGTTTAAGACGGTTATATTAGCAACCGATTTAAGATAAAAAATTAATATCCACGTACAACCTTTTATCTACTAATTTATTAACCATTATACTATAAACTTTTTTTTTATTGTCTAACAATATTTGCAATTACATTTATTGTTTTTATTCCAACTATGGTTGTTGAAGATATTGACTTCACGTCCATAGGCAAACTCAATTTCATCGCTACCATTTAAACTATGGTTGTTCAAGCGATTGAATAATAAATTTATATGAGTAATTTTTTTTATAATATCATATTATTTTGTGATTTATTTTTTTTTTCTAACTACTCTTTATCATTCTTTTGGACGACTACATATAAGAGATTTTGTTGTTGTATTAACAAGCTAAATTACATATTTCCTATTCTACATGTTCAACTTTACATAGTAATAAATAATAATAAAGAGTAAATTGATTGTGTTTTTTTTGTTCAGCCGGTATTGATTGTGTTTTTTTTTTTTGTTTAGATATTTGATGACTCAAGATCATTTCACTCGGATCAAATAAAAGAAGTTCGCAAACGTTGTGTGGATTTTATTTTGAAATTAATTGAAGAAAATGATGATGCTAATATATGTCTATTGAATATTGCTACATTATGATTTTGTAATTTTGTTAATGGATATCTAAAATTTTTTTTTGGTTTTGTCAAGATTAATTAGAAATAGTGATTGTAAGTACAAAACTCTCATTTGAAATTTAATATCAAATATTGTATGAATTAGAAGCATAAAAAGAAAATGAGAAATTTATAAAAAAAAAATAATTATTATTTTAACTATATCTATTAAGTCAGTTGATCAAAATATCTAGATGATGTGTTGTACTGAATTTACGATGTTTAAATCGGTTAAGCTGAATCGACTTAATATGACGAAGCTCTGTCAAGTCGGTTCATGAAACGAGTTAAAAAACTTGTTTTTTAACCGACTTAAAAAGGCAAAAATCTACTAGTGTGTGTGGTTTCCAAAAGAAGAAGAAGAACAATTGTCCATCTTTTGTAACCAATTGTGTAAGAGAAAATATGGAGTATAAACAATAGTAGGTCCATCTGAACATTGTTGTCTTTCAAAACACTACAAAAATTGTTTACCTCTGAGCTCTGAAGTTCAAGATGGCACATGAAACTCAATCTATGAAGACACTGCCTGCACAATACGCCAAAAATGACATTTAACAGCGCACCTTTTACAGCGCTTGCTAAACACAAGCGCTGTTGTAAATGTATTTGAAAAATAACGGAGCCTTTTACAGCGCTTTTATTCACAAGCGCTGTAAAACAAGCGCTGTTGTAGGTCATATAACGTTTGCGCATAATGTTATAAGGCTTTTACAACGCTTTTCAAAAAAGTGCTGTAAAATGAAGCGCTTTCGCGTATAATTTTACAGCGCTTTTTTCACAAGCTCTGTAAAATACGTGCGCTTTAAAATAATTGAACCACCTATTACAACGCTTTTTTCACAAGCGCTATAAAATACAAGCGCTTTCATTGAATTTAACTACCTATTACAACGCTTTTATTGACAAGCGCTGTAAAATACATAAATTTCACATAATTATATACGTTGGGAACCCTCATATCCTCTACATCTTTCATCACCTCTACTCTGGGAACCCTCATACCCTCATATCCATTACGTACTGTGCCGCCATCTACGTTGTCTCAGGTATTTTTTTTTTTTTAACTAGATTTGTGTTCTGTTATGAATTTTTTTTTATCAAATTAAAAATTCATACCACATGATCTGTGTTTTGTTTTGAAATTGTTATATATATATATATTAAATCTCTTCTACTAGTCAAAAACTCATACCACATGATCTGTTTTGTTTTTGAAATTGTTAGTTGATATTGGTTTCTTTTTGAAACTTGTTGATATGTTTTGAAAGCTTATTAGTTTTGTAACTGCATTTATATAGGTGGTATAATATGGATAGGAAATGGATGTCAGCCAATCGATTGTCAAAAGAGTATGAAATTGGAGCGAAGGAGTTTGTTGAGTTTGCAGTGAAGAATGCAAAAGATCCAAATAGAGTAGTTTGTCCTTGTTTAAAATGTTGTTTTGGAAAATGTGTTAGAGAAGATGAATTAGAAGGACATCTAGTATGTAATGGAATTGATCAAAGCTACACATGTTGGATAAGACATGGTGAGAAAAAAAAAAAAGGAAACATTAATTTTGAGAATAGTTCAACATATGCTTCAACTGACTTCGATACAGATACATATGAGCCGGACCGAGTTGATGAGATTGCAAAAGCAGTTGAAGAAGATCTTCGAGATTGTCCTAAAATGTTTGAAAGTTTGTTGAGTGATGCAGAGAAAGAATTATATAATGGTTGTACTAAATTCACAAGATTGTCGGCGATATTAAAGTTGTACAACTTAAAAGCGAGTAATGGATGGTCTGATAAAAGCTTTACAGAATTATTAACACTCATAAAAGCTTTGTGTTCTATTGGCATGAGTTACGAAAGGATTCATGTGTGTCCTAACGATTGCATTTGATTTCGAAATGAATATGAACTACTTAAGGCGTGTCCGAAATGCAATGTCTCTCGATATAAGAAGAAAGAATCTACTCCAGCAAAAGTCGTGTGGTATTTTTCTATAATACCAAGATTTAGGCGCATGTATCGCAGTGAAGAAGATTCAAAACACTTGACATGGCATGCAGATGAAAGAATTAGAGATGGAATATTTCGACACCCTGCAGATTCCCCACAATGGGCAAAAATTGATCACGAGTATCCTGAATTCGGGATAGAGTCAAGAAATCTAAGACTTGCACTTTCTACTGATGGAATGAATCCACATGGTCTTCAAAGCATCTCACACAGCACGTGGCCTGTGATTTTGGTAATATATAACCTACCTCCATGGTTATGTATGAAGCGTAAGTTTATGATGTTGTCTCTGTTAATTTCTGGACCCAAACAACCGGGGAATGATATCGACGTATACTTGACTCCTCTAATAGAAGATTTAAAACGTATGTGGGAGACAGGTGTGGAAGTTTATGATGGGTATAAGAAAGAATATTTCAATTTGAGGGCTATGTTGTTCGGCACAATTAATGATTTTCCAGCATATGGTAATTTATCAGGATATAGCATTAAAGGTTAGTGTGCATGTCCTGTATGTGAAGAGAGTACAAATTGGATGCGGTTGAAACATTGTAAGAAGAATGTGTTTCTTGGACATCGTAGATTTTTACCTTATAGTCATCAGTATCGTTGGTGGAGAAATGCATTTAATGGAAAATCAGAGGAAGGTAAAGCTCCTTTACCACCGACTGGATATCAAATACTTGAAAAAGTACAAGGTTTGACCAATAAATTTGGCAAACCTTTTGCAGGAGAGCTGGTCAAAATTGGGTGGAAGAAAAAGTCAATTTTCTTTGAATTGCCATATTGGAAGTCATTGTATATAAGACATTTCCTTGATGTGATGCATATTGAAAAAAATGTATTTGATAGTGTTATTGGTACGTTACTCAATGTTCCATGAAAGTCTAAAGATGGCATCAACGCATGATTGGACTTGGTCGATATGGGAATAAGAAATGAATTGGCTCCAGTAAAGAAAGGAAATCGCACATATCTACCTCCAGCCGCTCATACTCTATCTAGAAAGGAAAAAATTGTTTTATGTAAATTTCTACACGAAGTTAAAGTTCCAGAAGGATACTCTTCGAACATTAGAAATTTGGTTTGTATGAAAGACCACAAGTTAAAAGGTTTGAATACCCATGATTGTCATATTCTAATGGAGCATTTGCTACCAATAGGTATACGTTCCATTTTACTTGAAAAAGTTCGACTAGCATTAACTAGATTATGTTTCTTCTTTAGGGAAATTTGTAGTAAAGTGATTGACCCTAAAAAATTACCGACATTGCAGAGGGAAATTGTTGTTACTTTGTGTGAGCTTGAAATGTATTTCCCACCATCTTTTTTGATATAATGGTTCA
Organism: Cicer pinnatifidum; assembly: GCA_037974775.1. Taxonomy (NCBI): domain Eukaryota; kingdom Viridiplantae; phylum Streptophyta; class Magnoliopsida; order Fabales; family Fabaceae; genus Cicer; species Cicer pinnatifidum. The sequence goes on from JBBPBR010000003.1 coordinate 50,311,837, forward strand.
CCTTACTATTCATCTGGTTAAGGAGACACAACTTTGTGGGCCAGCTTATATGAGATGGATGTATCCGATAGAATGATATATGAAAATATTAAAAGGGTATGTAAAAAGTAGAAGTCGACCAGAAGGTTGTATTGCTGAAGGATACATTGTTGAAGAGGCTGCTGAATTTTGTACTGAATATCTGTCCAATGTTGAATCCATAGGGCTTCCCATGTCTCGTCATTCGGGAAGACTATCAGGAGAAGGGATAATTGGAAGGAGACTACTGACTATATCAAGGACATAATTGGAGCAGGCACAATTGTATGTTCTGCACAATGATGATGAGGTTCAACCGTATGTTACAATACACATGGATCAGTTATCTCGTTTGAACATGAATAGGAATCAAAATTGGATAACTCGAGAGCACAATCGAAGTTTCATAACATGGTTAAAAAATCACATAAAGTCAAAATTTGATATAGACCCCGGATCAATTTCACAGAGATTGAGGTGGCTAGCAAATGGTCAGAGCTTACATGTCTTTTCTTACACTGGTTATGTTATTAACAGCTACACATTTTATACCAAAGAACAAGATGATCAGACCACTATGCAAAATAGTGGAGTCACTCTCGTAGCTGAAGCGATGCATGTCTCAAGTGCAAAAGACAAAAACCCAATATATGCAAATCTATCATATTTTGGGGTTATCGAGCGCATATGGGAGTTAGACTACACAATGTTTCGTGTTCCCATATTTGGTTGCAAGTGTGTCGATAATAATAATGGCGTTCGGATTAATGAGTCAGGATTCTTGCTTGTTGATTTTAATAGGGTGGGATACAAAGATGAGCCTTTTATTTTAGCGTCGCAAGCTCAACAAGTGTTTTATGTCACCGATCCTTCTGATGATAAATGGTCTATTGTCCTATCGACCAATAAAATAAGTGATGATAACAACAATGATGAAGATGTTTGTAATGATCTTTTATTTGCAACATCACAACAACCACATGAAATTGATTCAACTGATGATGGTTTATATCTTAGAGATGATCATGATGAGGGAATTTGGATTAATCCATCGTTTCGTATTGTAAATGGACAAACAAATGTGAATCCCACCAGGAAAAGAAGAAGGGCATCTTAATGTACATGTTTAATTGTTTTATATAAGCCATGCATGTAATCTGAATTATTGTTGTAATATGAATTATTGTTCTATTCTAGTTTTATTGTTGTAATCTGAATTATTATAATCTTAATTATTGTTCTATTCTGGTTCTATTATGGTTTTATTGAATTATTGTGGTATTATAATCTGAATTATTCTGGTTCTATTCTTGTTTTATTGTTGTCTAAGAAGGCAAGCATAACCAGTGATTCAATTAGGACTTAAGTTTTTGGCTTTTGGATAGTTTGGTTGATGGGTGGGGGATAAGGGTCTTTGGTGAAGTGCATGTTTATGTAAATTTGGACAATTTCAATTCTTAAGAACTATGCATGTAAAAAAAGTGCATGCCTTTTACAGCGCTTTTTAAAAAAAGCGCTGTAAAAGGCCCTTTTAAAAATAAAATAATGAGACATTTTACAGCGCTCTTCTTACCAAGCGCTGTAAAAGGCCCTTTTAAAAATTAAATAAAGATACCTTTTACAGCGCTTACATCAAAAAGCGCTGTAAAAGACTCTTGTAATTTAAAAACGCTTACATTTACGAAGTTCACTTAATTCAGATTCGAACCGAGGCCTTCCAAGTGTGACAACGTAGATGGGTATTTAACGTATAAGTATATAACAATTTTTACAATATATGACATTAAATAATTAATGTGTTAATATTTATAATTAATAATATTAATTAATAATTTATGGATTTCAAAAATGTGTTAATATTTATAATTAATGTACCTAATAAAGAAAAAAATAAAGTTTATATTTGTTGTTTGATGGAGACCTTTTACAGCGCTTATTGGGAAAAGCACTGTAAAAGACTCTTTGAAAAATAAAATAAAGAGACCTTTTACAGCGCTTATGTGAACAAGCGTTGTAAAAGGCTTTAAAAATAATATTCATCAGATACCTAACATGACTTTCTCTAACAGGATTTTCTTCAAACACCTTGTACGCATCATGGGAATCCCCAAAAACACATTGTTAACAAAAACATCAGACCCATTGTTAACAAAAACATCAGACACATTGTTAACAAACCCATTTTTCGCAACATGGCAATGAACCAGAAGATCAAGTTACGATTTAAGAATGAAAGGGAATGTAAAGAAACAAAAAGGGTGTTGAGGTGGAGATTGAAAGAGTAAGCTTTGATGTTTGCGAAGAAGATGCATAAAAGGACTTTGAGGTGGAGTATGGTGAAGAGGAAGATATTTTGGTGGTGACTAGTTACTACTATGTGGGTTTTGCAGAGCTTGTTTAAAAAATAACATAACAAAACACAAAAATAACATAATAAGGCCTTTTACAGCGCTTCTTTGAACAAGCGCTGTAAAAGGCTTTTAAAAAAAACATTATATAACATACTAAAACAATGAGGTCTTTTACAGCGCTTGTTGGGATAAGCGCTGTAAAAGAGTCTTTTAAAAAAAACATTATATAACATACTAAAACAATGAGGTCTTTTACAGCGCTTGTTGGGATAAGCGCTGTAAAAGAGTCTTTTAAAAATTTAAATAAGGACGCCTTTTACAGCGCTTTTATAACAAGCGCTGTAAAAGGCTTAGGCCTTTTAGAGCGCTCTTTGGAAAAGCGCTGTAAAAGGGTTATAAAAAAGCGTTGTAAAAGGGTTATATATATAACAGTAATCTCTTCAGTTTCCTCTTCATTACGTAAACTACACTATCATCTCAACCTTCATCGTTCTTCTCTTCTTTTGCAAACCCTATAATCCCGTCCATTACGAACTGTATTTCCACGATCATCTCCTTCATTTCGAACCTTATTTCCATCCAAGATCATTTCGAACCTTATATTTTCATTGAAATACGTAACCCTCATTACGTATTTCTTCAAAACCGTTTTTCTGTGAACTTTATTGCTGTGAAATTTCTCCGTTCGCTCTTTTCTTTGCATTTCATCTTTCTTCGAACCATTATTCAGGTATTGATGTTATTAATTTTTTGTAATGATTAAAATGCATGTTGAGGTTGTTTAGAATAATGCATGATGCATGTTGAGCTTGTTGATGTTATACTAAACTGCATGTTGAACTTGTTATAGTTAAATGGATACAAACAAAGAAATAGAATGTCAAAATGAAGAAGTTGGCACCAATAAGACTTATGAAAATGAAGTCAAACGTGGTGCAACTATAATGCAAAATGTGATTAAAGCAAGGAGCAATGGCACCAAGTTTGAGGTAATACTATACTATACTCTGTTTGTTGTGTATTTGTTTTAGCTTTTTTTAATAGCATGTACTTACTATATGAGTTTATTAGGTTGGATGGAATGAAAGTGGTTAGCCAGTTGACCCCCACAGCGCAATGTTTGTGAGCTACATTGGGGCTGTTGTTCGTCAAAATATTCCAATCACGATTGACGACTGGAGAGATAAGGCGTTGAAGGATGCCAAAGATATCATATGGAATGATATTCAAGTAAATTTTTTGATACAATCTTTTGTCATTTATAAATATTTTCATTGAAATACTTTACTTATAATTTTTTTCATTGCAGACAACTGTTGTCCTTGATGAGGGACGAAAGAATTACGTTTTGAGAGTTGCTGGAAAAATCCATCGGGGATTTAGATCGCATCTCTCAATTTTCTATCTTAAAGATAGAGAAGGAAACACAACTGCTGAACCTCCAAAGATATATCGACATTATATATCAAATGATGAATGGAAAGCGTTTGTTTCCAAACGTACTGACCCCGCGTTTGTCGTAAGTGATTAATTTATTAGCATTTGTGTGTTTTATTATTCATATTCGTATCGTATTTTAAATTTTTACATAATTGCTATTTTTTTATATAGAATATTAGTAAGGCAAATCGTGAGTGGGCAAGCAACCCGACGCACCCATACAGAAGATCACGTATGGGATATGCACGTCTAGGCCAAAATCTTGTAAGTCAATGTAACATCAATGATGAGGGAATTTGTATTATAAACTATAGTTTCTAACTAATATTTTGTATTAACGAATAGCGACAAGAGACCCAATCCGATCAACCGTTGGGTCGTCATATCTTGTGGAAGGAAGCTCGTGTAAATAAGGATGGAGTGGTTGATAACGAAAATGTTCAAAAAGTAATAGAACTTTGTGTAAGTATATTATGACTTTAATATTTTTCAATATTGTATTTATCACTTGAATACTTTTTAATATTGTATTTTAAAAATGCTAATGAACTTAACTATTTTAATGTTACATGTATTTTAGGAGACCATCGAACAAAGTTCTGAAAATGAAGAGGGCAACAAGGCTAGTTGCAGGGACATTTTGGGCAAAGTTTTTAATGTTCCTGAATATTCAGGTCGAGTTAGGGGGAAGGGATTTGGCGTAACTCCCAGAAGCTTTTTTCCTCAAGAGAAGCGCCAAAAACCTTCCAACGAGGAAGTATTAGAGAAGCTCATAATCCTATCTGAGCAAGTGGCACAATTGGTGAATACGAACAAAGACAAGCAACTTCCGGATCAGCTCCAAGGTGAAATACAAATGGAGAGTGAAAGCGGGAGTTGCAACATCGGTTTGAAAATTATTCCCGAGGTAATTAATTACTTACGTGCTTATGTAATTACTTATGCATTAAACAATATTATATATTAACTGTACTTATGTTTTAACTATTGATTTAGGGTGTCACTTCATGTTTCCTATACTTGTCCTCGCCCACTCATCGGAAGGTGGGAAAAGGAAAATTGTACAATACTTTGGGAGAAGTATTGCACAATACTCCGATCCCAAAGGGCCATGTCAGAGTATCGCCTACTATTGCTTTTGAACCAACTACACCGTTGCCGATACCGAACAACGACGGAGATATGCAAACATTGGGCGAAGCTATTGGTAGTTACGTGGCATGGCCCACGAACCTTGTTGCCCTCGTTAAAAGCCCTCCCATAAACAAATCAGTTACGTCTCCCGAAAAGGTTTGTCACATTTATTGCATAAGCTTTGTCAATTTTTTCAGATTCAATAAACTAACATTTAACTTCATTTTTGTAGGTCCAAATAAATAAACCACCCGCACATCCAAAAAAAGGCAGCAAACCTCAAAAATTGGAGGTTAATAGAGCTGCCAAATTACAAAGGCCGGAGGCCAATAAAGCTGCCAAACTTGCAGCAATAAAAAAATTGGATCGTGGGAAATCAGTCGCTGCTGTTGCTGCTCCTAAAATAAGTCAGCCACGCCTTGGTAAATACGGGGCGTGTCTTGACATCCAAGTAAAAAAGAACCTGTGCAGCAGCGATGATTCGCGCATGATACACATGAATAAAGAAATATTCAGAGAGGAGTATGAGGAATTGTTCGACAAGGAGCACGTATACGAACTTCTCGAACATAAGGAGCTCAGTGCAACTGTAATGAGCTTGTATATAAGGTAAAAAATACTTTTAATTGCATTTATTGGTAATTAATTAAATGTATTGGTAATTAATCTAGTTTAAAATTTTTATTGAAGGTTTTTGCATGAGAAGGTCGTGTGCCCGAGGAAATTATCGAATAAATACTCATTCTTGTCTCCGCATAAGACGTCCATGTGGAAACTCGATGAAGACAATGTAAAGAAATACATTGTAAATATGTTTTTAGGAAATATTTCAAAGGATAAATTGTTCTTACCACCATATAATCCAGGGTACGTAATTTTATCTTTTTAATTGATGAGAATTTAATTTATTAGTTGTGTATAAAAAAAATTGTTTAACCAATTTTTTGTTGTTGTAGGGCACATTGGGTGCTATTTGCAATCAATGTCGTCTCTGAAGTTATATACTATTTGGATCCCTTGCATGGCGATTACAACAATCACTCCGAAATCAAAACTATGTTCGACACGTAAGTAATATTCATTTATTTTTGTTACACATATATATAAATAAGTGTTTGTTCATGCCAAAATAATCACATTTATTCATTTGATAGTGCATTAAAAGTTTTTCGAGCTCAAAGAGGTGCGGTAGTGTCGAAGCAAAAGTCTAATAATATTACATGGATCCCAATAAAGTGCCCTCGTCAAACAAACAACATCGACTGTGGGTACTACGTATTGAGATTCATGAAGGAGATTGTTGACAAGAATAAAACTATTATCCCAGAAACGGTACGGTATTTTGATTATATGATTTTCATATATAAATTATCTATATATTTGATACTAACTTAATATAATATGTTCAATTTTTATATTGCAGTACTTTGAAAATTCCAGTCCATCATATTCTGTGCAAGATCTGATGGAATTAAAGGAGGAATGGTGTGAGTATGTGCTTGAAATGAAAATTATTTGATTTTCTGGGAAATAGCATGCTGCTGGGCAAGGGATCTGAATATTATATGGTGCATAGTTATTATATGTATATGATAATAGGACAGTATATAAACATGCATATGAATATGTTGTAAATTAGGTTCAATGAATATTTAATTACTTATGTTGTAAATTACTGTGTTACAGGATAATATATATGTATCATATTGTGTGAACTGATTATGTTTTAACTGATTATGGGCTCTGGTTCTGGTTCTGGTTCTAGTTGTGTTACTGATTCTGTTTCTATTTTAACATGCATATGAATATGTTCTAAATTACTGATTCTGGTTGTGTTGTGTTGTGTGAACTGGTTCAAACTAATTTTGGATAAAAAGATAAAAGACAACGCTTTATAAAAAAAAGTGACATAAAAAGCTAAAAAACTCTTTTAAAATATATACAGGGTTTAAAAAAAAATAAAAAAAAAAATAGCACCTTTACAGCGCTTGTTATAAAAAGTGCTGTAAAAGACATACCAAAATATGAATTATGGGTATGCCTTTTACAGCGCTTGTTACAAAAAAGCGTTGTAAAAGGTACCCCAAATATATGAAATATGGGTATGCCTTTTACAACGCTTGTTACAAAAAAGCGTTGTAAAAGGTACCCCAAATATATGAAATATGGGTATGCCTTTTACAGCGCTTGTTACAAAAAAGCGCTGCAAAAGGTACCCCCTTTTACAACGCTTGTTACAAAGAAGCGCTGTAAAAGGTACCCCAAATATATGAAATATGGGTAAGCCTTTTACAACGCTTTTTTGTAACAAGCGCTGTAAAAGGTGCATAATAAGCGCGCATTATAAAAGGGGCCTTTAAGAGCGCTTTTTTAAAAGCGCTGTTGTATCTTTTACAGCGCTCGAATCCACAGCGTTTTTTTTTTAAAAAAAGTGCTGTAGAAAGCTTAAAAAAAGCGCTGTAAAAGGCACTTTTTGGCGTAGTGTGCAACACTAGAAGGGAACAACTAGTGCAATTGCCTCTCCCTCTGAAACTCATCATCCGGAAATTCTAGTGGTTGTTTCACCAAAACCATTTTAGTTTCTTGTGGTTATTCCTCAAATTGAGATACCACTTCTAGAAGTCCCAACTATACTTGTTGCTTCAGGCTCTAGTTCCTCTATTGAAATTGATTCCCCTTCGGCTTCTCCTCTACCTCGTTTGAACCTTCTTAGTTTGGGAAGAAAGACGACTTTGAAAGGTTAGAAGAAAAAGATGAGGTTTTCATGAAATATAAGCCAACTATCAATACTATCTCACTTGAACAATTCAAACCCTTAGGCTTTTTTATTTTTTATTTTTGTAATTTATATCTATATTTGTAAAACTGAGGATCTTTTTACTTTAATATCCTCTTTTTTAAATTTCTTAACCAAAATACCTTACTTTTAAAACTGTATACCAAAATGCCTTAAATTATATCTTTATTTGTAAAACTGAGGATTTTTTTACTGTAATATCATCTTTTTTAAATTTCTTAACCAAAATACCTTACTTTTAAAATTGTATACCAAAATGCCCTACTTTTTATGCGCAGTAGGGTATTGTTTAATTATTAATTATTATTATTGTTTAATTATTATTATTGTTATTATTAGTAAAAATTATTACAATTAAAAATAATTAAAATTAAAATATTAAATTAATATTATATATTTCAAAGAAAATACATTAAAAAAAATGATACATTAAATTTGAGTAGATGTGTCTGCAGCGTTTGAACAATGTTTCCTAGTATGACCAGATACTCTACATAATTCACATTTTTTGGGAAATTCAAAGGTTGGAGTTTGGATACCCTACATAATCTACATAATTATTAATCATAATAATTATTGTTATTTTTATTTATTAATAATTAAAATATTAATAATAATGATTAAACAATATTAATAATTAATAATAATAATTATTGTTATTATTATTTATTAATGTATTATTATTGTTTATTAATTTAATATAATTATTAATTAATTTAATTATTTATTAATGTATTATTTAATATAATTATTATTATTAATTATTAATTATTATTTAATTAATGTATTATTAATTAACTCTAAAAAAAAATAAAAATGAAAACCCCTTTGGGAGGTCACATCCCCGACCAGACACCTCCTATTGGGTGAAAAATCCAAATCTTTCAGCAAGTCGCACCCCCAGGAACCGATACCCTATTGTGCCCAAAAAGTAGGACATTTTAATATACAGTTTTAAAAGTAGGGTATTTTGGTTAAAAAAAATTACAATAGAAGAGTAAAAAAATCCTAAAACTGTACTCTAAATTTCTTAATGAAATTTTTGTCTTCCTTTGCATTTGATTTTACTCGACTTATTTTCATATTTTGCTTTCTTTTTGTTTGATAATAAAAGCAGGAGAAAACTCGAAGAGCAGTTTTTGCCCTAAAATATTTTTTGATTTCTTTCGTAACTTTGTCTTTAACTTTTTTAATCTTTATCAAATAATGGTTACACACTAAAAAATTAGGGGTTATGTGCTAATGAATATTAATATCGTTATTGTGTTAACACTTTTACTCAGAGTTACATGCCAAAAAATTGCTCACAAATATAAGTGTTTTTCATCTTAAAAAATGGGAGAGATTGTTAGAGCCAAATTAGTTTAGAGAAAAATAACCTTTAGTTTTTGTTTTGAGGATAACATAATATGTGCGAGAACAATTTATGTTTTAATGTATTTTCTTGAGAAGTGCAAATGTTCTAACATGAGCTCTAATAATGATCGTCTGAGTATACGACTCTTTATCACTCCTCCTCTACGTAATCAAGTCAAGACTTCAAAAAACGCACCTCAATGTGGCTCTAATCAGCGTTCCTTAATGCTTACTGTAATACATATGCGTCTATTAAACATAACTAAAGAACTATTTGATCATATGGTCAACGCTATTAGAAAAGTCAACAGTTCAACATTCACGATCTCTCAATTGACTCAAATCAAATCATTTGTTATTCTCTGAGGGAAGTTATCCTCTATTTTAACCATTGACATAAATGTGATCCTATGATGCGTACATCTTCTAATGTTTCTAACTTAATGATCAAAATACATTGAATCATCATAAAACTAAGAAAAGACATAGAATAAGCGTTAAGATTTAAGACATCAGACTAATGGTATGATTATTACATTTCATAGGAGAATTGCGCAAAAGTTCCTGCGATAGTTAGAAACCTTAATTGCGTCATTATTCTCTATATAAAGAAGTGTGAGCAACAATTAAAGAAGCATAACAATTGAGTGAAACTTATCTACAACAAATTCCTTGCATACAAAAAAGAGAAAATGTTCTCTTGATATAATATTAGTGTTTTTATTGAGTGTTTAAATTGCAATATTATCTTGTAAGAGTTACCTAGAAACACTTCAAATCCTTATATTTGTTATCTAGCTCATTAGTGGTTGCAACCTCAAAATGTTTGACTAAACAAAGTTAGAAGTTTGATAAGATTAGAACATCAGTTTGATTTAGTTCTAGTGAAAATCAATTTGATTTAGTGGATTAAATTCTTTAGAGTGAAGGAACTTGACGTAGCTATCTCATTGATTGTGAACCACTATTAATTGGTTTTGTCATACATCACTAGTGTCGTCATATATCAAATACTATAATTTTTTTTTTTATTGATTAACAAGTTTTCCACCACCTTAAAACTTCACATTAGCTTTTTATTTTTATTTTTATTTTTATAATATCATATATCAAATGTTAATACATCATATAAATTCATATTTTCGTCTCCAACAACATCAAATTCATCAAATAAAGAACTCACAATTTAAGATTGAATCTCTAAATCACCAAGACAATATTTTCTTCTTCTTTCTTTCCTTCTGCAAATGAAATCCCTAAACCCGCCAAATGACCAAGACAATGTCTTATTCTTCTTTCTATCTTTCTTCAAATCAAATCCCTAACCTAAATCTTAAAATGTGAAAATTTATTTGAAAATTAAGTTATGAATTTGATGAAAATATAAATTTTGTTGATCATAATTACTAATTTTATGAGTTTCTTTTAAAGATGATGATAAATTTTATGGATTTATGTGAAAAAGATAATATTGTTGACATTATAAAATCTATGTGATCAAATCTAAAAAAGTAAAGTGAAAAACTAAAATTTTACCTGAAATTAAATTAAGGAGTTGCATAAAATATTTTCCAACATTTTACATCAATGTTCTCTCATAACTGATATAAAATATATGTTTTCAAAATTATGAACACAATTAACACCAATTTCCTAATAACTAATGTCTAAACT
>JBBPBR010000003.1:50322697-50336902 GCA_037974775.1 Cicer pinnatifidum
GTATCATTAATTTTTATCTCATATTTGCACTAGTGTAATCTACATTAAAGTTAAAGAATATATTTTAAGGGTTAGGTGGTGATCTAATATTTTATATAGGTTTAAGTATATCTTCATCTCTGTACATACAATATATTTTTCTTTTTTAGTTCGTTATAAAATAAGTTTTTTTGTTAATCATTGTAAATATATGATTTTCTACTTTTAATTGATGTTATTTTATTTTAGTCATTGCAATATTTTTTAATGTTTGATTTTATTTGTTCCAAAACCATTTATATAAAGATAAAAATGAATATTAAATACTTATAATAGGGATAAATTCGAAAATAACAAATTTTGGAAAGACCGAAACAAGGTAGAAGATCAAATTGGAATATTTAGAGCAAAAATCACAAATTTACTACATCTATAAGAAAAAAGATATATTTGAAAAGAACATAACTAAATTCAAAAAATTATTACTAGTTATTACCCAAATGATAAATATGTGTACTATTCTAAAAGATATTCTTATAATTAAAATATAAAAATTATTCCATAAATTAAATATGTAATCATTAACCAATTTGAATACAATTTATATTTTATTATTTATTTTAAATTGATGAAGTAACCTCATACAAATATTATGCACATTTGCATTTCCATATCAAAGAACCATTAGGTCCAGACACAAGGGTAGCTTGGCAGGTTGTTGGACATTCCGCGCATTGGTTTCTGCAAGCCGGAGGAGTTGACCCGATCAACGTTTCAAAAATCCTTCTTGTCGAAACTATAGACACCATATCTTCTCCAATTTTCTCCTTAACATTCTGACCAAATATATCATTATTATTCAGAATGCTAATAATTATCATATTTTGTTTATAAAATATTAATTTTAATATGAAGCACATGATATGTCCTAATGTTATAATGACTAAATTGTCTTCTCATCGTGAAATTATAAGTGTCATGTAAGTTAAATTCTTGTAACAATAGTCAAAATGTTTATTCATTAACTATTTTAGGGAGTTTTATGACTATGGACAAAATTTTAAAACTAGTTGAACCAATCAAAATTGTGTTAATTATAGATTGATGGTCGAATTAGTGGGTCACTAGTTGAACCGTACGACTATTTACACAATTTAGAACAAAAATATAAAAATATTCATGACATAAATTTATTTACTATATTTAAAAAAATTAATATCTTTTAAATAAATATCAATAAAAAAATTTAATCTCACAATTAATACATTTTTGAATGATAAAAAAATATTGTAATACACATTTACGAACACACAAATGTACTATGAAAATTGAAAAATCATATAGTTTTGTTTAAGTCTTCTTTAAGTAATATATATTATTATTATCATTACAGAAAAGTTGGTGCGATTTCAATTAATTAAACATTCATATATGTAATTTATGTTGGTTATTATAAACATAGTAGAAACAATTAGAGCATATGGCTTTAGAGCCACTGGTTCGATTCATTTGTGCCTCTGTTTAAATTATTTTAATTTTATTTAAAATTAAATAATTAATAAATAACTAAATTTTATGAACTGGATTGGGTTGGTCTAGACCGGTCCTACTTTTAAAACAATACCCATGAGTTAGAAAGTTTAAGAAACAATTTGGTAGTCTACTATTTCTTATCTCTTTTTGAATACATAAGACGTGAAAACATATTTAATATGTAACAGGTAGATAAAAAATAGGTTAATAATGTATAACATAGTAGATACATTTCTTCAGAATAGTGTACATCTAAATCGGTGAATAAAAAGAGACTAATAAAAAAGTACTTAATATGTAACAGGCAGATAAAATATGACTAATGCTATACCTCATTGGGTGATGCAGTAGTAATAGTGAAGATACTTGTGAAAATTGTGAACAAGAAAAAAAAGAGAACACAATAGAGCTGAATTTTGTTCACAAACATATTAGCGGTTCTCATCTCTTCTCTATAAAAAATAAGAAAAACTTCTTTAAAGAACACCAATCATTATAACATTATATATACACACACATATGTATTGCGATTTTAACCAAAATTAAATTATTTAAAATAATCATATAAAAGTAGTCAATCATTTAAAGTAATCGTATAAACGTAGTAAATCTTTTTAATTTATTGTGAAATTTAATAAAATGAAATAATTTATTCTAAATAATATCATTATACAATCAACATATATTTTTTTTTTTATCATATTTAATAATAATATGAGTCAATCATTTTCCAAATTTGATGTAGTTATCAAATTGACTAGTCTATTCACTTTTTTGTTTCCTTATGTATTTTCCTTTTTTTTTTATATGCACATATATTAAGGAAAAAAATTATCTTTAAATATACCTTTATCTTCATATTGTAATATATTTTTATTATCTTTTTCAAATAATTACATCTAATTAATATTTTAATTGCATTGAAGAATGATAAGCCAAAAAAAATTTATACATATATTATATTATACACATAAATTTTGTAACTACAATTAAATTGATAGCTACAACTATATTGATATAAAATAGTTCAAATTTAAACTCAGAATTTCAATTTCTCCACACTTAAAGGAGAAATAAAGAATTAGAAATAAATTAACTAAATACCATAATCTATTTGAACAGTGGTTCAAAAAGGAGAAATTTTGTTTTTATAAACAAAAATTGTTGGGTAGTCATCACATGGTAAGAAAGGAATCTCAGCTATGTTGAAACCCCGGTCAAACTAGCAATCATTTGCGGAACCTCAATAAATATATTAACAATAAGATAAAAAATAGTACATATTGGAAGACTAGACAAAAAACTCAAGAGAAGCGTAACAATGTATAATTCTCTTATTAAGAACCTTACCTGAAAAAGATAAAGGGATAAAACCAACGTGAAGAAAAAAATGTGCTGCAAAATGAAAATTAAACTATTAGAAAAGCAATCTAAATAAAGCAAAAAAGATTGCCACATTAGATAAAACGATAATCATGAGTCTGCTATGAACAAAGAGCTCTCTATTGCAAGAATGGATGGTGTCCCACCAAACAAAATCTAGATTAAGAAACCCTAACTCAACAATTTTATAAGCACAATTGTCACCAAATAAATTCATCTATTTATCCAAATGCATGCAATATAGCCACCTATTTCTTTAAATCCAAGGAACAATATCACGAGACTTAATAGTCAAGGTAACCAATTGAGAATCTAATTCAAGACAAATAGAGGACCTCATTTTTCTGTGGCAATCTCTTTGAATTTGGAATTGATTTATCTCATTAATTATAATTATCAATTTATCTCTAGAAAATGCTACACAAATTAGAAATTGATTTGTTCTCGTTAATTATAATTATTTGTTGTAATTACCTGTATAGATTATAATCTCTATTTATATGAGGAATAACAATGAGAAAGTTATCAATCCATTTTTATTGAATCAGTTTGTTACAATGCTAAGTTTCTTGAAGTTTCGGTTTTTGAATTTTTTGAAATCCCTTTTTGCTTTCTTGCCCGTGGTTTCTCGGTCCCGATTGTTTTTGTTCATAACTCTTGCTTGAAATCTGATTCTCCTTGGTTGCAATTGAATTTTTGCTTCAATTTGTGATTCTGTGATCGAGTTTTTTCGTCAACGAATTTATTCACTTGTGTTTATGATTTGTGCTTCGATTTTGGCTCCTGATTGTATTTGTTCACTTATTCTTGTTCACACGTCTAAGTTTGTGCATGTGTTAGGTTCCAACATCTATTCACCACTGCAAGTTGTGATTCTGTTCACGTATTGTTGTCACATCCATTTTGTTGTTGGATGCAACAATATTGGTTTTCATGGCTCTGGAAAAAGAAAGAGATTATTTTTGTGTTCGCTTCACTAGCAATAACTACACTACTTGGGAATTTCAACTCAAGATGCATGTAAAAGGGAAAGGATTATGGAGTCACTTGGATGGAGTTTCTAAGGCAACAATAGAGATAATTGCTTTAGACGTGTGAAAATCAAAGATGCGCAGTACTATTGATCCTTGATTCTCAGTACTATGGATTCTTAAATGATCAATAATTTGTGCTCGTTCTCAATTGCCCAAGAAATATGGAATTATTTGAAGCGTATTTACCACTAGGACTATACACTAAAGCGTTTTCAGTTGGAGCTAGATATAGTCAATTACAAATAGGGTAATTTGTCTGTTTAGCAAAATTATTCTAGTTTTATAAATTTGTGGACATAAAACTCTACCATTATACATGTTGTTGTTCCCAAGACTTCTCTCGAGGATGTCCAAGTTGTCTACAATACCAGTAAGAGGGACCAATATCTCATGAATCTTCGCCCAAAATTTGAGGCTGTTAGAGGTGCTTTACTAAATAGGAGTCTTGTTCCCTCTTTGGATACATGTGTTGGTGAGCTTCTTAGGGAGGAGCAACACCTCCTTACTCAAGGAACCATGTCTCATAATGTTGTTGTTTTTGAACCTTTGATGGTTGCATATGTTGCTCAGAGTAGAGGTAAAGGTCGTGATATGCGACAAGTCCAATGCTTCTCATGCAACCAATTTGGGCATGTTGCTCGTTGTTGTAGTAAGAAGTTTTGTAATTACTGCAAACAATAGGGTCATCTCATCTCTAATTGTCCTTCACGTCTCCCACGACCCACACAATCATTCGGTGCAGGCATTCCATGCCACGGCATGACCTGTAGTTGGTCCTTCTTCCAATGGTGCATTTGAGGGCAGTACCATTAAACCAGAAATGGTACTTTCTGCCCTTTCAGCTTTGGGCGTTCTGGGTAAGTCTTTTGGTGTTTATCATCCATGGTTTCTTGGTTTTGGTGCATCGAATCACACAACATGTTTGTATGCGTATTTGCACAATTAACATTCTTATCACGACAATCAGAAAATTCAAATTGTTGATGGTAATACCTTCCCCATTACAAATGTTGGTGACATTAACTCTAATTTTCAAAATGTGCTTGTATCACCCGACCATGCTTCCAATTCATTGTATGTTGGTCAATTGGTGGATAACAATTGTAATGTAAATTTCTCTCGGTCTGCTTGTCTTGTGCAGAAGCAAGTGTTGGAAAAGATGATCACAAAGGGGCCTCAAGTAGGAAGATTGTTCTCACTCCAATTTATTTTCAGTCATTTATCTCTTACTTGCAATAATGTTTTGAGTTGTCATGAAGATTGACATAGAAAATTGGGTCTTCCAAACTCTATTGTTTTGTCTTATTTTCTTAAAAATGGTTTATTGGAAAATAAACATGTTGTTTCTATTGTATATGTTTCATGATATGTTTGAAAAATAGTTAAAAGCAGAACACTTGTTTTGAGATGATTGATAATGATGCGTAGGGTATATCTCATATCTCTTCTCATGCTAATTATAAATATTTTGGCACATTTATTGATGATTATAGTTGTTTTACTTTGGTATATTTTCTTCGATATAAATACAGAGTGTTTTCTATGTTTAAGAAATTTTTGACACATGTTGAAAATCAGTTTCAACCAACTATTAAAATTTTTCACTCTGAATCTGGTGGTGAATATATGACTCATTAGTTTCATGAGTACCTTTAACAGAAAGGCATGTTGTCTCAACGTTCTTATCCCAATACCCCAACAAAATGCGATCGGATAATGTAAAAATCGTCATTTGCTTGATGTGATGTGTACCTTACTTCTCCAAGCTTTTGTACCCATTAGGTTTTGGGTAGAGGCTCTATCCACATCCGTTTTTTTGATCAATTGTGTTCCTTCTACGGCTATTGATCTTGATTCTCCTTTCTTTCTTATTTAAAAAACTCACCCTGATTATAGTGCTTTACATACTTTTTGATGTGTATGTTTTGTTCACCTACCTACGTTTGAAAGACACAAGCTTGGAGTACAATCTATTCAATGTGCATTTATGAGGTATAGTCTATCTCATAAAGGGTTTTGTGTGTTATAATGTTTCTAACCATCGTTTCTGGATTTATAGGAATGTGACATTTTTTGATAATCAATGTATGCTTTCTTGCCTTACTCCTTCCATGAATGATTTTTCTATGCTTCCAAATTTTTTTATTATGCATCAATCTATGTTAGAAAACACAAACAATAGGTTCCCATCCTTCTTCCTGATACTGATCTGCCACCTGATCCTATAGTCGTTGCACCACGACGTTCTAGTAGAGCGTCTCGAACACCTAATAGATATTCACTAGACATGTATAATTCCTCACATACTTCTCTATGTGCCTTTCTCTCTAGCATCTCTATTCCTACTTGCTACCCACAGGCTGTTAAAGATGTGCGATGGATAAAAGCAATGAATGGGGAATTTCAGATCCTCCAAGACAATTTCACATGGGATATTATCACTTGTCCTCTTCATATGAAACCCATAAGCTCCAAATGGGTGTATTATGTTAAAATGAATTATGATGGTTCCATCAAGTGTTACAAGGCTTGATTAGTTTCCTTAGGAAACAAACATGAATATGGCATTGGTTATGACGATAAATTTACACCAACTGCCAAAATGATAATTGTTCGAACTATGCTCTTTATAGCTGCATCTAATGGGTGGACTCTTCATCAGATGGATGTGAAGAATGCATTTCTTCATGGTGATCTGATTGAAGCTATTGATATGACTCTTCCTTAGGGCATAGTCTCTTCATCTAAGGGTGTGTGCAAACTCAAACACTCCTTGTATGGTTTGAAATAGGCTCCCACAGCATGAATGAGAAGTTTTGTTCCACTTTACTTGGGTTCTCTTTTACTCAAAGCCAATATGACTCCTCTTTGTTCATTCACCACACCTCTATAGGCGTTGTCATCCATCCAAAAACTTAAACAATAATTTTGATCCTCGTTCCATATGAAAGACCTCGGTAATTTGCATTATTTTGTTGATCTTGGGGTTCATTACACCTCCAATGGTATATTTCTCCATCAGCCTAAATCTTCCATAGACTTGATTTCTATGGTTGGCCTCCAATCAACTAACCTAGTGGATACTCCTCTTGAAGTTAATGTTAAATACCATCGTGATAAGGGTGATCTTTTAATCGTGCCTCTATTGTATCGACAACTCGTGAGTAGTCTTTATTACTTGACCATTACTCGATGTGACATATCATTTGTTGTCCAACAGGTAAGTCAGTTCATGCACTCTCCTTGTCATCTTAACTTAGCAGCTTTTCGTCGTATAATTCACTACTTGAATGGTACCTCTCATCAGGGTTTGTTCTTTCCTATTGGGACACCTCCTACATTGATTGCTTACAGTGATGCTGATTGGGTCGGGTGTCTTGACACTCGACGCTCTATCACCGGTTAGTGCATGTTTCTTGGTTCTTCATTGATTTCATGGAAAAGTAAGAACCAATCAAAAGTCTCTAAATCCTCTATTGAATCCGAGTATCGCGCCATGTCTACTGCTTGTTCTAAAATAATTTGGCTTCGTGATCTTTTGTTTGAAATAGGGTTTCCTCAAACAGCGTCAACATCTCCCTATGCTGACAATACAAGTGCTATTCAAATTGTTGCCAATCTTGTTTTTCATTAGCGCACAAAGTACATTGAAGTAGATTGTCATTATATTAGAGAGGTATATAATAATCATGTTATTTCACTTCCTTATGTCAACACTCAATTGCAGATTGCATATATTCTTACCAAAGTTGATCCTCGTCCGCGTCATCAATTTCTTCTTTAACAAATTGATGATACTTGACTAGCCACATCAATTCGAGAGGATGTGAATCAGGAATTGATTTATCTCATTAATTATATTTAGCAATTTGTCCCTAGAATAAGTTACAAAAATTAGAAATTGATTTGTTCTCGTTAATTGTAATCTCTATTTATACGAGGAATAACAATGAGAAAGGCATCGAGCCATTTTTACTGACAATCTCAATGGTGAACATGGCCCTTTGGAGCTCACCAAGAATTGAGTTAGAAATACTCAACTTAAGAGTACTATCTTTAAATATCCCCCACAAGCAGCATGCTTGTAGCCTCCTTTAATAGTGTCTTGAGTATTACATTTCACCAAAAATGCCATACGAGGACACCAAACTCATGCATTGATCAAAATGCAGTCTCTTTAGATTAGTTTCTAGATAAATGAGTATTGGAGCATATTTGATTGATTGTGCAGACTGGCAAGTAATCAACTTGTTGTCAAACATCAGCTTATTATGATAAAACCATATGGTGTTAACAACATTAAAACAAACAACCACAATGGCAATGAGACATTGGGATGACCATGGCTTCTTGCAAATATCCATTACATAAACAAAACAAGGACCATTGACTGGCATAATGAAGGGAAAGGCCAACTAGTTTTGAAGTTTAATGGAAAACTCACAATCAAAGAAGAGGTGTTGGCTGGACACATCTGATTTGTTGTACAAGATGCACTAAGAGACAATGGTGCAACCTCGAGCTCGAAGGTTCTCATTACCAGAGGCTTATAAAATAGTTAGGCATCATGAAAATGGAAAATTCCATTTTTGGAGTGCCTCCAAACCATCTGACCCTCACAGGGAAAAGTAGGCATGTGAACATCTTGCAGGAGCTAGATAATAGTAGGAACACATAGCAAGATGGAATCACGGATATATCATTTGTGATTATGAAATGAATCCCTCCACTTTAACTTCTAATGAGTTGTGTCTATTTTTAGAAATATTTAGTAAGTCCACCAGCTTAGAGTTTTGAAGCCAGATATAATTCCAAAACTTAATTTTGTTACCTTACCAAATTAACCAGTGGAAATTGTCCTTTAATATGTGAATCTTATAAATAATGTCCTTCCATATAGATGAGTCAATGTGGTAAGAGATATGACCATTAGCTCTCATGAATATAGCATACAAAAGCTTAATGCATTGGTTGTGAAGGGTGAACAAGTACTAACAAAGTTTAATAGATGAATCATCATTAATGTCTTTCAAGGATCAAAGCAACAATTACCGCTTCTCAATGCCTCTATACCATATGAATTTTATTATCTACCTATCCAACTCTTTCAACGAAGAAATGAGACAGATGTAGATGAGAAAACTATAGATAAATATGATATGGAGCTTACTTTGCACAAGATAGAATATACCAGCAGTGAAGAGTAAAGGATCATTCCAAGATGCTAGCTTTGGTTTAATTTTGACAACAATAAAGGCCATTTGTAATATTTTTGGCTTGCCTCTTAAAATGGGATGACTTATGTGGCCAACCTAAATGGTAGACTTAAGAGGGTTAGTAACATAGCCTAAAACATTAGCATAGTCAATAAATAGTTGTTTTAGGGCTCTTAAATTAGATAAAGTATCTCCATGAAAATCAACATATAACCAACATAAAACAAATTTTGTGAAGAGCTTTGAGAACAACTTGAATTATTCCTCCACTAAGCACATCTTCTACAATGCAAAAGAGAAAATGTGAGAGGATATCTCATTTCCTAACCCCTTGTCTGCAAGATAAGTATCCAACAACCTTGCTATTGACCAAGATGATCTCAATCCACTGATAGAATTTATTGTTGAACCCAAAAGAGTGAAGAACCTTGATCAAGTAGTTCCAATCAATGGTATCAAAGACTTTACCAATATCTATTTTGATGGCTAAGTTACCTCCAAAAGATCTTTGATGAAGTAAATTATCAACCTTTGAAGTCAAGCAAATGCAATCATTAATTAGCTAGCCTATGATGAAACCCTTTTGATGAGGGGAAAATGATGGAAATCATAATAGAAGCTAATTTGTCTGCCAAAAATTTGGTGATGATCTTGAATCTGAAATTGGCCACAGCAACAGGTCTAAATTGGTCCACTTATTTTTCCTGAAGAATCTTCGGAATGAGGATCACTATGTTGACATTCTAAATGGGCATTAACCAATCTTGTTGAAAGAATTGTAGCATTGCATTGAAGATACCATGCCCCACAACTAGCTAATAGTTTTGAAAAAGGAAAGCTCCAAAGACATTAGACCCACAAGCTCCATTAGACTTCATAGCAAAAACAATTTCTTACCTTCATTAAATTCTACTCAACATATGATTCATGGAATGATATACCAAAAGAAGAAATACTTAGAGCACAAGTCATCAGTTGTTAGAGCTGAAATACTTCTAGAAGCATATTTGATCTTCGCCATTTTGTTAAAATAGAAATATTTCTTCCTCTTCATTAAACCACTTGGAGTTGGCTTTCTAATGTATAAACTTCTTCTAACTTTTAAGAGCATGATCCAATTCAATCTCAACCAATTCTCTTACTCAAGTAGATCATCAATAGTCCCAATATTATCCAGCTTAGCAGTGGCAGACTTAACTCTCATATAGACATTACCAAACACAACTTTACTCTAGTCTTACCTATTTATGTTACAAAAAAGGCGCTTTGTTGTAACAACTCGAAACCTTTGAGGTTTTGATCGACACTATTACTAACGATCTTTTTGCTTCCTATTTCCCACCTTTCGAAATCAGTGAGTTTTTTCCTTTTGTGGGAGTTGAACCCGATACCTAAAATTAAGCTACTAACTCAATTAGTAGTGGTAATGAATGAATGACTAGCTCAATTGATAGTGATATTGAAATAACGATGATACTTATTTTTTAGGTATCGGGTCGCTAAGGCCTTTTATGAAAGGAAGTTTTATTGTAATAATCTGACCCCTCTAACCGACGACACTGTTATAAAAAGAAGTTTTATTGTAACAATCTGACCCCTCATTTCTCACTACCAATTGACAAAAAAAAAAAATAAATAACTTTAAAGTAAAGTTTGTTTAACCACTTTTTAGTACAAATGAATCTATTTATATTACTCACGTACCTTAACTAAATTTACTACAAATATATATACATAAGCAATTAAGTTAAAATAAAACAAATTAAATCCTAAATATAAGAATATGGTTTTCATCTTATTTTACTCATTCTTTTGAATGATTGATATACGATATGTTCTTTTCGAGATTTTTTCATTATTGAGTAGATATTTATGGACTTTGATTATGTGAATGGCTTGTTGCTTGTTCACTTATGCAATTCATGTTCCTTAAATAAATCTCAAGTGTAATTATTAGTAGATCACCATTCATAAAACTTAATAATTTATTTCATAAAGTTTGTTGTCATTAAAACATATTGAAGTAGCAATGTCAATCACAAGAAAGAGACTATATGAATTGTGATTCTTTTAAAATTTTGATTCATGTGCTTAATTTAAATTAACTCAAGATCAATTTTAGTTTAAACAAAATGTTCAGAATATTCTGGATATGTTAGAAGTAAATAAAACAAATTAATTTATAATGAAGTGTGATTTGTGTGTGCAAATAAATAAAGATAATGGATAGAAAGATCACACACAAAAAGTATATTGGTTCACATACTCGGGCTAGTCTAGTTCTCACAACCATGAGATTTTCACTATGTGCTTTAGAACCAGAATGTTCTCCATCACACACTTTCTCTTGATCAATTACAATCTTCACCTGTCAACCTATAAAGGATTTTTACAATCACTTTTCAGCCTTGAAATGATTTTTACAAACACATGCAATCTAACATAAAAGACATACTTGAGTTAAAAATGGTGTATGATAAAAGTGTTCAGGATCTTGAAACTTCTCAACACTTGTTTGAGATGAATAATGACAAACTCAATAAATAATGACCCACAAATATAGTGAAGAGAGTTGGAGTTTGCTTGAAGATTTTTTGACTTGTTATTACTTGAACAAGTGTTGGTAGATTTGTAAATTGAACTCCTGATTTTTCCTTTGCCTTAAGATTCCTTTTATAGGCTTCTTGAAGGTATGTGTCAGCTCATATAGTCGTTGGAAGACAGATTGATAGGTCTATAAATTAATATGTATGTGTTGTAAATAAACGAAGAATGTTCCTGCTTGATCATCAAAACGTTCTTCGTTTCTATTTTGGGCAACTGCTTGTATTTGTCACTTTTGAAAGTTGTTTGTAAATGATCATGTTATTCTGTACTTGTTTCAGTGATGCAATGCCTCATTTGTCCAAGTTGTACTTGCTTATCTAAGCCGTCAATTTTGAAGATTAATCTTACAATTTACTTTTTGTGCATTGCATTGACTTTGTTGATTCTTTTGACGAATCTGTCAAAAATGATCTTGAGTAGATTATTTAATTCCTCTATAATGAATATTGATATTTGTAGTGTGGATAGACGTACTTTCATATCCCAGATCGGTTTTAAATTACATTAGATTTTGTTCTTTGTAAACTAGAACGTTCTTGGGTTAAAGTTGTGAAAACCAAAATGACCTTCGTTTCTGTTTTGAGTGATTTTCTAGATTTTAAATTTATGACAGCTGTTGCGTGCCAAGTTTTTATGTTTTGTATGTGTTTCAGTGACATAGTGACTTTATCATTTCTATCCAGGTTGTACTTGCTTATCTTAGCCATCAATCTGGAAATTGATCTTGCTATTTGTTCTTGATATTTTGCTTTGCTTTTTATTGATTGAATCTGTCCAAAGAAATCTTGTTTTGAATAATTTTGTTCTTCCGTTTTAAAGACTGGTTTATTTGTAATAAAGGTTGACATATTTTCGCAGCCTAAAACGATCTTGATTAATGAAATATTTGTCCTTTAGCATACCAAAATGTTCTTTGATTGATCATCATTGAATGTAGTGAAAACTGTAATGATCTTGTAACAACCCATAATGATCTGTTGATAAACCAGAATGATCTTGTAATAAACTAGAATGATCATTTGATAAACCAGAATAATCATTTGATAAATCAGAATGATCTTTGTTGCTGTTTTGAGAAGTGCTGAATTTAAGAATATTGGGCAGCTGTTTTGAAGTCATACTTTGTTATGTCATGTGTGCAGACTGCTTAGAGGTTAAGTTGTAGTATCCAATCAAGATTGTCAAGGTTGTACTTGTTGCTTGATCAATATGAAGAATGATCTTTCTTGTTTGATTATAATGCATAACTTTTGCCTTTTTGGATTGAATCTTTCTGATGCGAGTGTATACATATAGTAACTTTGTAAAAGATGGTTTCTTTGCAAATCAAAATTGATCTTGATCTTATTTCCTTCTTAATAATAGGAACATTCTTGGTTTGAAGAAATTGAAGGCTATGAAGAACGATCTTTGTTTTCCCTGAATTCTTTCAGAATATTCTTCGTTTATTTGAATTTAGTTAAGACATGATTTGCTTTGATTTATAACACGATGTGATCAATGATTGTTGTATAAATGTATTTGATCACCTTCTTCATGAGGATACTATCTTGAAGATGTAATAATCATTCTCTTGAATGATTGATACACGATATATTCTTTTTGAGATTCTTTCATAATTGAGTGGATACTTATGCACTTTGATGATGTGAATGACTTTTTGCTTGTTCACTTATGCAATTCATGTTTTTTAAATAAAACTCAAGTGCAATCATTAGTAGACCACCATTCATAATTTCATAAGGTTTGTTGTCATTAAAACATACATCAAAAAAGTTTTACCTCAACACATATATCCAAATGGTTTTTACCTCAACAATTGTAGGCTAGGGATCGATGGAGGTCATAAAACCAATTGAATTATTTGTAGAGACAATAATTTAATACGAGAATTCTTGTACTGAAAAGCTTAATTTTAATCTTAACTCCATTAAAGAATTATGGGTTAATTTAGAATTAAAGGCTTTGTTACTAAAGAATGAGTGCAAGAATAATAAAGATAATTCGGTAATAATTCAATAAAAGAATTTAGTATCTAGGATCAAATTAGAAACTATGGTTGGATTCAAAGTGAAACTCATCCTTGATATTTTTCTTATTATAAAAGTTCAATACTATTACTCTTGTTAGTTTAAAAGATTATTTCAAACAATTCAAAAATAATTTGTTCAATTTTAGTAATTAAAGATAATTCGATAGTAAAACGCAATCTTTGAGCTTAACACTCAATACTATTATTTTATTATTACTTGCAACGATTCGGTACAGTTATTGAAACACTATAGATAAAATATAATTAGAAGTATTTAAATATGACTATATGCGCACTTAGAAAAATCACATTAATTATCAGTGTGTAAAAATGTCTAAAATCGTATTCCTTTAAGTACTTACACTAAAATACATTTACTTTTAGAGATACAACTAAAATAATTCAATATAATATTTACAAT
>JBBPBR010000003.1:50342791-50359052 GCA_037974775.1 Cicer pinnatifidum
TACACTATGCTACAATATAATTCAACATTAACATTTTTTTAAATAAAAAAATATTAAATAGTCAATCATATTTTTAAATTTTTATATCTTTTTTTTGGGGTTTGTATTTTACATTTTATTTCATCAAATAAATACAAGTACCATTATATGTTAAAAAATAAATTGACAATCAAAGTACAATGAGTCAAACAATTATCCTTTATAATAAGTTTTCATTCAAATTTAAAAAAATATTTTAAAAATTAAATTATATGATTGTGATAAACATGATTTCCTCATTTTAATTTTCCTAATCTAATTCAATTATTACAAATCAATAAAATAATATTATAAGATAACTATATTTATAATACATAAAATATTACTTATAAAACTTATAAAATTAATTAATTAATATCCGCGCAACGCACGAGCCATAATCTAGTTGTAACTTAATTTGAAATTAAGTTTGTAATAATAGTTATGTTTTTTATTGTTTGTTTTTTAATCGTAGAGATACATGGGTTGGTGCTTATAGCTCAAGTGACAACCAAAAAGTATTTTCTAAAGGGAACTATAGTACTTGTATATATTCAATTATCTATTATATATAGTTGAACTAAAAGTCTAAAAAAAAAGAAAATTAAAATGCCGATTTGTGGTTTAAGAATTCAAAATTAACGGGCTCGTAGTTATAGAAAAACAATTGATTTGCATCCAAAAGATATTGTATTGTCTACATTAAAATATACTGAAAGACATATATCAAAAAAATAGAAAATGAGTAAAATTAAATGGAGAAAGAAAATGACCTAAGGATAAGCTTTGACCCAATTTATGAAGTCGCTAAAAAGGTTACACAATATCAAATTTTCGATTGATATTTGGGGTGATAATTGAGAAAAAATATTAGATTAGAACTGCATACATAAAACAAAAGGAAAAATAGAAGATTGATAAAATTTAAGTAGAGAAAAAAACTGACTAAATTTGATCCAACCAAGGACATCACCATGAGGTTACACAATCTCACATTTTCCATTGATACTTGGGTGAGAATTAAGAATTGTCCAGAATAATTTAATGTTGTGTAAATGAAAAAAAATTGTATCTAAGTGTGTTCTTCACCAAAATTTAAGAATGAATCGAAAGAATGAATCTTGAAATTACATAAGATATAATGTATTTTATTACCAACTAATCTGAATATACAAAGTTAGAAATGGAGGAGCACTAAAATTTGATTGAATTGAGAAGATAGTAAAATTATTTTCATGAGAAACTTTGATAGTAAAATTATTTTCATGAAAAGTTAGAAATTGAGAAACACAAAAAGTTTATTGAAGTGAGAAGATAGTAAAATTATTTTTCTGAGGAGCTTTAATAGTAAAATTATTTTCATAAAGAGTTTCTGTATATAGGTTCTCAACATATGTATATGATTATGTGTGAGATGCAAAAACTATATTGAGAAATAAAATTTGTAATATGTATTGTAGAAGCATATGAAGGGTGCTACGTAAGAATATAAGTGACGAGGAACAAATGTTATGATGTGGCACATAAGTGTATGATGTGTGTTAATCAATAGAGTTGGAAGTTTGCTTTAATATATTATAATAGATTGATGTGTCTGGAAATACATAAATCTATGGATCTGTAATGTTGAAGACGCTACAGTTATTGATTAAATATGAATATGCACTTGATCAAATTTAATATATCAATCTGAATCAAATAAACACCACAACAAAGATGGAAATCAAACATTACACCGAGAAAGAGAAAATTAAATATATATGAAAAATACTTTATTTAATTAAAAGTAGGGGAAAAAAAGTTATAGAGGTGATTTTAGACAAAAAAAAAAATAATCTTAAATCACCCATCAACAAAAGATGAAGAGCTAAAAAGAAGGAAAAAAAAGTCAGGGCGACAGCTAACCAAAATTCACCTAGAATGAGTGTATTTCATATATCCCAATACTTTGAACACTAAAAACATACACAATTCCACATTCACATAATCATATACACATCCACATAAATAATCTAACAAATTGGCACCATAATTCTATGCTTATTTTACGACTCCAATGATAATTCTAAACATGATTACTCCAAATTTATTATAATTAAATGTTCTTCTGAATTAACCTTTATCACTTAAAATAGACTAAAATAGGGATTTTTCAAATACAAGATAAGGTAAGTAATCAATTACTAGAAGATACTATCGTGCTAGCAAACCAAAATGAATCAAATAATGCAGAAACAGTTTTCAAAGTTAAACAATATTATATTGATTTTTACATTTTAATTATGTAAAAGTATTACTGATCATTTAGCACCATAAAATTACCTTTTTTTTTCCTTCTAGAATTCCAACTATTTCCTAAAATTACTTTTTAATAAATCACAACTTTTATTTTTAAACTATTTTTAACCACAAAAAATATATTTCTAAAATTTCATCTATATGTTAACCATAAAAAATATCCTCCGAAATATTTAAGCACTATAAAGATAATTATATTAAACCTATGTTTTGAAATAAAAATTTAGACCTTATAAATAAATAGATATCAACGTTTCCAAGACATCAATACATTTAAAATATTACAAATTTATATACTTCTTTTCTAAAAACTAATTCTATAATAAATCTTCTAGGTTTTCAATTTTGACGTGTTTGTTAGGACAAGACTATTTTAACGTGGCTGTAAAGAGACAATGCTATTTTGATGTGTCCTTAAGAAGTACAAGGCCATTGTGACGTGTTTGTAAGGGCAAAGCCAATTTTGATGTATCCTTCCATGCAAGTGGTGGAATAGTATCGAGTCTACTAACCAAGTATTTTAGAGTAGAATCGTATCCAAGAAAGAGGAAAAGTCTAGAGTATAAGAACATGCTTCACATTACTTGATTTGTGTGTTGACCCACTTTAATACTTGGAGTTTGGTGATGTTAAAACATGAATTTGAAACTTTTATAGGTGTTGTTTAGTTTGATTTTTAATATTGTGTGGTAGTTGAATGATTGCAAAATTGTGTATTTCACGTATTTTGTACTTTTTGTTTCTTTTTATCCTTTATATTGTTATATGATGTAAAATGTGTTTAATTGTTAATAATTAAATTACAATCGATGTGGTGTTTCTTAATGATCTAGTATTGCTATATATGGGTGAATACCTTGTATTTTGAATCTTATGTATTTTGATAATGAGTTTCGAGTGTAATGTATGACTATGGAAATATGCAATGATGATGTGTACTTGATGACTTATGATGTTATTGTCCTTGATAAATATCATGAAATGCATATTGTGGTTAATCGAATTGTGATGAATCTGATAGTGCTCTTAATGGACTATCTTAGGCCAACACGGGAAGAAAAACTTGATGTTATAGTATAGGAATCAATGGAGGGTTTTGTCATCATATAGATAGGGTCCTATAAATCCAATGATTTCAAGGAAGTACTATTAAACGAGTCACATAAGTGTCTCATGTTGAGGAGGAGATCGACGAGGACAAATCAATTTTGACGTGTTCGTAAGGACAAGGCTATTTTGACGTGTCTGTAAGGACAATACTATTTTTGATGTGTGTGTAAGGAATAGGCCATTGTGATGTGTCCGTAAGGAAAAGCCAATTTTGATGTATCCGTCCATCCAAGTGGTAGAATAGTATCAAGCCTCCTAACTAAGTACTTTAGAGTAAAATGGTACACAAGAAAGAGGAAGAGTCTAGAGTATAAGAGCATGCATAACGTTACTTGATTTGTGTGTTGACACACCTTAATACTTGGAATTTGGTTAGGTTAAAACATGAATTTGAAACTATTATATGTATTGTTTAGTTTGATTTTGAATATTGTGTGGTAGTTGAATGATTGCAAAATTTTGTATTTGATGTATTTTTTTTTTACCCTTGATATTGTTATATGATGTAAAATATGTTTAATTGTGAATACTTAAATTACAATTGATGTGGTGTTTGTTAATGATCTAGTATTGCTATATATGAGTGAATACCTTGTGTTGTTGAATCTTACGTATTTTGATAATGAGTTTCAAATGTAATGTATGACTATGAAAATATGTAATGATGATGTGTACTTGATGACTTATGATGTTACCGTTCTTGATGAATATCATAAAATGCATATTATGATGAATCTGATGGTGCTCTTAATGGGCTGTCCTAGGCCAACAAGGGAAGAAAAACTTGATGTTAGAGTATAGGATGATGTAGCTAAATATCACTAGAAGGGGGGTTGGATAGGGATTTTGCTGTTAAAAATAATTTTTAAGTGTTTTAAAAACTATCCTCTCGCTGAGGATGGCTAGCTCGAGGATGGGATTTTTCAAATCGTCAGATCTGAGTTGAGCAAAAGAGTAAGAGTAGAATATGAGAGACACACACACAATTTTATACTGGTTCACCCAAAGATGGCTACGTCCAGTCCTCACACCCTTGTGAGATTTCACTAACTTTCAAACTGATCAACCTCACGCCAAGGATGATTAAAAACTGTGTATTCTTTAGCTTCACCAAACTTACAATCAATTTTCAAATATTTCCAAGTGTAAGTCACAAGGAAATTACAAAGTGATATGAGAGTGATTGATACTAAATACTTTCTCAAAGGAATTACAAAGATATAGTGTAGGACCAAAGAAAGTATGAAGTGAGGATGAGTGTTTTGCTCTTGATAGCTTTAAGATGCTTGATCTTTTTATGCAAGTGTGTTGTGTGTCTTATGATGGAGAGCTTGTTGCATTTTATAGGGGTCCAAGCTCTTTGATGACCGTTGGAACTCATTCCTAAAGATCCAAGATTTTTCATCATAATTACAGAACTGCCATTGAGTCTTTTCTAGCCCAAGCAGCTGCCATCCTCGTGCATGCACTTTCTTGTAACTTGATCTTGACAAGTCCTTGTCTATTTTCTTTTATCAGAAGTGCAAAGCTGTTTATTTGACCATGTGAGCTGCAACCTTTTCGAAATCTTTAAGGTATAGGTTGATTTTAGCTTTTGAGATGATGTTGACAAGAGAGAGAAAGCCACCTTTTTACATATGACATTCACATGTGATCTTCTATTTTTGACTTGTTTCTTGTTGCCTTTCTTTAACTTGACTTCTTCATGTATACATTCGTGCAAGAACAATAAATGGTCTGATTTTAGCCTTTGCACATGCTTGATAGGTCGCTTTCAACTTTGCTGAACCATCCTCAGCCTAGTCTGCCATCCTCTGGATTCTAGATATGGCTATATTCATCTTTTTTCCTTTGACCTTCTGACTTTTGATTTCAAATACTTTATTTATTCATTGTTTGCCATTGTTGTGCATTTGAATAAAAACATTAGTTCTGGTGAGGGCACAAATTGTGCAGCTCTGAAGATTTTTCAATTCGCAGGCCATCCTCATGGTTAGCAATTTCCATCCTCATGGTTTTCAATTGCAGCAGTTTCCATCCTCAACATTTTCCATCCTCAGATTTGAATCATATTTTTCTTTCTTTTGCCTTAATGATTAACAACCTATTTTCTTATGTGAATACACTCAAGAGCACATGTTAGTCATTAACCACAATCATAATCTCTTAAGTAATTTTGTTATCATTAAAATCATTTGAGAGATTTTGTCTCAACATAGGAATCAATGGAGTGTTTTGTCATTAGATAGATAGGGTCCTATAAAACCAATGATTTTAAGGAAGAACTATTAAACGAGTCACATAAGTGTCTTGGGTTGAGGAGGGGGTCTATGAGGACAAATCCATTTTGATGTGTTCATAGGACAAGGCTATTTTGATGTGTCTCTAAGGACAATACTACTTTGATGTGTCCGTAAGGACTAGACAATCGTGACGTATAAGAGCATGCATAACATTACTTGATGTGTGTGTTTGACTCACCTCAATGTTTTGGGTTATATTGATCTTTTACTTTAATTATTCTTGTTAAATGTGATTTGATGTGAAACGGTATTAAATTAATGTTTTACGTGTTCCTCTAAATTATTTTATACTATTACATGTGTTTGAAGCTACGTCCTTTGTTGTTTGGGTGTGCGCATTTGCACAAACATAGTTATTTCAAGTTATGGTTGATGATCCATGCTCTCATATGGGATACTAAGTGAGAATCATCTATTGTATTTTTTTACTAATTTTTGAACTTATTTATGTTTTGTAAACTCTATTTGTCAATTCTATTATCTTTTAATCTTTTATTCGAAGATAGAAATTAATTGCCTCTAATTTTGAACATGCTTTGATAGAAATTAATGTAGCGTCTTGAGCCTTATATTTTATAAGAAATTCTTACACTCTATTTTGGAACTGCTACAAATCACTTTAAAAACTAGTTCATTTTATTTTTTATTTCAATTTGGGGTTTATAGGATATCACACTTCAAATGCACCACACAAAATTATTAAGCAACATTCAATAGATAACGAGCAACTTCACCAATTAGGTAGTAAACAATTCATAAAGCATTTAATGTCATAGCAAAACATATAACACCTAACACATAATATTAGAAAACAAAGTTAGATAATAAACAATACACAAGCGAACACAACTGACACGATTGATATTGGACTGACATTGAACCTACACTTGACCCACTCAAACTGATTGAATTGGCTTACACTAATATATACCACTAGTATGACACTCTAAACAAAAATACTTTAATATTAAAATATTTAAAATATTTTTCAAAGACAAATTTGTAGTGGAAAGAAAATCTCTTAAATAATAAGATAATCAAATTTCATTATAAAATC
This sequence comes from Cicer pinnatifidum, assembly GCA_037974775.1. Lineage (NCBI taxonomy): Eukaryota > Viridiplantae > Streptophyta > Magnoliopsida > Fabales > Fabaceae > Cicer > Cicer pinnatifidum. The sequence continues at coordinate 50,349,578 of JBBPBR010000003.1, forward strand.
CAAATAATAATTTAAGGCATCACATTTACACAATTAAAGGGCTTGTGCTTTTTGGCGGCTATTTGGCATTGGGTCTATTGGGATCTAGAAATCTTTTGTGATGACCGTACTGGAAAACTATCTTTGGATTTGCAAAAAATATTCGGAATTCATTTATTTCTTGCAGGGGTGGGGTGTTTTGGTTTTGGCGCATTTCATCTAACAAGATTATTTGGTCTTGGAATATGGATATCCGATCCTTATGGACTAACTGGAAGGGTACAATTTCTAAATCCCGCATGGTGTGTGGATGGTTTTGATCCTTTTGTTACGGGGGATAGCCTCTCATCGTATTGCAGCATCTTTCACATTATTCTATTCCAAACACTGCATGAGGGTTAAATGGTGATAAAATATTCATTTAATTTTAAATAAGTTTACTGTTTCCTTAAATATAATATTTTTTGCTTGAAGTCACAATGACATAAAAAAGTCATTTTCTGTATTTTTAATATATAATTTTTGTCTTTTTGTCCTTGTTATTTTATTTTAATCCCTACACTGTTTTTTCATGGTAGAATGGTTCTAAGACTATGCAAAATACTTGATTTTTAATATTTAGAAAATTACTTACATAAGGATTAAAATAAAAATTAACTAAACCAAATTTGTAGAGGCTAAATAAAAGAAAATTGACCAAAAACCGTTAATTTTGTATGAACCAATAAATTCAAAACAAATTTTTTACATACTATAATCAAATGATACTAAAGTGTCAAATTAAAGTTTGACAAGAAATCATACCCATCTAATTTATTTGATCTAAATGTTTACAATTACTCGGTTAATCCTCACGTATTGTACCTGACTAGGAAGATCTCCTAATTATTTTTCTCGTCAAATCCTTAATTTGGAATGACCTTCAATGCTCCAATTATATTATATATTATCGTCCAATCTATAAGAACGATTTATTTCTAGCTTCTCCAAATACCCATGAAGAAAAAAATCTCTATTAATTAACTAAAATACATCCTCTAGTTTTTTATTTTCACTTAACCCTTGTTTTCAATATCTGAACAAAATATATATTTGAATATTTCATCTAGTATTAAGGATTTTAAATTGTTATTAATTATTAAATAAATAATAAATATACATACGATAAAAAATATATGTTAAACAGTTATGACTTTGGTATGAGTGGCATCTCTTCAGATGATACAGGCACAGCAGCCAAAGACGTTACAGCTAGAGGAACAGTCACTAGGACTGATTCACATGGAAAACATTTCTCGCATTTGTTAAAAAATATTCCTAAAAATAATAACAGTAAAAAAATCTACCATGTTAAGGTTTTATTTTAGTTTCAAAAATAATAGTTCAAAATTTATTTTTATTTAAAAAATAAAACAAAAAGAAAATAAATAAAAATTATTACTGGAGTTAATATTTTGTTACTTTATAGTATTATTTGAAATTTATTAATAGGGTTCAATATAGTAAGTTTTGAAAGAATATAAAATTAAATTAAATAAATAAAAATCTTTGTATAATTGGAGTTAATTTGATTTTCTAAATAAGACATATTTTTGTATAATTGGGGTCATTAAGGTAAGTTTTGAAAGAATGGAAAATCTTTACGCTAATTACTAATAATAAGCAAGTATATAGAATATTGATTCCTTAATTAGAATACCCTAGTTGTCACTATAAATATAAATCTTTAGTAACTGTCAAGGTGAAGAAAAGAAAAAACACAGAAAATGTTGGCATGAATCTGATTCTCCAAAACGCTATTCTTATACAACTTTCTCCGTAATCATCTACTTCAACTTTATATTAAAACAAAAGAGAAAAAAAATATAAGATAATGAATTTTTTGAATTTGCCACCAATGATTTTTCCTTGATTTCTTCTCACACCATTCTCGCATGACATTTTCCATAACCACTTATTTCAAAACAATAAGAACTCCGTCAATCTTAATATAATATAATATAATTAAAAATATTTTGAATATTAATATATTCAGATTTTTCATAAATAGAAAGTAGAAGATATAAATTTGATAACGATGCAAATAACATTAATTTGACGGTACAATCGAGAAAGAAAATTACTATTGCAATGAAAACTGAAAGGACCACTCATTTTGTGATAAATATTTTTAGAAATAGCCACTTATTTGGTAGGGAGGAAATTATTGTAAATCATTTTTACACCTATTTTTCATTTTGATAATATATCGTTAAAATTAAAGAAAAGATTAATAAATTTATGATTTTACACATAATACAAAATTCATAATATAATAATAATATTAATTTATTGATCTTTACTAAATAATTATGACAAATATATTGAATTTTTTTTCGTTGACAAACCTGACTTATTTTTTTATTTTTTTTATCTTATAAGATGTGATAAATTACACCGTAATTAACTCACACAACTATGAGTCGCATATTTGAATTTCGATAAGACGTCCAACCTAACAATATCGGCATTTGTCGGCTGACTTTTTTAGCTATATATACGTTTGAAAAAGGAGGATATTAGCCGAATCAAAAACTGTTGAGGCAAAAACATGGAGTTGATACTTTTAAAATATGATTCCTTTTTAATGCTATATGTTGTCTCAGAGTGGCCAATCTTGGACCGGGAGAAATATCTAGTGGTGTTTTTTGAAAAAGGTTTAGATAGCTGAGTTGCAACTGGTTTTGGTAAAGCTCCAGAACGTTCTCCTTTTGTTATATTTGCTGGAGAACGTTCTCCTTTTTTCAAATTTTTAGAAAATTTTGCTTTTGTTCCAAAATGCTCTTCTTTTCTGAAGATATTTTTGTTCTTGATTTTTTGATCTTTATTTTTAAATAGCATGCAAATTCTAGATGTCCAATTTTGTTGCAGTATGAACATTTAATTTTGCATTTTCCTTCTTTCCTTTTAGGAACAAAAATGTTTTCATACATTTTAGTGTTTTGAGTTTTATCAAAACCAAGACCAGCTTTATCAAATATTTGTACTTGAGATCCCATGATTTTTTGAAAGGTTTCAGTAGCTTGAATTAAATTTGACAAATCATTTTTGAGAATTTCAACTTCAGCTTTAAGGAGAACGTTCTCCTTTTTGAGGTGAACATCGTTCTTGACTTTCTGAACTTTCAGTTTTAAAATATTTGAGTTGAGAATCTTTCAGATTTTTAACGATCTCTTTAAGCTTATCATTTATAGCCTGAGTTTTCTCTTTCTCTTTTTTTTCCTTGTGAAATTTTTCTTTAAAAGAACTACACTTTTGACTAAGAAAGTTTGAATTATTTAGCAAATTATCAAATTCTTTTTCCATATGTTCACATAAAAGACAAGGTTCATAATTTGTTACCTATATCTTTAGTGTTTGCCATTAGACATAGGTTGGCTTCTTCAGGTTCATATATTTCTGATTCATCAGAATCATCCCAAGTTGTCATCATTGACTTCTTTTGAAGTGGAATTTCTTTGGTGCTCTTTTGTTCAATGGACATTCAGTTTTATAATGTCCTTGTTTGTTGCACTGGAAACAAGTGATTTTACTTTTATCTACTTCAGTTTTGAAGTCCTTTTTATTTGGAGATCCCTTTTTGATATGATCTCTTCTCCTTATCATTCTTTGTAAATTTCTTGTGAGGAGAACAATCTCTTGATCAACATCTTCTTGGCTATCTTCTGAGTCACTTTTCTCATTTGTTTGTTGAAAACTTGGTGAATTTTGAGATGCTTTTAAAGCTATTATTTTGCCTTCTTTATAGGTTTATCTTCCTATAACAACACTTGATGTACCCTTAGTGTTCCAATAAGTTATTCCAAGCCTAGTACCTCAAGATTCTTGGCTTGACTTATAGCTGTCACCATTGGTCTCCACATTATTGGAAGACATCTCATGATCTTTCTTACCATGTCTTGTATTGAATAGGCTTTGCCAAGAGAACGCATTTCGTTCACTATGGTTGTGAATATTGAGTACATTTCATCGATTGTTCTTCTTCATTCATTTCAAATAATTCGAACTTTTGAATGCCAATGTCGGTTCTTATTTCCTTAACATGGCTTGTTCCTTCATGGTGAGTTTGCAACGTGTCCCATACTTTTTTTGCCGTATCACATTCATCTACTCTTTCACTTTCTTTCCCTACTTAAAGCACATCAAAAAAATAATTGAGCTTTTGAGTTTAGAAGTACCTTAGATTTTTTATTTGATCTCCAATCTGCTTCTTTCTTTTTAGCAGGTGTTGAATCGGTTTGATTTGCTGTTCGTATGAAAACTCCATTTGTGATGATTTGCCACATACCAGTGTATTGTGACTTTAGGAACAATTGCATTTTTCTTTTCCAAAAATAATAATTTGAGCCAACAAAGTATGGTGGTCTGTTTGATGACCCTCCTTTAGCAACATATTTAGTTGTTGACGTTATCTTCCTGAATCTTTTGCTCTAACACTTTTTTGGGTGGTAATCCTTAGAAATTGGCTCTGATGCTTAACTGGTGTTTTTAACACTTTTTGGGTGTTTAATCCTTATAATTGCCCTTTTTAAAAATTCCTGTTTATAAACTGAAATGTTTAACTCAAGATTAATCTTGGTTACAAACGAAGAACGTTCTTGGTTAGTGGAAAAACAACAATATCAATTTATCAATATAAAAATTGATTGTAAGAAAAATAATAAATAGAGATAGGGATTGTAAGAACCATAGTTTTAAATTCTAATTTATGTATTTTGGTGTATTTTGTTATTGAACTCTGAGGCTTTTTAGCCAAGTTATTGATATTTTGTGACTTTAATGCTCAAAAATATCTTTTGATGCCCGATTAAAATTATTCGTCGATCAATAAATTAGATTAAGTACGGTGAATCTTTTATCGAAGAATAATTTATTTATCTTATGAAGAATTTAATACCGGGAAGTTTTGTTAAAATATCTCGAGTTGACGAAAATTTTATTTGTCAATTGAGTTGCGACAACTGTAGATATTTTTTATCAAAATGGTTTGAGAAGTGATGTGAAGATGTTGATTTTTATAAATATCTAAAATATCTAGATATTTAGATATTTGTTATGGTATAATTAATATACATATATATATATATATATATATATATATATATATATATATATATATATATATATATATATGTTTGGAAGGAAAAAGGAAAGAAAACAGAAAAGCTTCTTCTCTCTACCTCGCGAAAATCCATTCTTCCTTCTTCCTCTTTTGCTTTCTTTGCTTTCTTTGCTTTCTTTTGCTTCAAGATAAGAAACCCAAGGCTTAGTGGGTGAGGAAGAACAAATTTCCAAGCTTCTTTGGATTTGGATTTCTTTGGGGCTGTGGAGTTTTTGGTTATAGATTGTAGGTCAACTTATAGGTTGGGAGTCATTATATGATCATGCGTCGGGGTAATTTGTCTGAGTTGTCAGATCAAGGGTAGTTATTATGTCTTGATATAGTTGGAAGTTAGTTTTAGAATGATTTGAAGTGGTGTTAAGACTCTTCTTGATGGTGGTTTTATAGGAAACAATGCCACCAAGAAGGAATGACGCTCAAAGAGTCAACGTTAATCGGGATGATCGAATGGTGAAAGCTATGAATAACATGGCTGCTTCTGTTGCTGCACAAACTGCTTCCAAGACTCTGCGGGATCTAGAAAAGAGGGAAAGAGAGATCCATGTTGTCGAGTCAAGAAGATTGGAAGATTTTCGCCGTTACATTCCTCCCAAGTTTAAGGGTGATGAGAATTCAGAGAAAGCGGATTAGTGGATCCAAGAAGTGGAAAAGATCTTTGAGATGATTAACTGTCAAGCAGGAGTGAAGGTCAACTATGCCACTTATCTACTATTGGGTGATGCTGAGTATTGGTGGAGGAGTGCAAGGTTGTTGATGGGACCAGCTCACGAGGAGGTGAACTGGGAATCATTCAAAAGGAAATTTTTAGACAAATACTTCCCGATGAGTACCAGGAGTAAACTGGGTGATGATTTCCTAAAACTTCATCAGGGGAACATGACAGTGGGTGAATATGCTGCTAAGTTTGAATCGTTGTCAAGGCATTTCAGGTTTTTCCGTTAAGAGATTGATGAACCATTCACGTGTCATCGTTTCTAAGACGGACTAAAGTATGAGATTCAAGACTCTGTCTTACCCTTGGGAATTCAACGTTTCCAAGTTCTTGTAGAAAAATGTAGAGCAGTTGAGGATATGAAGAATAAAAGGGATAGCCGAGGATGGAATTTAATTCAGGAGGGCCAAGTCGGGAGAATCATCAGAACAATAAGGGAAAATAAGTTGCTAAACCTTATAATTGACCACATAATAACAACGGGGGATAGAATCGCCTGGGGAACCCGTATTTCAGAAGGCAATTGGGACAAGGGATTCGATGTTTTCGATGTGGGGAAGAGGGACATTATGCTAATGTTTGTACCTCTAAGGGGCTTACTTGCTACAACTGCTAGAAGCCATGGCACATTGTAAGGGATTGCACGACTCCGAAGGTGGAACCAGTTGTGAATGTAACAAGGGCTACTCGTTCTACTGCTAGAGGACGCGTTTATTGCGTGAGTGCTGAAGCTGGAAATCCATCCGGCAATCTGATTCAACGTGACTGTGAGATTGCAGGTAACACTCTAACTACACTTTTTGATTCTAGGGCAACACATTTCTTCATTGCTATGGATTGTGTGAATCGTTTGAAGTTATCTGTGTCTGTTTTGCCTTTTGATTTAGTTGTTTCCGCACCTGCTAAGACTTTGACATTAATTCTGCATGTTTACATTGTCAAATAACTATCTAGAATAGGGATTTATTGGTTAATATGATTTGTTTACCTCTACAATCAGCCGAGGTCATTCTCGATATGGATTGGATGTCGTATCATTATGTGATCTTGGATTGTGCTCGCAAACTAGTTCTTTTCCCCAAACCAAGAGTTGTTAAATATCTAGCTGCTAACAAACTCGAGTATCACTAAGAGAAGGAACTCATGAGTTTTTGTCTTTGGCTAATTTGGAGGCAAAGATAAATGTAAACATAGAGGATGTGATGCTTGTCAATGAGTACCGGGACATATTTCCAACAGAAATTCCAAGATTGCCACCGGTAAGAGAAGTGGAATTTTTCATTGATTTGCACCCAGGAATCGAACCAATTTCAATCGCGCCGTATCGAATGTTGCCATTGGAATTAAATGAGCTCAAAGGCCAAATTGAAGATTTGTTGGAGAAGAAATTTATTAGGCCAAGTGTATCACCATGGGGAGCTCCGGTGTTGCTAGTTAAGAAGAAGGACGGAAGCTCGCGCTTATGTGTGGATTATAGACAACTTAATAAGGCAACTATTAAGAATCGTTATCCGTTGCCACACATCGATGATTTGATGGATCAGTTGAGAGGAGTCGCGGTATTTTCGAAGATTGACTTGAAGTCGGGTTACCATCAGATTCGAGTAAGGGAATGAGATATTCAGAAAACTGCTTTCAGAACCCGTAGGGTACTACAGGAGGTTTATTGAAGGTTTTGCTAAGATTGTAGCTCCATTGACACAACATACTAGAAAGGATCAATCGTTCGCATGGACGGAGAAGTGTGATGAAAATTTTCAATTACTATTGAGAACGTTGACAACCTCACTAGTATTGGTACTACTGGAATAAGAAGAACCATATGAAGTTTATTGTGATGCGTCTCACCATGGTTTGGGATGTGTTCTGATGCAACACAAGAAACTATCCTACTCATGACTTGGAGCTTGTTGCTGTAGTTTTTGCATTGAAGATCTGGAGGCACTATTTATATGGATGCATGTTCACAGTGTTTAGTGACTATAAAAGTTTGAAATATTTGTTTGATCAAAAGGAATTAAACACGCGTTAGAGACGATGGATGGAGACTCTCAAGGATTTTGATTTCACACTACAGTACCACCCTGGGAAGGCCAATGTAGTGGCTGATGCATTGAGTAGAAGAAGTGTATCAGTGTCTTCAATAGTGATGGCTAGACAACAAGAGTTGTGGGAAGCTTTTAGAGACCTACACTTGAACGTAGAGTTTGCGCCATGAATTTTGAAATTCGGAATGATTAAGATTTCGAGTGGACTACTTGAAGACATTGCGAATTCTCAAGATGACGTCGTAATTCAAGAGAAGAGGAATCTAATAATACAAGGGAAGACATCTGAGTTTAAGATCGAACCATATAATATTTTGAGATGTAATGGTAGGATTTGTGTACCAGAAATTACATATATGAGGAAAACAATTTTAGAAGAGGCTTATAAGAGTAAATTGAGTATTCATCCGGGAGCAATAAAGATGTATCAAGATTTGAGGCAGAATTATTGGTGGCCATGAATGAAGAGACATATAGCGGAGTATGTATCAACTTGTTTAACTTGTCAGAAAGCAAAAGTGGAACATCAGCGACCTGTTGGAATGTTGCAACCTTTAGATATACCTGAATGGAAGTGGGACAACATTTTCATGGATTTTATAACTGGATTGCCGAAAACAAGGAGAAAGAATGATTCTATTTGGGTGATAGTAATTTGATTAACTAAATCCGCACACTTTTTACCGGTAAAGACCACTTATAAGGTAGATAAGCTAACTGAGATCTATATTGCTGAGATTGTGAGATTACACAAAGTACCGTCGAGTATCATATCAGACTGTGACCCAAAGTTCACATCACACTTTTGAGGAGCATTGAATGAAGCGTTGGGAACAAAACTAAGATTGAGTTCAGCCTACCATCCACAAACGGAAGGGCAGGCTGAGAGGACAAATCAGTCCTTGAAAGATCTATTGAGAGCATGTGTATTAGATGATAGCGGAAGTTGGGATGATGTACTTCCGTTGGTTGAGTTTACCTACAATAACAGTTTCCATGCAAGTATTGGAATGGCACCATATGAGGCTTTATATGGGCGCAAGTGTCAAACGCCTTTGTGTGGGTATAAGGACGGTGAAAGTATGATTGTAGGACCGAAGATGGTACAACAGACTACAACTAATGTTAAGAAGATAAAAGAGACAATGAAGACTTCACAAGATCATCAGAAGAGTTATGCGGACAAGCGTTGCAAACTTCTAGAGCCTTGAAATCGAAGAAATTGACTTCGAAATTCATTGGACCATATTAGATTTCTGTACGAATTGGACCTGTTGCTTATCGGATTGCATTGCCTCCGATACTGTCCAATATTCACGACGTTTTTCATATGTTGCAATTGAGAAAGTACCTTGCAGATCCCTCTCATGGAGATCTTGTCATTTGAAATATTACCTATAAGAATTGATGACAGGAAGATTAAGCAATTAAGGAACAAGGATGTTTCGTTTTTCAAGGTGATTTGGAACCCAATTACTGGGGATGCAACTTGGGAATTGGAGAGCAAGATGAGGGAACAACACCCTGTGTTGTTTATCGACGCGTATTTTCGAGGACAAAACTAATTTTAGGGGG
>JBBPBR010000003.1:50365720-50422693 GCA_037974775.1 Cicer pinnatifidum
TTTAAATAGTAAATAAAATTAGTGGTATAGAGTTATTGTTATTTTATAAATCAACAAAAATTAAACTAATTTAATTCTTTAAAAATATTAAAAGTAATTCGGACAAAAGTTATTTTCATTTTACAAAATAAAATAACATCAATTCCTACAAATGTCATTTCTTAAAAATTAAGAATTCTAAGATCTACCGACCTTTCATATTTAAGATTATTATTGTTAATAATATGTAGCAAATCTTAAATTAATAATTTCAAACATGCATCTTGTCAATAAAATAAAAAAAAGTTTATTTCTACCTATCCACCATAATAAAAGAGCAAATAATCAAACACAAGCCACAAGTTTAATAAAAAGGTAATTAACATAATCATGTCAACAATTTAAATTAACTTGATTTAACTAAAATTTCTTAATTTAATTCCAAAAAAATACTAGTACTTATAAGATTTTCATAAAAAAAAGGCATTTCCAATAAAAATTAAAAGTGAAATACAATTTACAACTCGTATTCCCTCTCACCTATGGGTTTCTCCCAAACTTGAACTTCAAGACTCATTAACCAGTAATAACTGCGATTTTGCAAACTCACGGCCAAACCAGTCATGTTGATAGTATAATACAAGTAAGAAGAACACGCAAATAATCATAATAGAACCATATCATTACACAAATATTCTTCAAGAAAATATCACATTAAAAAGTCAAAATAACATAAGGAAAATCAATAAATTTCACTATAACATCAAATTATCTAAGCTAAATTATTTTTGTACACGATATATATTAATCACAACAAAACACTCAAAAGAAAATGCAATGCTATGAATGAACTTAGACTCTACTTCACAATGTCGTACCATTCTAACTCTAAAGTACTTGGTGGACGGACAATTCAAATTGGTGTTGTCCTCATAGATCTCCTTAACTCAACCTGAGACACATATACGTGACAGTCGAGGTAAACGTGTGTTGCATGCTAGCTCTCGATATTTGGAGTGCTAGCTCCAAGCCACCTAAGAATTCCCTACCTGAATACCTCGAAGGTCTAAGAATCTTGCCTTAAGGCTCAATAGCAGACCGCCACGATCAAGCTCATTCAGTTGTACTTCCCCATAATCACTAGGCTTGTCAGACCCTACCTATATGATGACAAAATAATCTCCACTTCACAAATTCTCAATATTTATTTTCTCCACTTGTTGTCCTTTGATACTCCATTTAGACCGTAATCTCAAATACAAATTACAATCACCATTATTTCATCAACTATGGGGTTACTTCAATATTTATAACATCATTATCATTAATCACACATCATCATCATTTGTAAACTCATCACAAATTTGTAACATCACTATCATCAATCATATACCTTATCACATAAACTTATCACAATTTTATAACATCATAATTATTAACCATACATCAACATCATCACAAAAAATTATCACAACGCACCCCTATTTTATTATCACAGCACATAAAATCATCTAATCAAACATATACATAAAATTATTTCTACACCCAATATCGCACATTTACAAAAATTAAATCATTCAACACCTTAAAAATATTTATATTTTATATTCAATCTCACAATTTTCATATTTGCACATTAATTAAGTAATCCCTCAAATGACCATTGCCGTACGTAGCGAGCCCCAAATGAATAATTGGGAAATACGGTTTTCCCGTTCATCTCACAATATATTATACTCAAGAATCATAATGTTCTCTCACCCCTTACCCTATTTTGACGCTTTCACACACGAATACGGTTCCACGAGCAAGCAGCCTTTATGCTTTGACTCTTTGTCCTTTAATCGATCTAACTCGACAGTTTATGGGTGAACGTCAAAATAAATTATGAGAAGACACTTTAAAAACTAATTTCTAAATTCGGTTAAAGAAACTTACCATAAATCAGAAAACCAATTAGTGGATAATATAGCCACTTTTCACACGATCGTTTTGGCATTGGTTTCACTCAAATCAGAGTTACGGTGAAGAAGAACGATGCAAAATAAAAAATTTTATAAATGGAGAAGTCGAATATTTAAGAGAAATTGAGATGGTTAAAAATCTCAGGAAAATGTGTTTAATTAACTAACTAGAAGAGTGAAATAACATAATGAAGTTTGGAAGAAAACGGAGAAAGTTGTGTGTAACAATTATCAATTACCGGTGTCAAATTATAGACTAGTTGTTGTGTTCCTTTTACAGCGGCTGCTGAAACTCATCTCCCTTTCTTATTCTTTTATTTTATTAACAATTAACACACGTGGACCAAGTCCATTGCTTCCATGAATTATTCTATGTTTTCTTCTTATTATTATTTTTATTTTGCTAAAATAAAATTAATGGTTACTTAATTTAATACTCCTCTAAACATCATTTAATTTTCAAAATATTAACTATTATATGATAAACTAGAGTAATTAAAATAATTAACCTTTAGAAAAATACATATTACTATCGATTGAAACTCATATTCAAAATAGTCACTATAATTATACCTAGTTTTCAAAACTCTCAAATACTACCATCATTAGAGAATACTCAAAATCACAAAATAAATAACATAACATCAACACTTTATATTAATTACTAAATTATAATAAAATTATATAAAATCACAACGCCAGTATATCAAAATAAAGGGAATCAAACACAATATTAACATCCCAAGATAATTTTATTCTAAAATAAATAACTAAAAATAGGAAATAGGTAGAAATAATTAAAATATAACTATGTGCAACTTAATATCAGTCAAACGCACTTGAAAACATCTAATTAATTACTTACACCCATATACACGAAAAATCGCATAAAAACTTATTCTTTAATATATTACACTAAAATACTATTATTTTTAGAAAAATATATAAAATAATAAAATATAAAATATATTATTTATATCCCTCATTTAGTCAAATATCTACAGATTAACACATCGTAGAAAACACACATATAAAGAAAACACACATATACAACTAATCGACATATATCTAAAATAATGTTAACCCCATATCAATTATCTAAAATAATATTAAGTGAATAAAATAGTTTATTATAAAATTTGAGGTGTTACATCACGTTAAATTCGCACTTAAGAAATTTCAGTTTGATCTTACAAAATACTTCAGTTAAACCTGTTGGAAATATGCATGATATAGAGATTATATTGCATGAAATTTTCATATCTCTCGTCCATATCGATCTATGTCATCAAATGCATTAATATAATGATCATTGGGATTTAGTCACGTTATACGTTAGTTACGACAAATATGGTGATTCCATTATTGATGTATGAAGTGGACCAAACTGTAAAGTAGAAATCTAAAGATATATAGCATTGAGATGTGTGTCTAAATAAATTTGACATAATTATTACATTTTTTCAACTGGGAGAATGTTGAAGTATTTATATTATATTCCAACAATATTAAAATTCTGATTAAGTAATTAAATAAATGATTAATTAATTGACGTGGACCAAAAATTATGGCTGAATGTCGATGGACCATTTGGGAATAATAGGAACCCAATAACATGTGCAAGTAACTAGCCTCTTCTCTCCATCAGAATAGTGTTCAAGGTATAAGGAGTACCAGCTGAGGATGAACCACAAGTCAACGAGTGCTCATAAAGTCAATGCCCCACACATCAAATACTTCACAGAAAATCATAGATTGTTGAGGCATCTCACTCCTACGAGTGATTGTTGTTCCCGCTATTTGGCACTGTTCACTAGTTTTGTAAGTCTCAAAAGCATCTTTAAACAAAGTGGGCCAAAAGAAACCCGACTCTAAGACTTTTCTTGCTGTCCGTTGAGGACCAAAATGTCCTCTAGTTTGAGAGGCATGACAAAAATGAAGAATTTATTGAGCCTCATGGTGGGAAACACATCGCCTAATCACCTGGTCACTACAGAATTTCCACATATATGGATCATCCCACACATAGTGATAACTCTTCATCATATGCATATTTTTCCACTGTTTTAGTCTTATTTATCTTGAATCATTAGTTAAATTAAGGATTTATTTGATATATTTGGTTTTATTTTTGCTCTTTGAATTAATAAAATTTTGTGCTTGTATTTCAGTGGTTAAGTAGTAATTTTTCATAATTTTACATTGCGTTTTGTTTTAAGTGCAGTGCTGAATTTTGGTGAAAAATCAACATGACATATGTGGAGTATTTCAGCCATATCTGGAGTTCTAGATGTCCAATTGGAGTCAATCCAAGTGCTAATGAAAGCTAAGCTCCATATCTAAAACTTTCATGAAGACACGGGGACCAAATTCAAACTCGAAAGATGAGAAAAATGCAAAATACGTCAGACAATAGATGTTGTGTGTCTGGAGCGCGCCCTGCGCGCCTGAGGCGCATTTCCAGCCATTCAGTACTGTCAATACGCGCCCGGAGCGCAAAGCCTGCGCCTGGGATGCGCGACGCGCATCAGCTTTCATAAAAGCACAAATTTTTACTGTTTAGGGATCTTTTTGACTCTTGGGAAGTTGGGAGACTTATGCCCTAGCATAGAAACTCAAAGACGACCGTTTCTAACATCATTGGAGCAGTTTTATCAAGAATCATTCTTGAATCATTCTTGTAATTCTTCTTTAATCCTTATCTTTTGTATCTCTGTCATGAGTAACTAAACCCTATTTGTTAGGGATGAATGTAACCAGATGAAACCCTTATTTTTCTGATTTGATTTCTAGTTATATGAATGAGTTTATTGAATTATTTTTCTCATCTCTGTGCTTAGTGCTTTTTATTGCTTGATCAACATTAAAATGTTCTACGATTTGTATTTTGAAACGGAAGTGGACTTTACGAATGCTTGAGATGAGAAATTCATGAATTTGTAGTCTAGGGATAGATGCAGGTCATGAAACCAATTAAATTAATTGCAAAGCAATAGTTTACAAGAGAATTTCTATACGGTAATGCTTAATTCTAATCTTAAATCTACTAAGGAATTAGGGGTTACTTTGGAATTAAAGGTTCTGTCACTAAGACATTAGGGCAAGAATTATAAAGAGAATTCGATAATAATTTAATAAAGGAATTCAGTAACTAGGATCAAATTAGGCACCAAGGTTGGATTCGAAGTGAAACTTATCCCTGACATTTTTCTCATTATAAAAGATCAATTCTATTATTGTTTTATTACAGTTGTTAATTGTAAATATTATTGCAATCAATCTGGAAACTTTTTGTTCAATTTTAGTAATTCAATATAATTCAATAGTAAAACGCAATCCTTGAGTTCGACACTCGGTACTACCGTTTTATTATTACTTGCAGCGATTCAGTACACTTGTTGAAACGCTATCAAGTTTTTGGCGCCGTTGTCGAGGATTGCCATATCACTATTTAATTTAATTTATTTACTTAATTGAAATTTTTTGCTCTGCAATAAAATTTTTGTTTTTTATTTTTCCTTATTTTAAAACTCTTCATTACTCACAATTTGTCTAAACTTGTATGCGAGGCCAGTCCTCAGCTGAACTTACCTTTGATCCAGAAATTGAAAAAACAGCGAAAGCACATGTTAGACATATGTTCGTTTTTGATATTATTGACAAACATACATCATGAAATAAATCTGACATTGTGAACTGAGAAAAATTTCAGGAACAACAACTCAACCCTACAAACTTGAGTAAATTGATTGGAACTCAAGAAATCAACAAAAGCTTGAAGATCCATAAGCAAATCGATTAGTTAAATCGATTTTGTAACAGGGTTGAATTAAATTATGCAGTCTGGGATTAATCAATCGATTGGCAAAATCGATTTGCACATCTTCTGAAAAATCAAGCAGGCTATCAATCGATTACACAAATCGATTGGTACATTTACTCAGATTAAAATGTGCAAGTCAGTGGCATGCTTCGCAAGCAAATCGATTTGGATAATTGATTGATCCATTATTTTTGTTTGTCTACATCGATTGACACAATTGATTTTGAATGTCACATAGCCAAACCAATGATTAATAAATCGATCAGGCAAATCGATTTATCAAAATTTGTTTTAAAATGAAATTGGTCTGGGACATACACAATCGATTAGCACAATCCATTAATATACTTCGTTTGAAATAAGTTTGGCATCAATCGACTTGGTAAATCGATTGAATGAACCAACTGATGAAATGGTCTTCAGACTTAAGTTCACAATCGATTAGGCAAATCGATTAGGCAAATCGATTTGTAAAAATCACTGTGTCCCTAAAACCAGTGAAATCGATTGACTAAAGCGATTGGTACAAAAAGTTTTAGAAACAGAGATGACTTAAGGACTTTGTAAATGTTTGAATCGATTGAGTACATTTATTGTTTTGATCTCGTTGTTGGAACAAAACACCCCAAGTCGATTATGCACATCGATTCAAATATGAACATTCATCCAAGTCTGAAGAACTCATTTAAAATAATCGATTAGTTAAATCAATTAGTTTATGCAGTTTCAAGATTCAAGAAAAACAAGATTCGCGAAATCGATTTGATCAATCGATTAGTGTGATGTATAACTTTAATGAATCGATTGGCCAAATCGATTCATGTGTTGTTTTTCCTAAAACTATATAAACTGCTTTCATTCTCTTCTTCTCATAACTTGATAACACAACTTCATAACATCAATAACAACCAATATACCACTAACTCTTTCTCAACTGATATTACTTTGAACATCCTTTTCAGCTATGAACAATCTACATTTGTGATCAATAAGGATTGAAAAAGACTAAAGAGAGAAATACTGCTTTGAGAAGAAGAAAGTTCAAGAACTTTGTAAAATTGATCTGTTTTAATTTCTGTAAATCATTTATGTAACCAAACTACTTTGAGAAAATCCAGTTACTACTGGTGGCGTTCTTCGAGGTTGAGGGCTGTCAACAAGAAGACGCTGACTGGATTCTTGGTGGAGTTTATGAGATTTAAACTCGGGAATTCAGGGAGGGAAATATAGAACATGTAGAATAGTTTAAGATTGAGGCGAGGCGCTGTGTAAAATCTGTAAACTAATTCTAAGAAGTTCTATTGGAAAGGCTAAGATCAAGTTCGATCATAGGACTGGACGTAGGCCGTCACGAGGCGACTGAACCAGTATGAAAATCTGCGTACACTTTTCTTTCCCTTATCTCGTTTAAATTTCTGCAATTATTATGTTTTTGATATTGATTGAATGCATGATAAAGATTATGTGTTAAGTGACTCTGCATGATTAATTTTCTTAACATGATTGCATGAAAATCATCATCTTGAATAATAATTGTTTCTGATGCATTTCTCCATATATACCATAATTTATATTGTTTGACATTCATTAAGATTGATTATTAGGGACCTTGTTTAATCTTGTGTTTAATAAATTTTGAATTTATTAAACTGCTGCGCATATTGTTAGAATAGGCATTCCTCTACATATTTTTCTATCTAACAGAGGTCACTTATACCATCAATTGGCATCAAGAGCCTATTTTTGTTAGAGTAACTCTCATAAAAAATCATGACCTCTGATTTCCTACGAGAGGGTGCATCATTAGCTAGGCCTCCTGCCTTTAACGGGGCCGCATACATGTATTGGTAACAACGCATGCTAATTTTTCTTGAAGCTAGTGGTATTGACATTTTAGATGCTGTAGAAAATGGACCTTTTGTGCTAACCATAGCAGGTACTGGTGAATCAGTAATCCTAAAGCCTAAAAGTGACTGGTCTGAGGATGACAAAAAGAAAGTTGGGTACAACGCCAAAGCCAAGAACATTATTACTGCTGCCTTGAGTCATGATGAATTCTTCAGAGTCTCAAATTGCAAGACAACAAAACAAATGTGGGACACACTTCAGCAGACGCATGAAGGAACCACAGACGTAAAGAGAGCTCGGATAAATACTCTCATGCACGAGTACAAATTGTTTAGCATGAAGAAAGAAGAATCAGTAAACGACATGCAGACCCGGTTTACGCACATAGTCAACAACCTAAATGCCTTAGGCAAAGAGATTGATAATGATCAGCAAATTAGCAAGGTGATGAGGTGTTTGACTAGGGAATGGCAGCCAAAAATCACTGCCATTGCAGAATCAAAGGATCTAGGAAGCATGACAATAGCTACATTGTTTGGAAAACTGAGGGAGCATGAGATGGAACTACATAGACTCAATGAAGCTGAGCAAGTTGACAGAAAACGAAAAGGATTGTCGTTGAAAGCCCAAACACATCAGTCTAAATCTGAACATGAGACCAGCTCAGATGAATCAAGTAGTGAGGATGATGAGGAACCTGAACTTGGGTTACTTGTCAAGAAATTTAAGAAATTTCTGAAAAAGAAAGATAGTAAATTTAGAAAACAATCCAGTTCGAAGAACAATGACAGTAAAACAGTCACATGCTATGAATGTGGAAAACCTGGTCATATAAAGGCTGATTGTTACAAGCTGCAGAACAAAAACAGAAATTCCAAAACTAAAGGGAAGGAACCGTCTCAGAAAAACAGAAAAGCATATATTGCATGGAATGACAATGAAGAATCCTCCACATCTTCCGAAACTGAAGAAGCAAATCTGTGCCTCATGGCTAACACGGATTCTGAATCAGAAAGTGAGGTAAGTTCTCAATATAATCCTTCTTTTGATGAACTGCAAGATGCATTTAATGAACTGCATGCTGAATATGTTAAATCTGTTAAGCAGTTAGTTAGCACTAAGAAAATGCTTGAACAACAATGTATGTTGCATGATCAAATGAAAGCTGATTATAGGAAGAATGAGGACTTATGTGAACAATTAAAAAAGGACTCACATGATAAATCTGCCAAATGCATTGAACTTGAGAATTCTGTTGCATTATTGAAGTCTGATTTATTGAAATTCTCTAGTAGCAAGGATAAACTGAATGATATTCTTAGCAACCAGAGAAATGTCAATATAAAATCTGAACTTGGTTTTAACCAGAATATGGATGCTAATCAGAATAGGACTAAACATGGCATAGGATATGGTAATGTTAAGCATAACCAGAAATTTGTTAAGTCTAGTCACATGCATAATGTCTTTGTCAAACCAAAACAGTATGCATCCTCTGCTGTCACTTGTCATTTCTGTTGTAGAAAAGGACATTTTGTTTACAATTGCAAATTCAAAAGACTTGCCAACAGAGGATGTAAACAGATTTGGAAGATTAAGACACAAGATGTTGAAATTGACCCTCAGGACCCAATTTGCATTGGGGACCTAAATTTAAATTCTGATCTTATTGCAGGTATGCTTGAGATCCACTAAACACCAATGGTATCTTGATAGTGGGTGCTCAAAGCATATGCCAGGGGACAAATCTATGTTCATGTCCCTAAGCCTAAAAGAAGATGGATTTGTCAAATACGGTGACAACAATAAGGGTAAGATCTGCGGAATTGGTGACATAGGCAGCGAATCAACTGTTATCATCAAAAACGTCTTATACGTAGAAGGATTGAAACACAATCTTCTAAGTATAAGTCAACTGTGTGATAATGGCTTTCAAGTAAGTTTTTCACCACTTCCCTGCATTATTGAGAACAAACATGATAAAAGTATGAAATTGGTAGGTGATAGAGTTAACAACATTTACATGCTAGACTTAACTGTTATGCCTGCTAATTCTGTTTGTTGCTTATTATCAAATGCTGATGAGACATGGTTATGGCATAAACGTATTGCACACATTCATATAGATCATTTGAATAGACTTGTTAGCAAACAGTTAGTCATAGGTCTTCCCAATAGAAAGTTTTCTAAGGATAGGTTATGTGATTCTTGTGAGAGAAGTAAGCTGGTCAAGTCTACTTTTCCCCCCAATAGACATGGTCAAAACCAATAGGGTTTTGCAACTTATCCACATGGATTTGTTTGGACCATCTCAAGTGAGAATTTTTGGAGGTAACCTGTATGGCTTCGTGTTAATTGATGACTATTCTAGATTCACATGGACGTTCTTTCTGATGCATAAAAGTGATGCGTTTTCTATTTTTAAAAAGTTTGCAAACTTGGTACAAAACGAAACTAGTCAGAAAATAACGTCAATCAAAAGTGATCATGGAGGTGAATTCCAAAATGATTCTTTTGATACCTATTGTGAACAGAATGGTATACATCACATGTAATCAGCTCCTAGGACATCACAGCAAAATGGTGTAGTAGAGAGGAAAAACAGGTCTCTAGAGGAGCTAGCTTGGACTATGCTCAAAGACTCAAATATTCCTAAGTATTTCTGGGCTGATGCAATTAACACTGCCACACATGTTGTCAACAGGGTTTTGATTAGGCCAATACTTAGGAAAACTCCTTATGAGTTGTACAAGGGTAGAAAGCCTAATATTTCCTACTTTAGAGTTTTTGGTTGTAAGTTCTTTTAATTGAACAATGGCAAAGAACACCTAGGTAAGTTTGATCCCAAGGCAGATGAGGGTATCTTTCTAGGTTATTCCCAAACTAGCAAAGCCTATAGAATCTATAACAAGAGAACAAAAACAATAGAATAGTCAGTTCATGTGAAATTTGATGAACTTTTTAAAGAAAACTTGAACAACACTCCTATTGTTGATGCTTCTTTGGACGAAGTTATAGAATCTGAACCTATAGAACCAAAGGAAACTGCACCTCCAACTAATAGTGACTGTGTTGAACCTATTAGAGTAGATGAGTTATCTACGGAGTGGAAGTTCAATAGAAACCATCCCATAGACAACATCATAGGTGACATCTCTAAAGGAGTGGCAACTAGAAGGAACCTTAGTCACTTTTGTAACCTTACAGCCTTTGTATCTCAGATTGAGCCTAAGAACATTAAGGAAGCCTTACTAGATAGTGAGTGGATACTTGCTATGCAAGAGGAGTTAAACCAATTTGAGAGAAACAAGGTGTGGCAGCTAGTAACTAAACCAGAAAATAAGCACATCATAGGAACAAGGTGGGTGTTTAGGAACAAACTAGATGAACATGGTGTCATCACTAGAAACAAAGCTAGATTAGTGGCCAAGGGTTACAACCAAGAGGAGGGAATAGATTTTGATGAAACCTATGCCCCTGTAGCTAGGTTAGAAGCCATTAGAATACTCCTTGCTTATGCATGTATAATGGACTTTAAGCTTTATCAAATGGATGTAAAAAGTGCCTTTCTCAATGGTGAGATCCAAGAGGAAGTTTTTGTTAGCCAAACACCTGGTTTTGAAAATCCAGATTTTCCTAATCATGTGTACAAGCTAACAAAAGCTCTCTATGGGTTGAAACAAGCTCCTAGAGCTTGGTATGAGAAGCTCAACAATTTTCTTATTCAACAAAATTTTTTAAGAGGAAATGTTGACAAGACACTTTTCATAAAAACTAATGGAAATGATATCTTGCTGGTCCAAGTTTATGTTGATGACATAATCTTTGGATCTACAAACAATAAGTTGTGCAAAGATTTTGAAAATTTGATGAAAGGTCAATTTGAAATGTCAACGATGGGTGAACTATCATACTTCTTGGGATTTCAAATTAACCAAAGCAAGCAAGGTATCTTCATTAGTCAAACAAAATATTGCAATGATTTGATAAAGAAATTCTCCTTTGATAACTTCAAGTCCATTGATACTCCAATGAGCCAAGGAAACCTTTTAGATAGAGATGAGATAGGTAAACCAGTGGATGTTACAAGGTATAGAGGCATGATAGGATCATTGCTCTATCTCACAGCAAGCAGGCCTGACATTATGTTTAGTGTTTGCATGTGTGCGAGATATCAGTCCAATCCTAAAGAGTCTCACCTTAGTGCAGTTAAGAGGATTTTCAGGTATTTAGTTGGAACTAGGAATCTCGGATTATGGTATCCTAAGGGATCAACCTGTTCTTTAGTTGGTTATTCGGATTCAGACTTTGCAGGATGCAAACTGGATAGGAAAAGTACCTCTGGTACTTGTCATTTGCTAGGTAATTCACTTGTATCTTGGTTCAGCAAGAAACAGACCAACATTGCATTGTCAACAACTGAGGCTGAGTACATTGCAGCTGGAAGTTGCTGTGCTCAGATCATGTGGATGAAACAGCACCTGTTAGATTTTGGTGTGGACTTAGGAACTGTTCCCATCTTGTGCGACAACACAAGTGCAATCAGTATCACTAAGAACCCAGTTATGCATTCCCGGACCAAACATATCGAAATTCGGCATCACTTCATTCGAGATCAGTTTCAGTGTGGGAATATCAAGTTAGAGTATGTCAACACAACTGAACAGGTAGCAGACATTTTCACCAAAGCATTGCCAAAGGACAGCTTCCTTCGCATTAGGATGAAACTGGGCATCATAGATCCTAGTGAGATCTGACATCTGTGTTAAATCGATTGGATAAATCGATTATCCTGTGGATACACAGGAAAATGGTTTATGAAATCGATTTGGCAAATCGATTTATGCCCAACAGTGTCTATTTTTCACAAATAGAATCACAAACATCGATTAGGGTAATCGATTAACCACTTGATACAGTTTAAAGCATCGATTTGGAAAATCGATTATGTTGGCCTCTGACTTCTAAGTTCTGAAATATTTTCCAAACTCTACCTCAAACATCGATTAGGGTAATCGATTGTTTAAAGTTGTTTGAAATCTAAGCTTTAGTGAATCGATTTGGACAATCGATTCTGAGATGGATTTAGTTCTGAACTGGTATGAAAGCTGCTAAGCTGATACGAAATCGATTAGGGAAATCGATTGAGTAACTAAAGGAATCGATTTGGGTAATCGATTGACATTGTGACCGTTATGTTATTTTTTACTAGCTGTTACAGACTCTATTGGCTTTGTTGATTGGACTTCCCCAGCAACGGTTACCTAATCGATTGGACCAATCGATTGACTCATCTGAATCTATAAAAGGAACAGTGAGAATCGATTCCAACCACCTGCTTTCACAACCTAAAATCGATTTCTCATTTCATCTTGCTGCAAACTTACTCAAATGTCCTCTGTTTCTCTGCTTTCAATCCATCCAAACTAACTACTATGGCAAGAGTTAAAATTACCTCACCCAACACCCCTTCTCCATCATCATCTTCCAGTGGGAGAACCCCTTCACCACCTCCCACCTTACCTAAACGTGTCTCTGTGCCTACTCACAAAATTGTTGCACAAGACAAGGGCAAAGGCATTGCCGTAGATCAAGGCAAGCCAAAGAAACGGAAGGAGCCACCTTCAGAAAAGCTCCTTGCTGATGCAATGAAAGACATCGATAAGAAGAAGAAGAAGAAGAAGAAGATCTCTTCCTCCACACCTCAAAAGAAGGCAACAGTTTCACAGGTTAAACCAGTTGAACAGTTCAAAATTCCACCAGCCTTCAATAAGAGGAAGATTTATGAAGCCCGATACATGGATTTTGAGTATTTTGATCACGACGGCTTCACGTTTCAAAATCACCTTCGCTTTCACGGTCTAGAAGAATTCTTATCCAACAATCTCGACACCTATCCAAATTTGATCCGTGCCTTTTATTCTATATTCAAGATGACGGAAACCGGATTCAAAGCTACAGTCAAAGGAACGAAGTTTTCCATGACCTTTGAGGAGTTCTCGACCCCTTCAGGATTGCCTTATCATGGAAACTCGGTCGATGGAAGCTCCGACGTAGATGAAGCTGACGAAGGATGGGAAGCTTCACTGGAGGGACACACAACTGTGCAGGACCTAATGGTCGAAGGGTTTGTGGAATCTATTTCACTCCCAATCGGCCAAATGAAGGTTCAGCAACGAATGCTGATGTACGCGCTCACCCGGATGCTTGTCCCGCGTTCCAGAAATCACGCAGTTGTCCAACGGTTGGACATCGTGCTACTGTGGGGTCTATGCAAAGAGCTCAAGATGAGCTGGGCATGGATCGTCCTTCGACACATGCAGGAAGCATCTCAAGGAAAGCTGGTGCTTTCGTATCCACAATTGAGCACAAAAATTCTCACACACTTCAAGGTATCATTCAAGGGTGAAGAAATGTCCAAGACCATTCTAACATTTGGTGAATCCATCGTGAACCAAATGCAGCTGCGCAAAGTGAACGGCGTTTGGAGGCGACCTCAAGCCAGTGCTGACCAAACCCAGCATAATGCTGAACCACCGTCTGCTGAGTCAGTTACAGCAGGGTCTGAAGTGCTTGCCAAGCTGCTTGAGTTCATGGCAGCGCAAGCGGCTTACAACGCAAAGATGGAGGCGTCGAATGAGAGAATGGAAGCTGCGATGCAGAAGCTTCAATCCGATCTGAACCTGATTGCACAGGATGTGGCAGCAATCCAGGAACATCAAGGCATTAAGTTGTCTTTCAGTGATGTTGCTGAGATTGGGAGACAAGCAGCTGAAGAACCAACTCTGACACACTTAGATGATGCTGACACTCATGTTGAGGAGACACCTGCAGAGGATAATATAGCGGTCTCAGCCTCATCCCCAGATAATAATGAGGGCCAACAAACTCTAGATGTTTAGGATTTCCGTTTTCTTAGTTGTTTTGCATTTTGTTCTCCCCTTTCTATGTAATGTTTCAGTTAATATTCTTTTTGAATGAATATAAATTTGTTGAGTTTATGATCATATTGTCTGTTGCATTTCCTTTTGATGATCTTTAGTACGTGCCATAATCTGTTTCTGTTTATTGCTATGATACAAGTTTGTTTTACAAACTGGTCTTGTTACTAATCTGTTCCAGTTTCATTGTATAGCAGTTTTCAGTTTTTCTACCAACTCAGGGGGAGCATACTTCTGAGTTTTCTCTCCTTTACCTCTTTTTGACTTAACCGACAAAGGGGGAGAAAAATTTATAACTTGTACTAACTCATATGCGATATTTATGCTCTGATACTTATGCTATTATGCTACTTATGCTATACTTATGCTCTGTTACTCTGATACTAGCAGTGCTTTTTTGCAAATTACTTGCAAATTACTCTGATACGATTTTGTGTGTTTTAGCTCTAACCCTTATTTCACTGCATGAAAAGCATGGATACTCATATTTAGGGGGAGCTTCACAAGACTGTCGTTATTACAATGTTTTTTCTTTGAAATGTTTCTCAAGTTAAAATTGCATGTTTGTCACTTAAATCAAAAAGGGGGAGATTGTTAGACATATGTTCGTTTTTGATATTATTGACAAACATACATCATGAAATAAATCTGACATTGTGAACTGAGAAAAATTTCAGGAACAACAACTCAACCCTACAAGCTTGAGTAAATTGATTGGAACTCAAGAAATCAACGAAAGCTTGAAGATCCATAAGCAAATCGATTAGTTAAATCGATTTTGTAATAGGGTTGAATTAAATTATGCTATCTGGGATTAATCAATCGATTTGCACATCTTCTGAAAAATCAAGCAGGCTATCAATCGATTACACAAATCGATTGGTACATTTACTCAGATTAAAATGTGCAAGTCAGTGGCATGCTTTGCAAGCAAATCGATTTGGATAATTGATTGATCCATTATTTTTGTTTGTCTACATCGATTGACACAATCGATTTTGAATGTCACAGAGCGAAACCAATGATTAATAAATCGATCAGGCAAATCGATTTATCAAAATTTGTTTTAAAATGAAATTGGTCTGGGACATACACAATCGATTAGCACAATCCATTAATATACTTCGTTTGAAATACATTTGGCATCAATCGACTTGGTAAATCGATTGAATGAACCAACTGATGAAATGGTCTTCAGACTTATGTTCACAATCGATTAGGCAAATCGATTTGTAAAAATCATTGTGTCCCTAAAACCATTGAAATCGATTGACTAAAGTGATTAGTACAAAAAGTTTTAGAAACAGAGATGACTTAAGGACTTTGTAAATCTTTGAATCGATTGAGTACATCGATTGTTTTGATCTCGTTGTTGGAACAAAACACCCCATGTCGATTATGCACATCGATTCAAATATGAACATTCATCCAAGTCTGAAGAACTCATTTAAAAAATTCGATTAGTTAAATCGATTAGTTTATGCAGTTTCAAGATTCAAGAAAAACAAGATTCGCGAAATCGATTTGATCAATCGGTTAGTGTGCTGTATAACTTTAATGAATCGATTGGCCAAATCGATTCATGTGTTGTTTTTCCTGAAACTATATAAACTGCTTTCATTCTCTTCTTCTCATAACTTGATAACACAACTTCATAACATCAATAACAACCAATATAACACTAACTCTTTCTCAACTGATATTACTTTGAACATCCTTTTCAGCCATGAACAATCTACATTTGTGATCAATAAGGATTGAAAAAGACTGAAGAGAGAAAGACTGCTTTGAGAAGAACAAAGTTCAAGAACATTGTAAAATTGATCTGTTTCAATTTCTATAAATCATTTATGTAACCAAACTACTTTGAGAAAATCCAGTTACTACGGGTGGTGTTCTTCGAGGTTGAGGGCTGTCAACAAGAAGACGCTGACTGGATTCTTGGTGGAGTTTATGAGATTTAAACTCGGGAATTCAGGGAGGGAAATATAGAACAGGTAGAATAGTTTAAGATTGAGGCGAGGTGCTGTGTAAAATCTGTAAACTGATTCTAAGAAGTTCTATTGGAAAGGCTAAGATCAAGTTCGATCTTAGGACTGGACGTAGGCTGTCACGAGGCGGCTGAACCAGTATAAAAATCTGCGTACACTTTTTTTTCCCTTATCTCGTTTAAATTTCTGCAATTATTATGTTTTTGATATTGATTGAATGCATGATAAAGATTTTGTGTTAAGTGACTCTGCATGATTAATTTTCTTAACATGATTGCATGAAAATCATCATCTTGAATAATAATAATTGTTTCTGATGCATTTCTCCATATATACCATAATTCATATTGTGTGACATTCATTAGGATTGATTATTGGGGACCTTGTTTAATCTTGTGTTTAATAAATTTTGAATTTATTAAACTGTTGCGCATATTGTTAGAATAGGCATTCTTCTGCATATTTTTCTATCTAACAGAGGTCACTTATACCATCACCACATAGAAAGGAAGCTCGAGAAAGGAGACAAAGGGAAAGACATTTAGTAGTGGAAGAATAGGTTTTGGGTGATTTTGTCATATTTACTGAAATAGCCGATCCACCACCACCAGAATGTACTCTTGGAGAGTATGGAAATCGAAATAGAAATCGTGCTCGATTACCCATTCATCACCAACTAGTTACAATCAACAAGTTTGAAATAAGCCCTGCTCTATACCGAGAGTTGAAGGAAATTCATTTTGCCGATATACATAACGAAAACGCCAATAGACATCTCACAAATTTCTTTGAATTATGTGAAACAGTGAAGGTGGGTGGTTTGTCTGAGGAAGGCAAGAAAATGAAACTATTTCCATTCTCATTGATAGATGATGCTAATGAGTGGCTTCTTTCATTCCTTGCCGACAACATCACCACATGGGATGACCTTGAGGATAAGTTCTTGGAACAATATTTCCCCCCAGCCATGTTCGTTAGAAAAAGGCAAGAAATCTCCAGTTACAAACAGAAAGAGGGAAAATCTCTTCGTGACACTTACAGGAGGTTCAGAAACTTACTAGCCGGATGTCCTAATCATGCTTATGACTACACTTCCCAAATGCAAATATTCTGTAATGGCTTGAGGCCGAGCACTAGAATTATGTTGGATGCCACAGCAGGTGGTTCTTTGAATTACAAGACCGCAACAGAAGCACGAAAGATTGTTGAGATCAAGACATCAAATGAACAAATGATGTTGTATGACAGAAGTGGTGGGTCAACAAGTGGTGTATTGGAGTTGAATGTTATGGATGGGTTAGCTCAAGGCAGGTTACTATCGAAGATGGAAGAGGTTATTGCCACTGAGATAAAGAAGGGAATGGCATCTCTAAATATACAACCCCAAGTGGCCCCTATCAAATTACTAAAGCAGACTAGTTGTAACCTTTGTAGAGGAGCACATAAAACTGGAGTTTGTGAAGCACTGGATGACAATGAGGTAGAAGAACTAGAACAGGTGAATTTTGTGAGTAATAACAACAGGCAGAATAACCCCTACTCGAGTACGTATAATCCTGGTTGGAGAAATCATCCGAATTTTTCTTGGAGAGATCAACAAGGTGGATCTCAGGGTCAACAAGGAGCTCAAACAAACCAATTCCCACCTAGAAAGGCTGCTTGGGAGAGTGCTATAGAGAAACTAGTTACAAGCACAAGTTCTTTCATTGAAGAGTCAAGAGCCGTCCAGAAAAGTCACTCTGCATCAATAAAGAATCTTGAGACTCAAGTGGGTCAACTTGCTCAACAAATGGCACAAAGAACGTCTGGAAATCTGCCTAGTGACACAGTTCCGAATCCAAGAAACAATGTTAATGCAGTGACCACGAGGAGTGGCAAGGTGAGTGAACAAGTACCACCTGAAGCCAAACAGAGTAGAAGTACTTTGACTTCAACCCACCTGGAGGAAATGGTCACACAAATATTAGTTGAAGAGCACATCGCTATTGAAAAGGAGGAAGAACCTATGGTACAAAAAAAGGAACCACTGCCAAAACCAGAAATTCGACTTCCATTCCCTCAAAGATTAAGGAGGGAAGAAACTGAAAAACAATTTGGTAAGTTTCTTGATGTTTTCAAAAAATTACAGATTAACATTCCTTTTGCAGAAGCACTAGAGCAGATGCCGACATATGCCAAGTTCATGAAGGAGATTCTGTCGAAAAAACGAAAAATCGGAGGAGAAACAGTTATGCTTATTGAAGAGTGTAGTGTTATACTACAAAGGAAGTTGCCACCGAAGCCTAAGGACCATGGAAGCTTCTCAATCCCGTGCGCTATTGGAAATAGAACTTTTGGGAAGGCTTTGTGTGATCTTGGAGCTAGTGTGAGTGTTATGCCCCTTTCAATATACAAAAAATTGGGCATTGGAAAAGTCAAGGACACACAGCTGATGTTACAATTTGCGGATCGCTCAATGAAACATCCCTATGGAGTGGTGGAAGATGTATTGGTTAAAGTGGATAAGTTCATTTTTCCAGTAGATTTCGTGGTACTAGATATGGAGGAAGACAACGACATTCCTTTGATTTTGGGGAGACCGTTCTTAGCAACAGGGAGATCTATGATTGATGTAGCAGATGGCACCTTAACCTTAAAAGTAAATGAGGAAACAATCACTTTTAACATTCTAAAAGCCATGAAACACTCAAAAGAAAGAGAAGGGTGCAATCGAATAGAGATCTTAGATGAGATAGTCAATGAAGAAATAAAGCATCAAGCACCTAGCTTGCCATTAGAAAGAGTTTTATGTCTACACCAAGATGTCGTTAAAGAAAGTGAAGACCCAAAGATGAAAGAGGTTTTGGCCATGTTAGAAGCATCACCATCCTACTCCCCCCGTTTTCCTACTAGATGAGAGGAGCTGAAAGGGAATGAAGACAAGTCCCCTGAGAAAAAGACACCACTGATTGAACTCAAGCAGCTGTCTCTTCATTTGAAATATGTATTCCTGGGTGAAGAAGAAAAAAATCCAGCCATAATCAGTGCAAGCTTAAGTGAGAATTCTGCGGAAGCATAAGGGTGCTATCGGTTGGTCCATTGAGGACTTGAAGGGAATAAGTCCGACTTTTTGTATGCACAAAATCCTAATGGAGGACAATCACAAACCGGTAGTACAACCCCAAAGGAGATTGAATCCGTCAATGAAAGAAGTGGTCAGGAAAGAGGTGGTAAAGCTCCTAGAAACCGGTCTCATATACCCAATTTTAGATAGCTCTTAGGTGTGTCCCGTCCAAGTTGTACCAAAAAAGGGGGGAACAACTGTCATCACAAATGAAAAGAACGAGTTAATTCCTACTCGAACGGTTACAGGCTGGAGAGTGTGTGTTGACTATAGAAGATTGAACAGTGCTACGAGGAAGGATCATTTCCCGCTCCCTTTCATTGATCAGATGCTTGAGCGGTTAGCCGTACATGAGTATTACTGCTTCCTAGACGGCTATTCAGGATACAATCAGATAGCTGTAGCACCCGAGGATCAAGAGAAAACTGCATTTACATGTCCGTACGGGGTATTTGCTTATTGAAGAATGTCGTTTGGATTGTGTAATGCGCCGGCCACATTTCAAAGGTGCATGATGTCCATATTTTCTGATATGATTGAGAAACATATCGAAGTATTTATGAACGACTTTTCTGTATTTGGTTCATCCTTTGATAATTTTTTGATTAATCTCTCCCTTGTATTAGAAAGGTGTGAAAAATCTAACTTGGTCCTAAATTGCGAAAAATGTCATTTTATGGTAAGAGAGGGAATTGTGTTAGGCCACCGAATCTCCCACAAGGGGATTGAGGTAGACAAGGCCAAAGTTGAAGTTATTGAAAAACTTCCCCCTCCTACCAACGAGAAAGCCATTAGAAGTTTTTTAGGCCATGCTGGATTTTATAGAAGGTTTATAAAAGATTTTTCAAAAATTGAAAAACCACTTACAAACCTACTTGTGAAAGAAACACCTTTCAAATTCAATGAGGATTGTTTGCATGCTTTTAACAATTTGAAAAACAAGCTAATAACTGCCCCCATTATCACTGCACCTGACTGGTCACTACCTTTTGAAATCATGTGTGATGCAAGTGACAGTGCTATTGGGGCAGTTATGGTACAAAGAAAAGACAAGATGTTGCATGTAATCTACTATGCTAGTCATGTTTTAAATCAGGCACAACACAATTATGCTACAACTGAAAAAGAATTATTAGCTATAGTCTATGCTTTTGATAAGTTTCGATCTTATTTATTAGGATCAAAAGTTATTGTTTACACTGATCATCCTGCCTTGAGATATTTGTTTACTAAGTAGGAATCAAAACCAAGGTTGCTTAGATGGATTCTATTACTACAATAATTTGACATTGAGATCCGGGATAAAAAGGGGTCAGAGAACACTGTGGCTGACCACCTATCTCGATTGGAGAAGGTTGAGGAGAATGAGGACATTAGACCGATTCGAGATCAATTTGCTGATGAACACATCTTCTCCATTACCAAGGCACCTTGGTTCGTCAACTTTGCTAATTTTAAGGTAGGAGGTACAATCCCATCTAATTTCGCTTATCAACAACGAAGGAAGTTTATCTACGATGCCAAATTCTATGTATGGGATGAACCCTTTCTGTACAAAAGAGGAGTGGATGGGTTGTTGCGAAGATGTATGCCCGAGGAGGAACAAGAAAAGGTAATGTGGCACTGCCACGACTTTGAGTATGGGGGTCATTTCAGTGGTGACCGAACTGCAGCAAGAGTTCTACAATCGGGGTTGTTTCGGCCTTCATTATTCAAAGATGCATTCAACTATGTGAAGAAATGTGATCGATGCCAGCGCACCGGTAACATTTCAAAACGGGATGAGATGCCGCAAAATCCTGTATTAGAAGTAGAAGTGTTCGATGTGTGGGGTATTGATTTCATGGGTCCATTCCCATCGTCATATAAAAAAGTTTATATTTTGGTGGCGGTGGATTATGTCTCAAAATGGGTTGAAGCAATAACTACTCCAACAAATGATTCGAAACAGGTCATCACCTTTCTCAAGAAGAACATATTCACTCGTTTCGGCGTGCCTCGAGCTTTGATTAGTGACGAAGGCACCCATTTTTTAAACCGGAAAATGGAATACCTTCTAAAGAAATATAATGTGAGTCATAGGGGGGCAACCCCATATCACCCACAAACTAGTGGGCAAGTTGAAGTCTCCAATAGGCAGCTTAAGCGAATCCTAGAAAAGACAGTAACTACCTCACGAAAAGATTGGTCAACGAAACTTGATGATGCACTTTGGGCCTACCGAACAGCTTTTAAGACCTCCCTAGGTATGTCACCGTATCAAATTGTGTATGGTAAAGCTTGTCATTTACCTCTCGAACTTGAGCATCGAGCATTTTGGGCGACGAAGTACTTGAACTTTGACTTGGGCAAGGCAGGCGAGTCGAGAATTCTTCAACTTCACGAGTTAGATGAATTCCGGAATTTTGCTTACGAGAATGCCAAGATATATAAAGAAAAACCCAAGAAATAGCATGACAAAAAAATCAAATTCAAGGAATTCCAAGAAGGAGAACTAGTTCTTCTATTCAACTCAAGATTGAAGTTGTTTCCCGGAAAACTAAAGTCAAGATGGTCGGGCCCTTTCAAGGTAATCAAGTTATTTCCACACGGTGCCGTAGAGTTGAAAGATATACACTCCGATCGGAACTTCAAGGTCAATGGACAGAGACTCAAATTGTATTTCGGGGAAGATTCAAAACTTTCGATGGAGTCCATCCATCTGGCCACCATTTGAAGAGTGAATTGTCAAGCTCAGGACACTAAACAAGCGCTTATTGGGAGGCAACCCAACTTGATATCCTTTTCATTTTAGTTTGATTTCACTCCATTTACTTTCAATTTTAGTTTTTAATTACTAATTTTATGCATTCTTGACGTTTAGTATAAGCAAGAAATCATAAAAATGTGTTGGGGATTGTTTTTTCAGTTGAGAGGGGGCAAACACGCGCCTGAAGCGCAAACCGTGCGCTTGAAGCGCATTGCCTAAGTTTCAGTTCTGTAAACACGCGCCTGAAGCGCAAACCGTGTGCTTGAAGCGCATTTCCTAAGTTTCAGTTCTGTGAATTCGCGCATGGAGCGCTTGAAGCGCATTTCCCAGATCTGGTTTCTGTCTTACACGCGCCTGAAGCGCAACCCATGCGCCTGAAGCACAACCCATGCGCCTGAAGCGCATTTCCCATGTTTGGCCTCTGTCAACGCGCGCTTGGAGCGCGCCCTGGAGCGCTTGAATCGCATTTCCCAAAAAGTACCACTGACTTAAGCGCGCCCCACGCGCTTGAAGCGCACTGCTGGGCTTTAAAACCCCATCCTCTCACATAAACCTTCCATCCTTCACTATCACTCCTCCAAACCGTCCTCCATTATCATCGAAGATCAGGCTCCATCTCTTCACACAATCTCGAAATTTTCTCTCATCCTCAAGTAAGTTTTCCTCTCCTATCCAACATCCTTTCATCCTCAAGAAAGTTTCCCCCAACTTCTAATATCAACTCATTCTTGTTTATTGATGCATGTGGGTTTTTTCTTTTAAATTCGAATCTTTGCTAATATTCAAAATTGTTCATACATGCATGTTGGTTTTCTAAGATCGAATGGGGCTAATGTTTGCAAGATTGTGGATTGTTCATACATTGTTATGCTTGCATTCCAACTGTTTGATAAAATGTCACAACCATTTTTATGCTTGCATTCCAACTGTTTGTTAAAATGACACAACAATTTCGAACCTTAGTTACCACAAATTGTATGCATGCACTCCAACTATTCGTGAAAATGACACACCTAATGTAAATGCACTATTATCACTTAGAATTTTGGTGGACAAACTCATGGCCATGTATGATGTTATTTTTCCAAGGTGAACCATGCCTAAATTAATTAGCTCTAATTTGGAATATTCTGAACCTTGGGGGTGATTACTTGTTTTTCAGGACCTAATGGCAACCCAACAAAAAGCAAAACGAACTAAGGTCGCAACTACATCTTCCGCCCCACAGCACGATGCATTCTTATTCAAGACCAGGGCAACACAGGAATACCATGCCAAACTCCCAGCAGCCCACAAGTTTGTAAGCGAAAAAAATTTTCAGTTGGAAGACGATGAATTTGTTGACATCCAGGCAATGATTGCTGCTAGAGGATGGGAGATGCTGAACACATTCGTCACCACAGCGAGCAAATCATTAGTTGTGGAATTCTACTCTAATGCCTCCAATCTAAAGTCTGACCAACCATTTCCACTTGACCAATTTGTGAGTTATGTGAGGGGAAAAAGGGTACCCTTCACACCTCAAGTCATCAATGAAATTTTTGGTCTACCGAACTATAATGATTGCCGTTTTCAAGCTATGGAGAACAACCTTATAAAAGTAAGCAGTCGGGAGATCCTACACATTTTATGCAGACTAGGCACAGATTGGGTACGAAATAGAGATGGCTCAGTTCGGAAATTATGCTCAGTGGATCTCACCCCAATTGCCAAAGCATGGAGTACTTTTGTCCATCATACACTAATGCCATGTTCGAATGTGTCTGATATAACATTTCAAAGAGCATGTCTACTACTTGCTATCTTAAAAGGTGACAAAATTAATGTGGGCATGTTACTACCCAATGATATTCGGAGCACAACCATTCTTGACCCCCCGACAGGCTACTTCCATCATGCCTCCCTGATAAGCAAATTATGTGAGCTGGTGAGAGTGTTACCAAAACAAGGCGAAGAAATGGTGAAACCTGCTACTTCAATCACTGCCAAGTGGATAGAAAAACACTCTACGATTCCAGCAGACTATCTTGTTGCCCCACCAGCAGCGATGCCGGCAGAGGAAAATACTGAACCACAAGAACCACAACACGACCCTCCACATCCATCCCAGCTCTCCATTGAAGACAGAATCGGTAGACTGGAAACTATGATGGAACGAGTGATGATTGATCAGCGAGATAGACAAGCCAGATTAGAACTGGGGATGACCAATCTCTATCGAGCATTCGCTTCTTCTCAACAGAAACCAGGAGGCATGTTTTATGATGATCTATTTGCACCTCA
Source organism: Cicer pinnatifidum (assembly GCA_037974775.1). Taxonomy (NCBI): domain Eukaryota; kingdom Viridiplantae; phylum Streptophyta; class Magnoliopsida; order Fabales; family Fabaceae; genus Cicer; species Cicer pinnatifidum. Next base: position 50,390,402 of record JBBPBR010000003.1, read on the forward strand.
CCAGTATACTGGCGACCATAGTGGAACAGGAGCAGATGATCTACACGAGGATCCTTAAATTGCTAAACTAAGAGAAGTTTTCTTTCTTTTGTTTTGAATCTTTTCTTTTCTTGTTTTCTTTGTTTTAGTCTAGTCTATTTGTTTTTCTTTGCTTCTTCTTGTTTTCTTTGTTTGATGATGAAAAGTTGTAATAACTTTCACTTGATCTTAAAGTTTCTGTTTGGGATTTCGAAAGTTAAATTTTATTTCTTAGATTATGTTATTGCTCAAGTCGACAAGCCTTCCTAATGCATACATGCTTGATTACTAAATGGTTGCAGAAGGCTAATATGCCATCAAGTTTTTCAAAAATACAATTTTAGCTTTTCAAAGGCATGTTTGGCGTTATGTTGATTGTTCATACTCTCTCTTATTATCCTAGCTGTGAGCTTTTGAGCCTAAACACTTAAATTCTTTGTTGTGTGATTATCCAGACATGTGTTATCCCTTTAGAACTTGCACTAATTCTGACCTGTATCACTTGTAATTTATGCATACATTGAGGCAATTTTTATTTGGTCGTTTGAGCCTTTCTAACTACCCTATGAAAATGTTATCCTTTGCTAGCCCCTTTGAGCCTTGCCCCTTTATTTCGGTTACTAGCCACATTACAAAACAAAAACCCTACTTCAATTACATCACCTTACTTGGAGTTAGGTAGAAAATTTTTGTCTTGTCTTGATCAAATTCTAAGTTTGAGGTTGCTCATGGGATAGCAACCTTTTAAGTTTGGGGTGGTTATTCTCAAAACAAAAAAAAAACAAACAAACAAACAATCAAACAAACAAAAAAATTTGATAAATAATATCTTGATAATAATATCTTCTTGGTTCTTTTGTCAATGTTTGAGAATCTCCAGAATGAAAAAAAAAAGAGGTAGAATAATTTGGAAATATATGCCTAACTCCAAGTAGTAAAGCCTACTATCCCAAAATGTCCTACCCTTACCTAAGCCCCATTACAACCGGAAAGTCCTCCAAAAATGTATGTGTTTGATGCATTGTGATTGCTAACTAGAATTTTTTCAAGCCTATGGTAGCGTGATGCATGTTCTAGGATTTGAGTGATAAATTCATAACCCTTTCTAAACACTTGAGAGAAATTTTGGTGAGATTGTGTGAAGAGAGAGTTGAATTTGATAAATGAATGCCAATGTGTACAAATCCAGTTATTTTTTTTTTTAAGCAACCATAGAGTATGATGGATGTTTGTAGTAGCTGAAACTGAGAATTGAGTTTGATTTGATTTGAGAAATTGAGTTTAAGGTTATTTTTAACTACACCAAATATGAAATTAATTGTTTCTTGGGGACAAGCAATAAATTAAGTTTGGGGGTTGTGATAAGTCTTCATCATATGCATATTTTTCCACTGTTTTAGTCTTATTTATCTTTAATCATTAGTTAAATTAAGGATTTATTTGATATATTTGGTTTATTTTTGCTCTTTGAATTAATAAAATGTTGTGCTTGTATTTCAGTGATTAAGTAGTAATTTTTCGTAATTTTACATTGCGTTTTGTTTTAAGTGCAATGCTGAACTTTGGTGAAAAATCAACATGACATATGTGGAGTATTTCAGCCATAGCTGGAGTTTTAGATGTCCAATTGGAGTCAATCCAAGTTCTATTGAACGCTAAGATCCATATCTACAACTTTCATGAAGACATGGGGACCAAATTCAAACTCGAAAGATGAGAAAAATGCAAAATACGTTAGACAACAGATGTTGTGGGTCTGGAGCGCGCCCTGCGCGCCTGAGGCGCATTTCCAGCCATTCAGTACTGTCAATACGCGCCCGGAGCGCAAAGCCTGCGCCTGGGGCGCACGACGTGCATCAGCATTCATAAAAACGCAAATGAAAGTTGGGAGACTTTTTGACTCTAGGGAAGTTGGGAGACTTATGCCCTAGCATAGAAACTCAAAGACGACCGTTTCTAACATCATTGGAGCAGTTTTATCAAGAATCATCCATGAATCATTCTTGTAATTCTTCTTTAATCCTTATCTTTTGTATCTCTGTTATGAGTAACTAAACCCTATTTGTTAGGGATGAGTGTAACCAGATGAAACCCTTATTTTTCTGATTTGATTTCTAGTTATAAGAATGAGTTTATTGAATTATTTTTCTCATCTATGTGCTTAATGCTTTTTATTGCTTTATCAACATTAAAATGTTCTACGATTTGTATTTTAAAACGGAAGTGGACTTTACGAATGCTTGAGATGAGAAATTCATGAATTTGTAGTCTAGGGATAAATGCAGGTCATGAAACCAATTAAATTAGTTGCAAAGCAATAGTTTACAAGAGAATTTCTATACGGTAATGCTTAATTCTAATCTTAAATCTACTAAGGAATTAGGGGTTACTTTGGAATTAAAGGTTCTGTCACTAAGACATTAGGGCAAGAATAATAAAGAGAATTCGGTAATAATTTAATAAAGGAATTCAGTAACTATGATCAAATTAGGCACCAAGGTAGGATTCGAAGTGAAACTCATCCCTGACATTTTTCTCATTATAAAAGATCAATTCTATTATTGTTTTATTACAGTTGTTAATTTTAAATATTATTTCAATCAATCTGGAAACTTTTTGTTCAATTTTAGTAATTCAATATAATTCAATAGTAAAACGCAATCCTTGAGTTCGACACTCGGTACTACCGTTTTATTATTACTTGCAACGATTCAGTACACTTGCTGAAACACTATCACATAGTATTTGGAATCATTTTTAAGTTTGTGTATTTGTGTTCGGGATGCATCTGTAGGAAAGACTCCAACAACTAGATAATTAACTATATCAGCAAACCAAGGAGTTACCTCACGCAACGGTAGCAGTTGCTCATCAGAGAAGTCTTCTTGAATGGGGATGAAGTCCTCATCCATTTCTATTCTTCTAAAATGATATGCCACCAAATTTTCAGCTCCACTCTTATCTTTAATCTCTAAATCAAATTCTTGGAGTAACAACATCCACCGGAGCAATCTCGATTTTGCTTCGGATTTCTTCAACAAGAACTTCAAAGTTGCATGGTCAGTAAAAAAAACTACCTTCGAATCTAACAAATATGATCTAAACTTATCAAGTGCAAAAACAATAGCTAAAACTTTCTTTTCAGTAGTAGTATAATTGCCTATGCCGAATCTAAAGTCCTAGAAGCATAATAAATAACATGGACAACCTTACCAACCCTTTGTGTAAGGATTGCTCCCACTATATAGTTAGATGCATCACACATAATTTCAAAAGGGAGGGTCTAATTGGATAGCTGAATTATGGGAGTAGAGGTCAGTGCTGCCTTTAAGAAATCAAACGCCTTCTTACATTTGTCATTGAAGGTGAAACCGACATCTTTTTGCAACAAATTTGGCAGCGAAAGATATATCTTGTTGAAATCCTTGATAAAGCGCTTGTAAAAACCTGCATGGCCAAGAAAGAAAGAATCTCGCGGATGCAAGATGGGTAAGACAAATTAGAAATCACATAAATTTTAGCAGGATCTACTTCAATCCCATTTTTAGAGATCACATGTCCCAAAACTATGCCTTATTCAACCATAAAATGACATTTTTCATAATTTAGCACAAGGTTAGTTTCAATACATCTATGCAAAACTATATCTAAATTGTTCAAGCATGCATCAAATGAGGAACCATACATAGTAAAATCATCCATGAAAACGTCAATACAATTTTCTATCAAGTCAGGGAAAATACTAATCATGCACCGTTGGAAAGTTCCAAAAGCATTGCATAGGCCAAAGGGCATCCTCTTGTAGGCAAATGTGCCAAAAGGAGAAGTGAATGTGGTTTTTTCTTGGTCCTCTGGTGAAATATGGATCTGAAAATAACCATAAAAACCATCAATAAAACAATAATGTGACTTACCATCCAACCGTTCAAGCATCTGATCAATGAATGGTAAAGGAAAATAATCATTTCTAGTTGCCTGTGTTAGTCTCCTGTAATCAATGCATACCCTCCAACTGTTCTGCACTCGTGTGGGGATAAGTTCATTAGTTTCATTTTTAACCATTGCGAGTCAAGTTTTCTTAGGGACTACCTGCACCTGACTCACCCATTGACTATCAGAGATGAGGTATATAATGCTTGCTTGCAAGAGCTTGGTCACTTCTTTTTTTTACAACATCTAGAATTAATGGGTTAAGTCACCTTTGGGGCTGTCTGACTTATTTTACCCCTTCCTCTAGTAGTATCCTATGCATACACATGGATGGGCTAATACCAGGAATATCAGCCAAGGTCCATCCGATTGCCTTCTTGTGTTTTCTCAAAATATGCAACATATTCTCTTCATGTTCATCTTCAAGTTTGGCTGAAATAATCACAGAGAACTTGCCACTTTCTTCTAAATATGCATATTTTAAATTTTCAGTAAGTGGTTTAAGCTCTATAGTCGGTTGTTGTTCAATGGAAGGTACAACACCAGTGGCCGAAGCTATGTCTGCAAAATCAATTATGTTAGTAGAAATATCAATATCAGCACAATGATCAACCTACAAGGCAGCTTCGATCTCAGCACACACAGAGCATACTTGAGTATTTGTACATAATTCACAAGTATAAGTATCATGAAAACCAGACAATGAAGGAAAATTAGTAGCAATCATATCAGGGTAAGTGTCATCAACCAAATCACCAAGCAATTCTATTTGAAAAATAGAATGCTCTTCCATGGGGTGTTTCATAGCATCAAAGATGTTAAACTTTACAATGATATGACCAAATTCCATGGATAGAGTTCCAACATGCACATCAATTTTTGTTCTAACAGTTTTCTAGAATGGTCTGCCTAAGATGATAGGCACCCTGTTGGACTTATTCTCTCCCTCCATGTCCAGAATGTAAAAAATCTGCAGGAAATATCCATTCATTAACGCGAACAAGTACATCCTCCACAAGTCCAGTGGGACGAGCATTGCTCTTGTTCGCCAATTGAATGGTAACACCTGTACTCTGTAAAGGTCCAAGAGCAAGAGAGTTAAAAATAGATGTAGGCAAAACATTAATGGAAGCTCCTAAATCTAACATAGCATTTTCAAATTGCCTATTGTCTATGGTACATGGAATGGAAAAAGTTCATGGATCTTTGCATTTATGAGGCATGGGCTGCATGAGGGATGAAACATTTCACCATGTGTTTACTCTTTCATTGCCTTTTAACCTTCTCTTGTGTGTGCACAAATATTTTAGACATTTTTGAATATCTTGGAATCTGTTTAATTGCTTCAAGGAGGGGAATGTTCCCTTCCACCTTCCTAAATGTATCAAGGATCTCATTGTCCCTATCTGCCTCGTCTATTTTCTTAGTCTTCGCTGCCCTTTGAGGAAAAGGAAGTGGTATATTTTTCTTAACATCAAGAGTTTCAAATATCAAAGTATCCTCAGCAACCTTGTTATTTTTCAATGCAGTTTCAGGTACCTTTGCTACTTCAACAGCTTTCCCAGACCTCAATGTTATTGCACTAACATTGGGAGCATTTGGATATACTACTGACTGTGTAGGCAATTGGTTTGACCCCTGAGTCTGCAGTTGATTGATTGAAGTGGCTAGCTGACCAATCTTTGTTTCAAAATTTTGAATGGTGGAATATGTTCTTTGTTGAAATTGGAGATTCTGGACAGCCATCTGCTTAACGAGGTCCTCTAATAAAGGTGCATTGTTTTGATGTTGAGGAATATTTTGCTGTTTCTGCCTAGGTTGCTGTTGTGCAGATGAATTCCCCCATCTCTGGTTGGGATGGTTTCTCCAACCAAGATTGTACGTGTTGGATGATAGATCATAGTTGGTTTGAGGATTGTATATATTTGCTGCATATGCTTGAGGAGCATCAATAATTTGATCTTCTTGCAATGTAGGACATGAATCTGAAGGATGCTTTGAAGAAGTGCAAATACCACATACCACTGCTTGGGTTTTACCTATTGCCAATTTTTTTACTAAAGATGTTAACTCATCATGTTTTCCTTCTAAATTCTTGTGGGAAGATGCTTGAATTTCATTCACACCCTTTGTCAACATTGTTGAATTGCTTCTAGTTGTATACTGCTGAGAATTAATGGACATGTTCTCAATCAAAGCCCTTGTCGCTTCTATGGACTTATCGACAAGTGTTCCCCCACTAGCATTATCCAAATGTTTCTTTCTATAGGTAGCAAGCCTTCATAAAAATATTGGATGAGCAATTTTTCAGAAATCTGGTGATGAGTATAGCTTGACTCTAATTTCTTGAATCTCTCCCAATACTCATGTAATGATTCCATGTCAATATGCCTGATGCCATATATTTCTTTTATGATTGAAGTAGCTCTTGAGGCAGGGAAGAATTTTTCTAGAAACAATATCTTGAGATCATTCCAACTTGTAACAGAACCTAGTTGATGGTAATATAACCATTCCTTGGCAACGTTTTGGAGTGAAAATGGGAAGGCTCTCAGCTTAATGTGGTCTTTTGTGACTCCCTAAGGCTTCATGGTAGAACACACAACATGGAATTCCTTCAAGTGTTTATGGGGATCCTCACCTACAAGACCATTAAACTTTGAAAGCAAGTGTATTAAACCAGATTTAACTTCAAATGGTACAGTAACTTCAAGATATGTAATACATAATGCATTATAATTGATATTAGGTGCAACAAGTTGTCTTAAGGTTCTATTATTCGCATCAGCCATATTTTGCAACAAGTTGTCAATTTCAGTATATGACTCTAACTCGTTAACACTAGCAACTCTATTAAGTCTACGATGTAAATGAAATATCCTATCTATTTCAGGTTCAAGAGAATGATGATTCACAGAACTAGCCCTAGTCATGCATCATCATAACAATGCAATGCAAAATAACAATTATGAAAATTCGAACAATGTCCCTAATGCTAAAATTGAAGTGAAAAATCCAAAACCCTATCAAAGAAAACCCAAAAAATATAAAAATACCACAAAAAATTTCTAAAAATACTTGTAACAGACATTTTGCATATGCTGGACAATCACAATGTCTTGGTAAAATCATTTAGGATGGTTAGAGATAAATATGATCACCATGATGTCGGAGAATTGAAACTAAGATTGCTTTGCAATAGGTTGACGGATGGAAGACCAATTAACTTGTCCTCTTCTCAGAAGTTGCAACACTTTTAGTTGATCAAAACTCAAATGAAGAAATTCATCGGGATATAATTGTTGAACACAAAACAATTGGTCTTTAGATAGTTACAGAATTGCACCCAAGTTTCATGGCACTACAATATCCATTATTCTTTCCATAAGGAGAATATGGTTATAAGATTGGATATGTCGTCGAAATCCAAAAACGGGAAGTTGCTACAAGCGAAAAGCAATTACTATGAGACAATATTATTTTTTCACTTGCAACAACGAGCTGGAAAGGCACAAATACTGTTACGGAGTGGGCATTTGTTCCAACAATAAATGGTGGATGCTTATGCTTCCATCGAAGAAGTTAGAATCAATTGGATTAGAAAGAATCGAAAGCAATTTCGTGCAGAACTATATAGTGGATTGAGAGATGCTATTAATCAAGGAGACGTCATGACAAATTATGTTGGTAGAATGGTAATCCTTCCATCGTGTTTTACTGGTGGACCGCGAAATTGTGTTCAAAATTACCAAGTGAATAATTATTTCACAATCTATATTTAGTCATGCATTATATACATACCCAACAAATCTGTGACTTCCAATATATTTTGCTTTAAAATAAATCCCCTTTCATGTTCTTCGACTATACTTAGGCTGCCTATATATGAATTTTATCAACATCTCTCTAAATTGATGGTCATTTTTCAGAGGCGTATTTTTTAACTTAGTGACTAACAAATGAAATCATACTCAGAATGCAATTGATATATGTTGATAATTTGGATATCCTGATCTATTTTTAACATAAACATGCAACCCAAAATGGCCAAAAATACAATTTTTTCTTGAAACCGTTGAAGGAAAAAAAAAAAGTGACGACAGACCTGACATCATTAGTCGTGTTTTCTCTATTAATTAATGGGAGCTAATCAATGATATTAAACGTTGATCTGCTGTCGCACACAGGTCAAATACAATTGATAAAATGTAAAAAGAGGTAATAACTCGAATCGTTTCGCAAGGACTTTTGATATAATAATAATAACCGAATTAAAAATTGAAATTAAAAAAAAAAGGTTTTTTAGATTTTTTATTTAACAGATGAGCAAAACGATTAATCCACTTATTCGAGTTTCAGACCTATTACAGATTCTATCAATGAGTTTAATTTCTAATTTGTGATTCTATTCTTATTTGACTATAGAATTGATCAAACAAGCATGATCAATCCTATGTGAATTTGGTTTCTTTGATTAGATTAAGCATCACAATCATCAAAATATTACAATTAACGATGAAGCCTCGCAAAATTATAACTCAATTAAATTAGAAATCGAAACCAAATTCTATCAAATAAATTTAATTAATCCTATTGAAATTCAATTTAAGCAATCAAAATATCAATATAATCAAATAAACAAGAATATAATCATGAACCAAAATTGACAGTATAACCTGAATCTCAAGGTGTTGATAAAACTCTGAACTCGTTGATTAATCTTATAAAATTAGTCTTCCATGAAATTAATATAAAAATTGTTTAATTCTTGTAGCAAATTCAATCCTAATTTTTTCCGTCTTCAGAAAAGAAACAAAATTGCCAATATATAGTACTTGATATTGGGCTTTAGGGTTTGAAAACAAGTGACCCGCTAATTAAAATTATTACAAAATTCCACATTACGAAATCTACAATTTAGGCCCAATAAAGTTCGGAATTGGTCTTTTCTTCCAACACAAAAGTTGTAGCTCGGATGTTTATCTTTCCAACGCCTTCTCATATGTGCCAATTCGATATTCAGAACTCAAGTTATGACCTACAAAGCGAGAAAGAATCAAAATACAAATAATAAAATTATAATTCAAATTCAACCCAAAGTTTAGAAACAAGCTAAAAATATCAATTTAAGCTATAAAGAGCTTTTAAAATACCAAACTAAAAAGCTAGAAAGATATGCCCAAATGCTATGATCAAATGTCAACTAATATTTGATAAAGACACAACAGGTAATGTATTTTGGCACAATTTTAATTTATGTTAGTCTTTGATTAATCTACAAACTAAAGAAATTTTGAAATTTATTTACACTACCAATTATGGTATCTAACAATTTTGATATGCTACTAAAATCTATGAATATTAAAATAAGAATATCCCATAATGTTTTTATTTATTTCATTCCTTTTAATTATGTGATTCCTTTTTTTTTAATACTTGCGTACACCGTTGAATTTCAAAAAAGAGGTTCTCCCCATGCCCATATATTAGTGTTCTTCCATTCCGATGATAAAATACAAACACCATCTAAGATTGATGACACCATATCGACAAGAATTGTAGATAAAGTTATTGACCCTCTTACTTTCCATGCAGTTGATCGATTTATGATACATGGACCATGTGGTATTTCAAATAAAAAATCTCCATGTATAGTTAATGGAAAATGTGGGAAGCATTATCAAAAGAGATTTCATGATAAAACATTAGTTGGTGAAGATAGGTTCCCTATATATATACGATGAAATGATGGTCGATACATCTTCAAGAATGGAAGCCAACTTGATAGTCGTTATGTGGTCCCATACAATAGAAATGTTTTGATAAATATGATGCCCATATTAATGTTGAGCTTTGAAATCGTTCTAGATCAATTAAATTTCTTTTCAAATATATCAACAAAGGTCCTGATTGAGTTAGAGCAGTCATCTCTAATGTAGAAAACTTTGATAACAGTTCAACAAGTTCAAAGCACTTTCGTGATTAAATTAAAGAGTATATTAAGTGTAGATACATTTCTCCATCAGAGGCTTCGTGGAGAATTTTCCAGTTTAATATGTTTTTTAGAGAACCTATAGTCGAACGCATTTTCTTTCACCTCCATGGGCAACAAACAATATATTTCCCATAATCTATGTGTATTTCTACCATTTTCAATAGTGAAGGAATTGAAACCACAATGTTCACATAGTGGATGAAAATGAACTCTGAAGACATGGAAGCTCGACAACTAACATATGTAGAATTTCGTACTAAATATGTTCGGAAGAAGACCAACAAAAAGTGGGCTAGATGGAAAAATCGAAGGTTGGTTGGAAGAATATATTATGATCCTCCCACAACTGGAGAAAAATTTTATTTACGAATGCTCTTAATCAAAGTATGAGGCAGTTGTTCATTCGAATAAATTAAAATTGTGAATGGGTCCGTACTTCTAAGTTATAAAGACACATGTTATGCACTTGGTTTACTAGAGGATGATAAAGAATTTGATGATTGTATTAAAGAAGCAGTGGCATGGGGTTTTGGAATTCAACTACGCCAACTCTTCTCAACAATTTTACTAAATTTTACTGTTATTAATCCATGTTTGCTTTGGGAATGCAACTTGAAATTGCTTTTTTAAGATATTTTATACAGACTACTAAACTTCTCCAACCTCTATTTGTTAGATGACCAATTAAAAAACTATGCACTTTCAGAGATAGAAAAATATCTTAGAAAGGTCGGGTAGTCTTTGGAAGATTACAAAGGAATTGCCATTCCCAATAGCAAGGTAATTCAGGAAACGAACTAGTGTCTTATTACGGAGAAGCTAAATTATGATATGTTAAAAATGCATGAAGAATACTCTCAGTTCCTACACGGTCATAATTCAGATCAAAAAGTAATTAATGATTTTGTGCTTTAATCAATTACCTTAAACTTTGGAAAGGTATTCTTTGTGTATGGTTCTGGTGAAGCGGGAAAAATTTACCTTTGGCAATCACTACTTTCAAAATTAAGATTGGAAGATAAGATTGCTCTAGCTATTGTAACTTTTGGCATTGCTACTCGATGACTACCAAGTGGCCGAACTGCACATTCTAGATTTCAATTACCTTTGAATTCAAATGAGGCTTCAACATGTTCAATCCATAAAGGCACGCATCTTGCTGAATTAGTTATGAAAACATCTTTAATTATTTTTGATGACTATTGTATTGGGTGGTGATTTTCGTCAGATTTTACTTGTAGTTCAAAAAGGGGATAGGCATGATATAATCCATGCTTGTATAAAAAATTCATACCTTTAGAAATCATGTGAGGTTCATTTTCTACGTAAAAACATGTGTTTAAAATCAAATGAGTTGGAATCAATCTCAAAATATGCAATGCAAAAGTTCACAAATTGGATACTTGATGCAGGTGATGGAAAATAATGCTCATATATCGGAGATATCAGATAATCATATATATCAATAGAACAAAGTTTGATGCTCCCAAAATCACATGATGGTATTCAATCTATAGTTGACAATATTTATCCAAATTTAATTAGCCACATTGGGGACACATATTACCTTGGGTCGCGAGCTACCTTGGCACCTACAAATGAAATAGTTGACGATTTAAATCACCGCATTTTGAAGGTTGGTACTTATTGAATCCGCATATCAATTGGTAGTGGGAATGTGTGAACGTCAGTACTTATCCCCTAAGTACCGAGATTGTTACACAATTGGCCTTTTATTCTTAATCGAAGACACTATCCTATATCATTATGTTTTGCCATGACAATAAATAAAAGTCAAGGACAAACATTGTAGAATGTTGGATTATATTTGCCTAAAAAAGTATTTACATATGGAAAATTGTACGTCGTCATCTCGAGAGTAACCAATCGAAATGGATTACATATTCTTAGTAACAACGATGGCCAGCCCAGTGTAAACAAGGTCTTAAATATTGTGTTCGAACATAGAGTAAGTTCTTGTGTGAATTTAAAAATTTGTTGAAGTCCCACGTTGGAAAGAAATATTTTTTGTAAATTCAAGTGGCAAGAAACATATTTTTTAAAATTCAAATTCCACTTTGGAAAGAATTTTTTTTGAAATCCCACATTGGAAAACTCTCATAATGTGAGTAGTTTTCAACTCTATAAATACTAAAGTCCCACATTAGATAGATAATATATATGGGTTTCCTTCCATCTCTATATAATGAGTTTCAAACTATTGTGAAAAGTACACCAAAGTTGGATGCATTTCCCAACTTTCTCTTTTCTCCCTTTTACATTATGCTCGCTTAATTTTCGAGCCACTTCTCCCATTTCTTTATGTCCCATCGATATTTTAAAGAGGTTTTGTACCGTTGTCCCTTTGATTTTTGAGTGGTTGTTATGTCGTAGTCCTTTCGGTTTTTAGAGCAGTTGTTATGCCATAGTCCATTTGTTTGTTAGATCAGTTGTTATGTCGTAGTCGCTTCTTCTTTTTAGCGGTTGTTCTGCCGTAGTCTCTTTAATTTTTAGAGAGGTTTTATGCTGTAGTTCTATCGGTTTCTAGAGCAGTTATTATGTCGTATTTGAGTGGTCATAGTACCATACTGCGAGTGACTTTAATCGTCATATTGAGAATGACTTTTAACCGCCATAATAAGTGTATAATTCTAGAATGAATTTCTACGGTGCAGTGGAACTCTGATATAATGAATCTGGGTTGTTTTATCCTGAGGACTTTGTGGTTGATAGTCTGCCTTGCACAATTTGGGTAGTACCGCAAAATATCTTAAAGAGAGTGACCTAGTCTGTGACCCAACCCATTAATATCTTCGGTGACATAAATTGTGATTCTTAAATAGTTTTCTGAAACTCAAAAATAATAATTTTAAGATATTTATTTTGTCATGTCAACCGAAAAGATTACTGGATTTGGTTATGTTGCCTTTTATTTCAAAAAATTGTTTCAGTTTGAAGCAACCAGAAAATGATAAGAAAGTTGGAGAATTAACCCATGGGAGAATAATGATAAGAATTATATTCTTAATGGACTTGTTGATGATCTGTATAACTATTACCGTTCCTGCTAGAGATGTTTGAGATGCTCTGAATAAGTATGTTGCGAGCTGGTACCCAGAGTATCAGATGATCGATGATAGATTCATGGCATATTTAAATTAAATGTTGAAATTTAATATGTCTCTTTGTGTTTGAATGTTGAAATAATAAAATGTATCTTTTTGCTTACATGTTGTGTGATTTTAATTTTTGACATGACATACTATGTGATGTGAACACATCTGATTTCAAAATTAAATGACTTAGGTTTAATTCCAAAGTTATTATTAAATGATTTTGAAAAATATGATTTTTGTAGTCAAGCTAAAATAACAAAGAGTTCACATAAATTTGTAGTTAGAGAATCTAAGTCTTTAGATTTATTACACTTTGATATATGTGAACTTGATGAGACATTAACAAGAAATGAAAAATAAAAGTGAAACGTTTGACTTGTTATGAATCTTTGTAACTGAAATTGATAATCATTTTAGTAGAAAGATTAAGAGGTTCCGAGTATGATTCTAGTTTGTTTAATAAATTTTATAAATTGTCTGGAATTATACATGGAAGTAGTTGCACCATAATTTCTTGAAGTGAATGGTAAAGTTGAAAAAAAAAAAATATAACTCTTATTGAACTAGTTGTTGCTAGTATGCTTAACTCTAGTGCTGCATCTCATTAGTGTGCGAATAATATATTGCTTAGTTGTTATGTTTTGAATAGAGTTCCTAAATCTAAAAACAAAACATCTCCTTATGATATGGTGAAGAAAAGACTATTGAGCTTGTCTTATTTTCAAACTTGGGGATGTATGAATTATGTCAGAATTATCGATCCCAAGTGAATTAAACTCGCCAGTAGAGCATATGAATGTGTTTTCATGGGATATGTAGTAAAGAACAAAGCATATAGGTTTTATAACCTAAATGCAAAAGTGATCATTTAGTAAAATGATGTTGACTTCTATGAAAATAAATCCCCTTTCAAATGGAGAAATAGTGGGGGCAGCAAACCAAGTCACGTTCTTGTTACAAGAAGAAATGAAAGCAACAAACAAGGTAAAACAGAAACTCGGAGAAGTAAAAGAGTCATATTTGCTAAAGATTATGGACCTTAATATATGGCCTATAAATTAGAAGAGGATCCTACAAATCTAAAAGAAGCTTTGTCATCTTTGGATGCAGATTTATTGCAAGAAGCAATAAACGATGAAATGGATTCTCTAGAGTCTAACACGACCTGACATTTAGTGACTTGCCTCCTGGTTGCAAACCAATAGGTTGTAAATGGATCTTGAAAAAGAAACTAAAACCCGATAGAACTGTTGACAAATACAAGGCACGTCTTGTAGTCAAAGCTTTTACACAAAAAGAAAAAATAGATTTATTCAACACTTTTTCACCAATCACTAGAATAACATCCATTAGGGTACATTCATATCACTTGCGGCTATTCATAACCCTGTGATACACCAAATGGATGTAAAACAATTTTTTAAAAGGTGATTAGGAAGAAGAAATCTATAAGGAACAACCTGAAGGTTTTGTGATTCATGGACAAGAAAACACGGTCTGTAAGCTAGATGAATCTCTATATGGTCTTAAACAAACTCCTAAGAAATGACATGAAAAGTTTGATAACTTGATTATATCGAATGAGTTTAAAGTGAATAAAGGTGATAAATGTATTTACTACAAATTTGAAAATGGCATTTGCACTATTTTATGACTTACTCATATTTGATTCAATCATCCATGCTATAAATATTGTGAAATCATCGTTGTGTAACAACTTTGATATGAAAGACATCGAATAAGTGAATGTAATCCTTGAAATCTAGATTACTAGGTCAGAAAATGGAATTTCTTTAGTCTCACTATGTTGAAACAATTCAAAAGAAATATAAATATGTTAACTGTAAACTTGCTTTCACACAATATGATCTAAGTGTGAATCTTTTCAAGAACACTGGTGAAAGGGTTAGACAAACAAAATATCTGAGCATCATTGGCAGCCTCAGATATGCCACTGATTGTATTAGATCCGACGTTGCCTACGTCGTGAGACTATTGTGTAGGTTTACCAGTAGACCTAGTATGAAGTATTGACACGCTATCGAAATAGTCATGGGTTACCTAAAAAGGACCATGAGTCTGGGATTACATTATCAAAGTTTTTCTATAGTCCTTGAAGGATACAAGGATGCTGATTGGAATATTTTATCAAAAGATTCCAAAGCAACCACTATATTTTGGAAATCGAAGAAGCGAGCTAGTTGAGATGCTTGCTAATTGAGATCTCTTTATGGGAAAAACCTATGACAGATGTGTTGATCCACTGCGATAGTACCGCGGCTATTGCGAAGATTTAGAATAATTATTACAACGATAAGAGACAAAAAAATTCATCGTAAGCACAACGCTATTAGAGATTTATTTTCTAAATGAGTTGTTATAGTGGATCATGTATGCACTAATGAGAATTTAGCTAATCCTTTGACAAAAGGATTAACTAATGAGAAAGTAATAATTACATCCAAAAGGATGAGACTAGTGCCTATAGAGTAACTCATGATCGTAACCCGACCTAAAAGACTGAAGATCCCAAGAATTAGGTTCAATGGGTAATAACAAGTCGTGAAGTGATATGAGATGAACATGCTATTATAAATTAGAGAAGCATGACTCCTGAAGTGATGATAGGATGAGGCAATAGAAATTCTTAATGAGATCTATACTCTATATGGAGTGGAGTACTTACCTACAGGAGTACTCTTGATAGACTCACCTATGTGAATGTGGAAGTGAGGTCGCTTCCTATGGAATTTCGAGGCAAAATTCCTAGATTGTTGACTATAGTGGAATACATGTGCAGGGCCATTAATGCACGAGCTTTTGAGAATACATCCTACAAAAAGATTGTGTGTGGGTTTGATGTCATAAATAGAGTTCAAGACTACGAGTCACTCTTGTTGAGTCTGAATCTTACTTACTATACAAATGTTCAAGACAAGAGACACATTTGTTTATGCACGATATTATAGAAGCGTTTGACGCTATTTCAGAAACTTTTTTTTTTTAATTCAAGTTGGGGATTGTTGAAACATATAGTAAGTTATTGTGTGAATTTAGAAATTTGTTGAAGTCCCACATTGGAAAGAAATATTTTTTTTTTTTAAATTCAAGTGGAAAAAAACATGTTTTTTAAAAATCAAGTCCCACATTTAAAAAAATGTTTTTTGAAATCCCACATTGGAAAACTCTCCTAATTTGAGTAGTTTTAAACTCTATAAAAACTAAAGTCCCACATTGGATAGAAAATATATGCGGTTTGCTTCCATCTCTATATAACGAGTTTCAAACTATTGTGAAAAATACACAAAAGTTGGATGCATTTCCCAACTTTCTCTTTTCTCCCTTTTACATTCTACTCACCTAAATTTTAAGCCACTTCTCCCCTTTCTTTTTGTCCCTTTGATATTTTAAAGTGGTTTTGTATCGTTGTCTCTTTAATTTTTGAGCGGTTGTCAAGTCGTAGTTCCTTCAGTTTTTAGAGCAGTTGTTATGTCGTAGTTATGAGTGGTCATAGTACCATATTGCTAGTGACTTTAATCGTCATATTGAGAATGGTTTTCTATGGTGCACTGGTCACAGATCAAACGTGCACTCAACGTTGGCTTCCAAATGATGATCACAATTGGAATCCTAGGTGCAAATCTTATCAACTATTGGACTGTCAATCTTGCGAGTGGATGGAGAATTTCTTTGGGTATTGGAGGCGTCCCAGCAATCATGTTGTGTATAGGATCTTTTTTCTTAGGTGACACACCAAACTCTATGAAAATTTAGTTCAATGAAAATTTTGATATTAGTGAAGTTCGTCAATTAAAAATCATATCAATATACTTACACTCAAAATAAATTGATAAACATAGTTTTTATGTTGTGTTATTTTTTTCACAAAAGACATTTTCTTATCAAAATATATTCCTATTCATAAACTGAGTTGACACAACATCAATTTCTAAGTCACTAAAATTCTTCCAACAAACCTTTTAACCAATAAATTTGAATATTTATTCATTCTAAATATTAACAAACAAGCGGAGAATATTGATATAACCGTACAAGTTGTACTAGGATAAATATTATTTGTGTTATTATCGAATGACACTGTCAAAACCATCCCAAAGAAGTTTGGAAAATGAATTTTACCACAAATAGACTTGCAAAACCAAAATAAAACTTTTTGATGACGAAGGCAACAACTAAATAAACAAATATACTTATCTAGGAAAGAAAATACTTATGGAAGATTAAAAAATATGAATGCATCTTGACAATTTAAAGAAATCTTATTGTGGTTTATTTATGCTTGTTCAATAAATGTAAAGTTTTTAAAAGCAAACTAGCACGTAATGAAATCATTGTAACACTGTGAATCCTTTCTATGTTGGCACCCAACTAAGTTTGAATTAAACTAGCCATACTTACATAAAATATATCAATACTTATTTTGAAACAATATGTACATATAAAACAAAAATAATAAAAATATGTATTTTAATATGCTTTTGATCCTTGTAACAAATAAGTTTTTCCATTTTAATTTATCATTTTTTATTTATTTTAACATGTTAGAGTAATATATTTTAGTAATATGAAAATTAATTAGTAAATCAAACTAATATACAATGGACTGAAACAAAAAGAGAAAAGATAAAATAATACTAGTAGATGGATAGTCATTACAACGCCGATGACGACGGATGGGAAGAGTATTAGGATAGGCAAGCAGCCGTGCAGGATCTCATGGTCGAAGGGTTCGTGGAATCAGTTTCACTCCCAATAGGCCAGATGAAGGTTCAGCAACGTATGCTGATGTACGCACTCACCCGGATGCTTGTTCCGCGATCCGGACATCACGCGGTTGTCCAACGGCTGGACATTGTGCTACTGTGAGGTCTGTGCAAAGAGCTCAAGATGAGCTGGGCATGGATCATTCTTCGGCACATGCTGGAAGCAGCTCAAGGAAAGCTGGTGCTTCCGTATCCACAGCTAGTCACGAAGATTCTCACCCACTTCAAGGTATCTCTCAAGGGTGAAGAAGTGTCCAAGACCATTCTAACATTTGGTGAATCCATCGTGAACCAAATGCAGCTGCGAAAGGTGAACGGCGTTTGGAAGCGACCTCAAGCCACTACTGAACAAACCCAGTAAAGTGTTGAACCACCAGATGCGGAGTCTGTTTCAGCAGAATCTGAGGTGCTCACCAAACTGCTTGAATTTATGGCAGCTCAAGCGGCTCACAACGCCAAGATGGAGGCATCGAATGAAAGGATTGAGGCTGCAATTCAGAAGATTCAAGCCGATCAGAATCAGATTGCGCAAGACGTGGCGGCTATTCAGGAACATCTGGGCATTAAGTTGTCCTTCATCGATGTTGCTGAAATAGGAAGACAGGCGGCTGAAGAACCTGCTCCAACACACGTAGAGGTTGCTGCAACTCATGGTGAGGAGACACCTGCTGAGGATAATACAGTGGTCTCAGCCTCATCCCCAGCTAATAATGAGGACCAGCAACTCTAGGCGTTTAGGACTTTAGGTTTCTTAGCTTTCTTGTTTTGTTTTGTTTTGTTTTTTCTTTTTTTGCTCTTCTTTTTGTAATGAATCTATTGAATGTAATATTGACTTTTGATAAATGAAATATTTGAGCATTTTCATTTTCATATTGTCTAGTGCGCGCCATAATCTGTTTATGTTTATTGATCTAATCCAAAATTTTTTTTAACTAAGTTTATAATCATACTATATTTACTGTTTTTGTTACTAATCTTTTCAAGTTTCATTCTATAGCAGTATCCAGGTTTGCTACCAACTCAGGGGGAGCAAACATTTCTCTTTCACCACTTTTTGCCTTAATTGACAAAGGGGGAGAGAAATTATAACTTGTACTAACCTTATTTTAACTGTTTTATCTGTTTTATCTTCTAACAGTTCTGATACCTTATCTCGGATAAGTTCTGTTATTGTCTGATGCTCTAATCCTTATTTTACTACATGAATATTGAATTTAGGGGGAGCTTCACTAAAACTGTTACAAATGTTTCCTTTGAAATTTTTCTCAAGTTAAAATTGCATGTTTGTCACTTAAATCAAAAAGGGGGAGATTGTTAGACATATGTTCGTTTTTGATGTTATTGACAAACATACAACTTGAAATAAATCTAACATTGTAAACTGAGAAAATTTCAGGAACAACAATTCAATCCTACATACTTAAGACAATTTCTTGGAACTCAAGAAATCAACAAAAGCTTGAAGATCCATGAGAAAATCGATTAGTCAAATCGATTCAATAACAGGGTTGAATGATTTTAAAAAGTCTGGGATTAACCAATCAATTGGCAACATCGATTTGCACAACTTCTGAAAAATCAAACAGGCTATCAATCGATTAGCCAAATCGATTGATACACTTATTAGAAAATAAATTCTGCAAGTCAGAGAGCCAGTTTGCCACAAATCGATTAGGCAAATCGATTGATTAAATCACCAAGACTGAACTGATTGTTTACATCGATTAGACAAATCGATTGGTACATTTTCTGAAATTAAAATGTGCAAGTCAGTGGCATGTCTTGCAAGCAATCGATTTGGAAAATCGATTAAACCAATCACTTCTTTATTTTTTTTTCTACATCGATTGATACAATCGATTGTAAATGTCCCAGAGCTAAACCAATGTTTACTAAATCGATTAGGCAAATCGATTCACTAAAACAAGTTTCAAAATAACTTTGGTCTGGAACATACACAGTCGATTAGCACAATCGACTTATATACTTCTTTTGATACAAATGTTGGGATCAATCGACTTGGTAAATCGATTGAATGAACCAACTGGTGAAAGGTGCTTCAGACTTAAAGTCCACAATCGATTGACCAAATCGATTGGTACAAAAAGTTTTAGAAACAGAGATGACTGAATGGTTGAATCGATTAAGTACATCGATTGTTTTGATCTCGTTGTTTGAACAAAACACTTCAAGTCGATTATGACAATCGATTCAATTATATACATTCATCAAAGTCTAAAGAACTCTTTAAAATAATCGATTGGGTAAATCGATTAGTTTGTGCAGTTTCAAGATTCAACAAAAACAAGATTCGTGAAATCGATTGGTGCAATCGATTAGCATGCTATATGACTTTAATGAATCGATTGGGTAAATCGATTCATATGTAGCTTTTTCTGAAACTATATAAACTGCTTTCATTCACTTCTTCTCACAATAATAACTTCAACAACTTGATAATATCAATTGCAATTATACACCACTAATTCTTTCTCAACTGATATTACTTTTAATATCCTTTTCAGCCATGAACAATATACACTTTGTGATAAACAAGGATGGAAAAAGACTGAATTGAGAAAGATTGCATTGAGAAGAAGAAAGATCAAGAACTTTGTAAAATTGATATGTTTCAATTTCTGTAAACCATTTTATGTAACCAAATTACTTTGAGAAAATCCAGTTGTAACTGGTGGTGTTCTTCGAGGTTGAAGGTAGTCAACAAGAAGAAAATTGACTGAATTCTTGGTCAAGTTTATGGGACTTAAACTTGGGAATTCAGGGAGGGAAAGATAGAATAAATAGAATAGTTTAAGATTGGTGCGAGGCACTGTGTATAATCTGTAAACTGATTCTAAGAAGTTCTATAAGAAAGGCTAAGATCCTTTTGGATCTTGGGACTGGATGTAAGTCGTCATGGGACGGCTGAACCAGTATAAATATCCGCGTACACTTTTCTTTCCCTTATCTCGTTTAAATTTCTGCAATTATTACGTTTTTGATATTGATTGAATGCATGATAAAGATTCTGTGTTAAGTGAATTTACATGATTGATTGTCTTAACATGACTGCATGAAAATCAATATCTTGAATAATTGTCTCTGATGCATTTCTCCACATATATATACCATGATCCATATATTTTTTGCATTCAATAGAATTGTATATTAGGGACCTTGTTGTGTTTAATAAATTTACAATTTGTTAAACTGCTGCGCATATCTCTTAGAATAGGCATTCTTCCGCATATTTTTCATCAAACAGAGGTTACTTATACCATCAGCTTGTTTTTCCTTGTTGGGGCTTTGTTGAATGGTTTTGCTGTCAACAAACAAGCCGAGAATATTGATCTAACCGTACAAGTTGTACTAGGATAAATATTATTTGTGTTATTATCGAATGACACTGTCAAAACCATCCCAAAGAAGTTTGGAAAATGAATTTTACCACGAATAGACTTGCAAAACCAAAATAAAACTTTTTGACGACGAAGACAACAACTAAATAAACAAATATACTTATCTAGGAAAGAAAATACTTATGGATTATTAAAAAAATATGAATGTATAATAACACTCTTGATAATTTAAAGAAATCTTATTGTGGTTTATTTATGCTTGTTCAATAAATGTAAAGTTTTTAAAAGCAAACTAGCACGTAATGAAATCATTGTAACACCGTGAATACTTTCTATGTTGGCACCCAACTAAGTTTGAATTAAACTAGCCATACTTACATAAAATATATCAATACTTATTTTGAAACAATATGTACATATAAAACAAAAATAATAAAAATATGTATTTTAATGTGCTTTTGATCCTTGTAACAAATATGTTTTTCCATTTTAATTTATCATTTTTTATTTATTTTAACATGTTAGAGTAATTTATTTTAGTAATATGAAAATTAATTAGTAAATCAAACTAATATACTATGGACTGAAACAAAAAGAGAAAAGATAAAATAATACTAGTAAATGGATAGTCATTATAATGACTATAAAACAAGGACATTTAATTGTAGCAGAATGAAAAAATGGTCAAATAAAAATTACAATCTCAATTCCATCATAAAATATAACATCCTCAATTATATGTTTGATCGTTCATTTATCGGTTCAACCTCATCTTGTACGAGTGGTAAGAAAACTTTGATTGGTTCATTGATTTATATTTTTGATTATTAATTCAAATAAGTAAATTTTAAAATATTTAATTTCAATGATTATTAAAATTATTTAACCTTGAAATACTTCAAATAATTTCTATGATTTTCTTTTGTTTGTAACAAATGGAATTCGACTAACTTTGCATTTAATTTTTTTTACTACACCGTAAATAGATTGACAGAGTACCGTTAGATATTATTTAAAGGGGCTTGTTCTATCATTACGTTTGGTAATCTAATCCAAAAATTAGCTCTTATCCCAAGTCCCGATAATATTGTATCGACACCAAATTTAGAGAAAGAATGTTGTTATCTTGGCAAATTACTATGATGCAAATAATTACGAATATTCAAAATGTGTGTATTGTCGAAACAACTATACGTTTGTCATAACTTCCTCTTATCTTGTTGTCAATTGTCTACTCTATAAAATGGGCATAATATTTCACATCTAACACATCAAGAAACCAAAGTGAGAACAAGTTTACGTCACAGACATACCTAAACCTTAAGATACACGGGTTTGAAAGATGGCTGGTGGAGTCGTAGTCGCTTCAAAAAATGGAAGGCATTATGAAGGGAAGGTCACATCATTTGTGTTGGCCACATGTTTGGTGGCGGCCATGGGAGGTCTACTTTTCGGTTATGATCTTGGTATTACAGGAGGAGTGACTTCCATGGAACCATTCCTTGTCAAATTCTTCCCTGGTGTTTACAAGCAAATGAAAGATGAATCTGGGCACGAGAGCCAATATTGCAAATTTGACAACGAGCTCCTTACTTTGTTCACATCTTCCTTGTATCTTGCAGCATTAATAGCTTCTTTCTTTGCTTCCACGACTACAAGAATGTTTGGACGTAAGGCCTCAATGTTTGCAGGTGGCTTGTTTTTCCTTGTTGGGGCTTTGTTGAATGGTTTTGCTGTCAACATTGAAATGCTTATCCTCGGTCGCCTATTGCTTGGTTTCGGTGTAGGATATTGTAATCAGGTATGAACTGGTATCAATCTTATGCTTTCATGTTGTGATGTATAAAAGGTCAAGAATATTGCAAGACTGATTGCATTTAATTTTGTTTGTCGCTCCTAAACAGTCGGTTCCAGTGTATTTGTCTGAAATGGCTCCAGCACAGATCAGAGGTGCACTCAACATTGGCTTCCAAATGATGATCACAATTGGAATCCTAGGTGCAAATCTTATCAACTACTGCACTGCCAATCTTGAGAACGGATGGAGAATTTCTTTGGGTATTGGAGCCGTCCCTGCAATCATGTTGTGTATATGAT
Organism: Cicer pinnatifidum; assembly: GCA_037974775.1. Taxonomy (NCBI): domain Eukaryota; kingdom Viridiplantae; phylum Streptophyta; class Magnoliopsida; order Fabales; family Fabaceae; genus Cicer; species Cicer pinnatifidum. The sequence continues at coordinate 50,413,701 of JBBPBR010000003.1, forward strand.
CTTTTTTCTTAGGTGACACACCAAACTCTATGATTGAAAGGGGCCAAAAAGAAGGAGCTAAGAAAATGCTGCAAAAGATTCGTGGCATTGATAATGTTGATGAGGAGTTCCAAGATCTAATTGATGCTTGCGACGAAGCCAAAAAGGTGGAGCACCCGTGGAAGAATATTACACAACCAAGATACAGGCCTCAACTCACTTTTTGCTCTCTCATTCCATTCTTCCAACAACTCACCGGCATCAATGTTATCATGTTTTATGCACCTGTGCTTTTCAAAACTCTTGGTTTTGGAAACGATGCTTCGCTCATGTCCGCAGTAATTACCGGAGGTGTCAACGTTGTTGCTACTTTTGTTTCCATCTTCGTTGTGGACAAGTTTGGAAGAAGGATTTTGTTCCTTGAAGGTGGTGTCCAAATGTTTATTTGCCAGGTGAAAATTGCAACTTAACGAGTAATTAATTCGTTATATTTTAAAATTAGTATCCACACACCGCTCAAACTAAGCCATTTTAAAATCATGACTAATATAAATGTTATAATCATTTATTGTAGATTGTTGTTGGAAGCATGATTGCTATCAAGTTTGGAGTTAGCGGTGAAGGATCGTTTACCAAAAATGAAGCCAATCTTCTCTTGTTCTTTATATGTGCATATGTTGCGGCATTTGCATGGTCTTGGGGTCCGTTGGGATGGTTAGTGCCTAGTGAAATATGCTCTCTTGAGGTTCGATCTGCAGGTCAAGCTACCAATGTTGCTGTGAACATGTTGTTCACCTTTGCCATTGCTCAAATTTTTCTTACTATGCTTTGTCACTTGAAGTTCGGACTTTTCTTCTTTTTTGCTGGCTTTGTGCTCATCATGACAATTTTCATTGCCTTGTTTCTGCCCGAGACAAACAACGTCCCCATTGAAGAAATGAGTAAAGTGTGGAAGTCTCATTGGTTTTGGACAAAGTTTGTTCCTGATGTTGTCACTGATAATGACCACAAGGTGGTTGCTTGATTTTGTTTTTTAGGAAAATGCTCGTGGCGTAGACCACGATGTGTGATATAATAGTTTCCGTAAAATTAGTTTTATTTTTGTATCTACAAATTTATTTATAATTGTATTTATTTAAGATTGATCTTTAATAAATTGATGTTTTAATATAATGTACTTGTAGTTTGAAGACATAGTTAGTTTTCTTTAGTTTAATTTAATACTTCGGAAGAAAAATCATTATCCAAAAACAAAATATAGCTATAAAATTATGTCATTTCCTAACTAAATTAAATTGAAATATTTGTATGTTATAATAAATGAACTATTGGTTTTTGGTATGTGAAGATAAATGAATTAGTTTATTATAGATTTATATTCCCATCAATTTAGTTCAATGAAAATTTTGATATTAGTGAAGTTCGTCAATTAAAAATCACATCAATATACTTACACCCAAAATAAGTTGATAAAAATAGTTTTTAAGTTGTGTTATTTTTTTCACAAAAGACATTTTTTTATCAAAATATATTCCTATTCATAAACTCAGTTGACACAACATCTATTTCTAAGTCACTAAAATTCTTCCAACAAACCTCTTAACCAATAAATTTAAATATTTATACATTCTAAATATTAACAAACAAGCCGAGAATATTGATCTAACCGTACAAGTTGTACTAGGATAAATATTATTTGTGTTATTATCGAATGACACTGTCAAAACCATCCCAAAGAAGTTTGGAAAATGAATTTTACCACGAATAGACTTGCAAAACCAAAATAAAACTTTTTGACGACGAAGACAACAACTAAATAAACAAATATACTTATCTAGGAAAGAAAATACTTATGGATTATTAAAAAAATATGAATGCATAATAACACTCTTGATAATTTAAAGAAATCTTATTGTGGTTTATTAATGCTTGTTCAATAAATGTAAAGTTTTTAAATGCAAACTAGCACGTAATGAAATCATTGTAACACCGTGAGTACTTTCTATGTTGGCACCCAACTAATTTTGAATTAAACTAGCCATACTTACATAAAATATATCAATACTTATTTTGAAACAATATGTACATATAAAACAAAAATAATAAAAATATGTATTTTAATGTGCTTTTGATCCTTGTAACAAATATGTTTTTCCATTTTAATTTATCATTTTTTATTTATTTTAACATGTTAGAGTAATTTATTTTAGTAATATGAAAATTAATTAGTAAATCAAACTAATATACTATGGACTGAAACAAAAAGAGAAAAGATAAAATAATACTAGTAAATGGATAGTCATTATAATGACTATAAAACAAGGACATTTAATTGTAGCAGAATGAAAAAATGGTCAAATAAAAATTACAATCTCAATTCCATCATAAAATATAACATCCTCAATTATATGTTTGATCGTTCATTTATCGGTTCAACCTCATCTTGTACGAGTGGTAAGAAAACTTTGATTGATTCATTGATTTATATTTTTGATTATTAATTCAAATAAGTAAATTTTAAAATATTTAATTTCAATGATTATTAAAATTATTTAACCTTGAAATACTTCAAATAATTTCTATGATTTTCTTTTGTTTGTAACAAATGGAATTCGACTAACTTTGCATTTAATTTTTTTTACTACACCGTAAATAGATTGACAGAGTACCGTTAGATATTATTTAAAGGGGCTTGTTCTATCATTACGTTTGGTAATCTAATCCAAAAATTAGCTCTTATCCCAAGTCCCGATAATATTGTATCGACACCAATTTTAGAGAAAGAATGTTGTTATCTTAGCAAATTACTATGATGCAAATAATTACGAATATTCAAAATGTGTGTACTGTCGAAACAACTATACGTTTGTCATAACTTCCTCTTATCTTGTTGTCAATTGTCTACTCTATAAAATGGGCATAATATTTCACATCTAACACATCAAGAAACTAAAGTGAGAACAAGTTTACGTCACAGACATACCTAAACCTTAAGATACACGGGTTTGAAAGATGGCTGGTGGAGTCGTAGTCGCTTCAAAAAATGGAAGGCATTATGAAGGGAAGGTCACATCATTTGTGTTGGCCACATGTTTGGTGGCGGCCATGGGAGGTCTACTTTTCGGTTATGATCTTGGTATTACAGGAGGAGTGACTTCCATGGAACCATTCCTTGTCAAATTCTTCCCTGGTGTTTACAAGCAAATGAAAGATGAATCTGGGCACGAGAGCCAATATTGCAAATTTGACAACGAGCTCCTTACTTTGTTCACATCTTCCTTGTATCTTGCAGCATTAATAGCTTCTTTCTTTGCTTCCACGACTACAAGAATGTTTGGACGTAAGGCCTCAATGTTTGCAGGTGGCTTGTTTTTCCTTGTTGGGGCTTTGTTGAATGGTTTTGCTGTCAACATTGAAATGCTTATCCTCGGTCGCCTATTGCTTGGTTTCGGTGTAGGATATTGTAATCAGGTATGAACTGGTATCAATCTTATGCTTTCATGTTGTGATGTATAAAAGGTCAAGAATATTGCAAGACTGATTGCATTTAATTTTGTTTGTCGCTCCTAAACAGTCGGTTCCAGTGTATTTGTCTGAAATGGCTCCAGCACAGATCAGAGGTGCACTCAACATTGGCTTCCAAATGATGATCACAATTGGAATTCTAGGTGCAAATCTTATCAACTACTGGACTGCCAATCTTGAGAACGGATGGAGAATTTCTTTGGGTATTGGAGCCGTCCCTGCAATCATGTTGTGTATAGGATCTTTTTTCTTAGGTGACACACCAAACTCTATGATTGAAAGGGGCCAAAAAGAAGGAGCTAAGAAAATGCTGCAAAAGATTCGTGGCATTGATAACGTTGATGAGGAGTTCCAAGATCTAATTGATGCTTGCGACGAAGCCAAAAAGGTGGAGCACCCGTGGAAGAATATTACACAACCAAGATACAGGCCTCAACTCACTTTTTGCTCTCTCATTCCATTCTTCCAACAACTCACCGGCATCAATGTTATCATGTTTTATGCACCTGTGCTTTTCAAAACTCTTGGTTTTGGAAACGATGCTTCGCTCATGTCCGCAGTAATTACCGGAGGTGTCAACGTTGTTGCTACTTTTGTTTCCATCTTCGTTGTGGACAAGTTTGGAAGAAGGATTTTGTTCCTTGAAGGTGGTGTCCAAATGTTTATTTGCCAGGTGAAAATTGCAACTTAACGAGTAATTAATTCGTTATATTTTAAAATTAGTATCCACACACCGCTCAAACTAAGCCATTTTAAAATCATGACTAATATAAATGTTATAATCATTTATTGTAGATTGTTGTTGGAAGCATGATTGCTATCAAGTTTGGAGTTAGCGGTGAAGGATCGTTTACCAAAAATGAAGCCAATCTTCTCTTGTTCTTTATATGTGCATATGTTGCGGCATTTGCATGGTCTTGGGGTCCGTTGGGATGGTTAGTGCCTAGTGAAATATGCTCTCTTGAGGTTCGATCTGCAGGTCAAGCTACCAATGTTGCTGTGAACATGTTGTTCACCTTTGCCATTGCTCAAATTTTTCTTACTATGCTTTGTCACTTGAAGTTCGGACTTTTCTTCTTTTTTGCTTGCTTTGTGCTCATCATGACAATTTTCATTGCCTTGTTTCTACCCGAGACAAACAACGTCCCCATTGAAGAAATGAGTAAAGTGTGGAAGTCTCATTGGTTTTGGACAAAGTTTGTTCCTGATGTTGTCACTGATAATGACCACAAGGTGGTTGCTTGATTTTGTTTTTTAGGAAAATGCTCGTGGCGTAGACCACGATGTGTGATATAATAGTTTCCGTAAAATTAGTTTTATTTTTGTATCTACAAATTTATTTATAATTGTATTTATTTAAGATTGATCTTTTATAAATTGATGTTTTAATATAATGTACTTGTAGTTTGAAGACATAGTTAGTTTTCTTTAGTTTAATTTAATACTTCGGAAGAAAAATCATTATCCAAAAACAAAATATAGCTATAAAATTATGTCATTTCCTAACTAAATTAAATTGAAATATTTGTATGTTATAATAAATGAACTATTGGTTTTTGGTATGTGAAGATAAATGAATTAGTTTATTATAGATTTATATTCCCATCAATTTAGTTCAATGAAAATTTTGATATTAGTGAAGTTCGTCAATTAAAAATCACATCAATATACTTACACCCAAAATAAGTTGATAAAAATAGTTTTTAAGTTGTGTTATTTTTTTCACAAAAGACATTTTTTTATCAAAATATATTCCTATTCATAAACTCAGTTGACACAACATCTATTTCTAAGTCACTAAAATTCTTCCAACAAACCTCTTAACCAATAAATTTAAATATTTATACATTCTAAATATTAACAAACAAGCCGAGAATATTGATCTAACCGTACAAGTTGTACTAGGATAAATATTATTTGTGTTATTATCGAATGACACTGTCAAAACCATCCCAAAGAAGTTTGGAAAATGAATTTTACCACGAATAGACTTGCAAAACCAAAATAAAACTTTTTGACGGCGAAGACAACAACTAAATAAACAAATATACTTATCTAGGAAAGAAAATACTTATGGATTATTAAAAAAATATGAATGTATAATAACATTCTTGATAATTTAAAAAAATCTTATTGTGGTTTATTTATGCTTGTTCAATAAATGTAAAGTTTTTAAAAGCAAACTAGCACGTAATGAAATCATTGTAACACCGTGAATCCTTTCTATGTTGGCACCCAACTAAGTTTGAATTAAACTAGCCATACTTACATAAAATATATCAATACTTATTTTGAAACAATATGTACATATAAAACAAAAATAATAAAAATATGTATTTTAATGTGCTTTTGATCCTTGTAACAAATAAGTTTTAACCATTTTAATTTATCATTTTTTATTTATTTTAACATGTTAGAGTAATTTATTTTAGTAATATAAAAATTAATTAGTAAATCAAACTAATATACTATGGACTGAAACAAAAAGAGAAAAAGATAAAATAATACTAGTAGATGGATAGTCATTATAATGACTAGAAAACAAGGACATTTAATTGTAGCAGAATGAAAAAATGGTCAAATAAAAATTACAATCTCAATTCCATCATAAAATATAACATCCTCAATTATATGTTTGATCGTTCATTTATCGGTTCAACCTCATCTTATACGTGTGGTAAGAAAACTTTGATTGGTTCATTGATTTATATTTTTGATTATTAATTCAAATAAGTAAATTTTAAAATATTTAATTTCAATGATTATTAAAATTATTTAACCTTGAAATACTTCAAATAATTTCTATGATTTTCTTTTGTTTGTAACAAATGGAATTAGACTAACTTTGCATTTAATTTTTTTTACTACACCGTAAATAGATTGACAGAGTACCGTTAGATATTATTTAAAGGGGCTTGTTCTATCATTACGTTTGGTAATCTAATCCAAAAATTAGCTCTTATCCCAAGTCCCGATAATATTGTATCGACACCAATTTTAGAGAAAGAATGTTGTTATCTTAGCAAATTACTATGATGCAAATAATTACGAATATTCAAAATGTGTGTACTGTCGAAACAACTATACGTTTGTCATAACTTCCTCTTATCTTGTTGTCAATTGTCTACTCTATAAAATGGGCATAATATTTCACATCTAACACATCAAGAAACCAAAGTGAGAACAAGTTTACGTCACAGACATACCTAAACCTTAAGATACACGGGTTTGAAAGATGGCTGGTGGAGTCGTAGTCGCTTCAAAAAATGGAAGGCATTATGAAGGGAAGGTCACATCATTTGTGTTGGCCACATGTTTGGTGGCGGCCATGGGAGGTCTACTTTTCGGTTATGATCTTGGTATTACAGGAGGAGTGACTTCCATGGAACCATTCCTTGTCAAATTCTTCCCTGGTGTTTACAAGCAAATGAAAGATGAATCTGGGCACGAGAGCCAATATTGCAAATTTGACAACGAGCTCCTTACTTTGTTCACATCTTCCTTGTATCTTGCAGCATTAATAGCTTCTTTCTTTGCTTCCACGACTACAAGAATGTTTGGACGTAAGGCCTCAATGTTTGCAGGTGGCTTGTTTTTCCTTGTTGGGGCTTTGTTGAATGGTTTTGCTGTCAACATTGAAATGCTTATCCTCGGTCGCCTATTGCTTGGTTTCGGTGTAGGATATTGTAATCAGGTATGAACTGGTATCAATCTTATGCTTTCATGTTGTGATGTATAAAAGGTCAAGAATATTGCAAGACTGATTGCATTTAATTTTGTTTGTCGCTCCTAAACAGTCGGTTCCAGTGTATTTGTCTGAAATGGCTCCAGCACAGATCAGAGGTGCACTCAACATTGGCTTCCAAATGATGATCACAATTGGAATCCTAGGTGCAAATCTTATCAACTACTGCACTGCCAATCTTGAGAACGGATGGAGAATTTCTTTGGGTATTGGAGCCGTCCCTGCAATCATGTTGTGTATATGATCTTTTTTCTTAGGTGACACACCAAACTCTATGATTGAAAGGGGCCAAAAAGAAGGAGCTAAGAAAATGCTGCAAAAGATTCGTGGCATTGATAATGTTGATGAGGAGTTCCAAGATCTAATTGATGCTTGCGACGAAGCCAAAAAGGTGGAGCACCCGTGGAAGAATATTACACAACCAAGATACAGGCCTCAACTCACTTTTTGCTCTCTCATTCCATTCTTCCAACAACTCACCGGCATCAATGTTATCATGTTTTATGCACCTGTGCTTTTCAAAACTCTTGGTTTTGGAAACGATGCTTCGCTCATGTCCGCAGTAATTACCGGAGGTGTCAACGTTGTTGCTACTTTTGTTTCCATCTTCGTTGTGGACAAGTTTGGAAGAAGGATTTTGTTCCTTGAAGGTGGTGTCCAAATGTTTATTTGCCAGGTGAAAATTGCAACTTAACGAGTAATTAATTCGTTATATTTTAAAATTAGTATCCACACACCGCTCAAACTAAGCCATTTTAAAATCATGACTAATATAAATGTTATAATCATTTATTGTAGATTGTTGTTGGAAGCATGATTGCTATCAAGTTTGGAGTTAGCGGTGAAGGATCGTTTACCAAAAATGAAGCCAATCTTCTCTTGTTCTTTATATGTGCATATGTTGCGGCATTTGCATGGTCTTGGGGTCCGTTGGGATGGTTAGTGCCTAGTGAAATATGCTCTCTTGAGGTTCGATCTGCAGGTCAAGCTACCAATGTTGCTGTGAACATGTTGTTCACCTTTGCCATTGCTCAAATTTTTCTTACTATGCTTTGTCACTTGAAGTTCGGACTTTTCTTCTTTTTTGCTGGCTTTGTGCTCATCATGACAATTTTCATTGCCTTGTTTCTGCCCGAGACAAACAACGTCCCCATTGAAGAAATGAGTAAAGTGTGGAAGTCTCATTGGTTTTGGACAAAGTTTGTTCCTGATGTTGTCACTAATAATGACCACAAGGTGGTTGCTTGATTTTGTTTTTTAGGAAAATGCTCGTGGCGTAGACCACGATGTGTGATATAATAGTTTCCGTAAAATTAGTTTTATTTTTGTATCTACAAATTTATTTATAATTGTATTTATTTAAGATTGATCTTTTATAAATTGATGTTTTAATATAATGTACTTGTAGTTTGAAGACATAGTTAGTTTTCTTTAGTTTAATTTAATACTTCGGAAGAAAAATCATTATCCAAAAACAAAATATAGCTATAAAATTATGTCATTTCCTAACTAAATTAAATTGAAATATTTGTATGTTATAATAAATGAACTATTGGTTTTTGGTATGTGAAGATAAATGAATTAGTTTATTATAGATTTATATTCCCATCAATTTAGTTCAATGAAAATTTTGATATTAGTGAAGTTCGTCAATTAAAAATCACATCAATATACTTACACCCAAAATAAGTTGATAAAAATAGTTTTTAAGTTGTGTTATTTTTTTCACAAAAGACATTTTTTT
>JBBPBR010000003.1:50422836-50450174 GCA_037974775.1 Cicer pinnatifidum
AGTTGACACAACATCTATTTCTAAGTCACTAAAATTCTTCCAACAAACCTCTTAACCAATAAATTTAAATATTTATACATTCTAAATATTAACAAACAAGCCGAGAATATTGATCTAACCGTACAAGTTGTACTAGGATAAATATTATTTGTGTTATTATCGAATGACACTGTCAAAACCATCCCAAAGAAGTTTGGAAAATGAATTTTACCACGAATAGACTTGCAAAACCAAAATAAAACTTTTTGACGGCGAAGACAACAACTAAATAAACAAATATACTTATCTAGGAAAGAAAATACTTATGGATTATTAAAAAAATATGAATGTATAATAACACTGTTGATAATTTAAAAAAATCTTATTGTGGTTTATTTATGCTTGTTCAATAAATGTAAAGTTTTTAAAAGCAAACTAGCACGTAATGAAATCATTGTAACACCGTGAATCCTTTCTATGTTGGCACCCAACTAAGTTTGAATTAAACTAGCCATACTTACATAAAATATATCAATACTTATTTTGAAACAATATGTACATATAAAACAAAAATAATAAAAATATGTATTTTAATGTGCTTTTGATCCTTGTAACAAATAAGTTTTAACCATTTTAATTTATCATTTTTTATTTATTTTAACATGTTAGAGTAATTTATTTTAGTAATATAAAAATTAATTAGTAAATCAAACTAATATACTATGGACTGAAACAAAAACAGAAAAAGATAAAATAATACTAGTAGATGGATAGTCATTATAATGACTAGAAAACAAGGACATTTAATTGTAGCAGAATGAAAAAATGGTCAAATAAAAATTACAATCTCAATTCCATCATAAAATATAACATCCTCAATTATATGTTTGATCGTTCATTTATCGGTCCAACCTCATCTTATACGTGTGGTAAGAAAACTTTGATTGGTTCATTGATTTATATTTTTGATTATTAATTCAAATAAGTAAATTTTAAAATATTTAATTTCAATGATTATTAAAATTATTTAACCTTGAAATACTTCAAATAATTTCTATGATTTTCTTTTGTTTGTAACAAATGGAATTCGACTAACTTTGCATTTAATTTTTTTTACTACACCGTAAATAGATTGACAGAGTACCGTTAGATATTATTTAAAGGGGCTTGTTCTATCATTACGTTTGGTAATCTAATCCAAAAATTAGCTCTTATCCCAAGTCCCGATAATATTGTATCGACACCAATTTTAGAGAAAGAATGTTGTTATCTTAGCAAATTACTATGATGCAAATAATTACGAATATTCAAAATGTGTGTACTGTCGAAACAACTATACGTTTGTCATAACTTCCTCTTATCTTGTTGTCAATTGTCTACTCTATAAAATGGGTATAATATTTCACATCTAACACATCAAGAAACCAAAGTGAGAACAAGTTTACGTCACAGACATACCTAAACCTTAAGATACACGGGTTTGAAAGATGGCTGGTGGAGTCGTAGTCGCTTCAAAAAATGGAAGGCATTATGAAGGGAAGGTCACATCATTTGTGTTGGCCACATGTTTGGTGGCGGCCATGGGAGGTCTACTTTTCGGTTATGATCTTGGTATTACAGGAGGAGTGACTTCCATGGAACCATTCCTTGTCAAATTCTTCCCTGGTGTTTACAAGCAAATGAAAGATGAATCTGGGCACGAGAGCCAATATTGCAAATTTGACAATGAGCTCCTTACTTTGTTCACATCTTCCTTGTATCTTGCAGCATTAATAGCTTCTTTCTTTGCTTCCACGACTACAAGAATGTTTGGACGTAAGGCCTCAATGTTTGCAGGTGGCTTGTTTTTCCTTGTTGGGGCTTTGTTGAATGGTTTTGCTGTCAACATTGAAATGCTTATCCTCGGTCGCCTATTGCTTGGTTTCGGTGTAGGATATTGTAATCAGGTATGAACTGGTATCAATCTTATGCTTTCATGTTGTGATGTATAAAAGGTCAAGAATATTGCAAGACTGATTGCATTTAATTTTGTTTGTCGCTCCTAAACAGTCGGTTCCAGTGTATTTGTCTGAAATGGCTCCAGCACAGATCAGAGGTGCACTCAACATTGGCTTCCAAATGATGATCACAATTGGAATCCTAGGTGCAAATCTTATCAACTACTGGACTGCCAATCTTGAGAACGGATGGAGAATTTCTTTGGGTATTGGAGCCGTCCCTGCAATCATGTTGTGTATAGGATCTTTTTTCTTAGGTGACACACCAAACTCTATGATTGAAAGGGGCCAAAAAGAAGGAGCTAAGAAAATGCTGCAAAAGATTTGTGGCATTGATAATGTTGATGAGGAGTTCCAAGATCTAATTGATGCTTGCGACGAAGCCAAAAAGGTGGAGCACCCGTGGAAGAATATTACACAACCAAGATACAGGCCTCAACTCACTTTTTGCTCTCTCATTCCATTCTTCCAACAACTCACCGGCATCAATGTTATCATGTTTTATGCACCTGTGCTTTTCAAAACTCTTGGTTTTGGAAACGATGCTTCGCTCATGTCCGCAGTAATTACCGGAGGTGTCAACGTTGTTGCTACTTTTGTTTCCATCTTCGTTGTGGACAAGTTTGGAAGAAGGATTTTGTTCCTTGAAGGTGGTGTCCAAATGTTTATTTGCCAGGTGAAAATTGCAACTTAACGAGTAATTAATTCGTTATATTTTAAAATTAGTATCCACACACCGCTCAAACTAAGCCATTTTAAAATCATGACTAATATAAATGTTATAATCATTTATTGTAGATTGTTGTTGGAAGCATGATTGCTATCAAGTTTGGAGTTAGCGGTGAAGGATCGTTTACCAAAAATGAAGCCAATCTTCTCTTGTTCTTTATATGTGCATATGTTGCGGCATTTGCATGGTCTTGGGGTCCGTTGGGATGGTTAGTGCCTAGTGAAATATGCTCTCTTGAGGTTCGATCTGCAGGTCAAGCTACCAATGTTGCTGTGAACATGTTGTTCACCTTTGCCATTGCTCAAATTTTTCTTACTATGCTTTGTCACTTGAAGTTCGGACTTTTCTTCTTTTTTGCTGGCTTTGTGCTCATCATGACAATTTTCATTGCCTTGTTTCTGCCCGAGACAAACAACGTCCCCATTGAAGAAATGAGTAAAGTGTGGAAGTCTCATTGGTTTTGGACAAAGTTTGTTCCTGATGTTGTCACTGATAATGACCACAAGGTGGTTGCTTGATTTTGTTTTTTAGGAAAATGCTCGTGGCGTAGACCACGATGTGTGATATAATAGTTTCCGTAAAATTAGTTTTATTTTTGTATCTACAAATTTATTTATAAATGTATTTATTTAAGATTGATCTTTTATAAATTGATGTTTTAATATAATGTACTTGTAGTTTGAAGACATAGTTAGTTTTCTTTAGTTTAATTTAATACTTCGGAAGAAAAATCATTATCCAAAAACAAAATATAGCTATAAAATTATGTCATTTCCTAACTAAATTAAATTGAAATATTTGTATGTTATAATAAATGAACTATTGGTTTTTGGTATGTGAAGATAAATGAATTAGTTTATTATAGAGTTATATTCCCATCAATTTAGTTCAATGAAAATTTTGATATTAGTGAAGTTCGTCAATTAAAAATCACATCAATATACTTACACCCAAAATAAGTTGATAAAAATAGTTTTTAAGTTGTGTTATTTTTTTCACAAAAGACATTATTTTTATCAAAATATATTCCTATTCATAAACTCAGTTGACACAACATCTATTTCTAAGTCACTAAAATTCTTCCAACAAACCTCTTAACCAATAAATTTAAATATTTATACATTCTAAATATTAACAAACAAGCCGAGAATATTGATCTAACCGTACAAGTTGTACTAGGATAAATATTATTTGTGTTATTATCGAATGACACTGTCAAAACCATCCCAAAGAAGTTTGGAAAATGAATTTTACCACGAATAGACTTGCAAAACCAAAATAAAACTTTTTGACGACGAAGACAACAACTAAATAAACAAATATACTTATCTAGGAAAGAAAATACTTATGGATTATTAAATAAATATGAATGTATAATAACACTCTTGATAATTTAAAGAAATCTTATTGTGGTTTATTTATGCTTGTTCAATAAATGTAAAGTTTTTAAAAGCAAACTAGCACGTAATGAAATCATTGTAACACCGTGAATACTTTCTATGTTGGCACCCAACTAAGTTTGAATTAAACTAGCCATACTTACATAAAATATATCAATACTTATTTTGAAACAATATGTACATATAAAACAAAAATAATAAAAATATGTATTTTAATGTGCTTTTGATCCTTGTAACAAATATGTTTTTCCATTTTAATTTATCATTTTTTATTTATTTTAACATGTTAGAGTAATTTATTTTAGTAATATGAAAATTAATTAGTAAATCAAACTAATATACTATGGACTGAAACAAAAAGAGAAAAGATAAAATAATACTAGTAAATGGATAGTCATTATAATGACTATAAAACAAGGACATTTAATTGTAGCAGAATGAAAAAATGGTCAAATAAAAATTACAATCTCAATTCCATCATAAAATATAACATCCTCAATTATATGTTTGATCGTTCATTTATCGGTTCAACCTCATCTTGTACGAGTGGTAAGAAAACTTTGATTGGTTCATTGATTTATATTTTTGATTATTAATTCAAATAAGTAAATTTTAAAATATTTAATTTCAATGATTATTAAAATTATTTAACCTTGAAATACTTCAAATAATTTCTATGATTTTCTTTTGTTTGTAACAAATGGAATTCGACTAACTTTGCATTTAATTTTTTTTACTACACCGTAAATCGATTGACAGAGTACCGTTAGATATTATTTAAAGGGGCTTGTTCTATCATTACGTTTGGTAATCTAATCCAAAAATTAGCTCTTATCCCAAGTCCCGATAATATTGTATCGACACCAAATTTAGAGAAAGAATGTTGTTATCTTGGCAAATTACTATGATGCAAATAATTACGAATATTCAAAATGTGTGTACTGTCGAAACAACTATACGTTTGTCATAACTTCCTCTTATCTTGTTGTCAATTGTCTACTCTATAAAATGGGCATAATATTTCACATCTAACACATCAAGAAACCAAAGTGAGAACAAGTTTACGTCACAGACATACCTAAACCTTAAGATACACGGGTTTGAAAGATGGCTGGTGGAGTCGTAGTCGCTTCAAAAAATGGAAGGCATTATGAAGGGAAGGTCACATCATTTGTGTTGGCCACATGTTTGGTGGCGGCCATGGGAGGTCTACTTTTCGGTTATGATCTTGGTATTACAGGAGGAGTGACTTCCATGGAACCATTCCTTGTCAAATTCTTCCCTGGTGTTTACAAGCAAATGAAAGATGAATCTGGGCACGAGAGCCAATATTGCAAATTTGACAACGAGCTCCTTACTTTGTTCACATCTTCCTTGTATCTTGCAGCATTAATAGCTTCTTTCTTTGCTTCCACGACTACAAGAATGTTTGGACGTAAGGCCTCAATGTTTGCAGGTGGCTTGTTTTTCCTTGTTGGGGCTTTGTTGAATGGTTTTGCTGTCAACATTGAAATGCTTATCCTCGGTCGCCTATTGCTTGGTTTCGGTGTAGGATATTGTAATCAGGTATGAACTGGTATCAATCTTATGCTTTCATGTTGTGATGTATAAAAGGTCAAGAATATTGCAAGACTGATTGCATTTAATTTTGTTTGTCGCTCCTAAACAGTCGGTTCCAGTGTATTTGTCTGAAATGGCTCCAGCACAGATCAGAGGTGCACTCAACATTGGCTTCCAAATGATGATCACAATTGGAATCCTAGGTGCAAATCTTATCAACTACTGGACTGCCAATCTTGAGAACGGATGGAGAATTTCTTTGGGTATTGGAGCCGTCCCTGCAATCATGTTGTGTATAGGATCTTTTTTCTTAGGTGACACACCAAACTCTATGATTGAAAGGGGCCAAAAAGAAGGAGCTAAGAAAATGCTGCAAAAGATTCGTGGCATTGATAATGTTGATGAGGAGTTCCAAGATCTAATTGATGCTTGCGACGAAGCCAAAAAGGTGGAGCACCCGTGGAAGAATATTACACAACCAAGATACAGACCTCAACTCACTTTTTGCTCTCTCATTCCATTCTTCCAACAACTCACCGGCATCAATGTTATCATGTTTTATGCACCTGTGCTTTTCAAAACTCTTGGTTTTGGAAACGATGCTTCGCTCATGTCCGCAGTAATTACCGGAGGTGTCAACGTTGTTGCTACTTTTGTTTCCATCTTCGTTGTGGACAAGTTTGGAAGAAGGATTTTGTTCCTTGAAGGTGGTGTCCAAATGTTTATTTGCCAGGTGAAAATTGCAACTTAACGAGTAATTAATTCGTTATATTTTAAAATTAGTATCCACACACCGCTCAAACTAAGCCATTTTAAAATCATGACTAATATAAATGTTATAATCATTTATTGTAGATTGTTGTTGGAAGCATGATTGCTATCAAGTTTGGAGTTAGCGGTGAAGGATCGTTTACCAAAAATGAAGCCAATCTTCTCTTGTTCTTTATATGTGCATATGTTGCGGCATTTGCATGGTCTTGGGGTCCGTTGGGATGGTTAGTGCCTAGTGAAATATGCTCTCTTGAGGTTCGATCTGCAGGTCAAGCTACCAATGTTGCTGTGAACATGTTGTTCACCTTTGCCATTGCTCAAATTTTTCTTACTATGCTTTGTCACTTGAAGTTCGGACTTTTCTTCTTTTTTGCTGGCTTTGTGCTCATCATGACAATTTTCATTGCCTTGTTTCTGCCCGAGACAAACAACGTCCCCATTGAAGAAATGAGTAAAGTGTGGAAGTCTCATTGGTTTTGGACAAAGTTTGTTCCTGATGTTGTCACTGATAATGACCACAAGGTGGTTGCTTGATTTTGTTTTTTAGGAAAATGCTCGTGGCGTAGACCACGATGTGTGATATAATAGTTTCCGTAAAATTAGTTTTATTTTTGTATCTACAAATTTATTTATAATTGTATTTATTTAAGATTGATCTTTAATAAATTGATGTTTTAATATAATGTACTTGTAGTTTGAAGACATAGTTAGTTTTCTTTAGTTTAATTTAATACTTCGGAAGAAAAATCATTATCCAAAAACAAAATATAGCTATAAAATTATGTCATTTCCTAACTAAATTAAATTGAAATATTTGTATGTTATAATAAATGAACTATTGGTTTTTGGTATGTGAAGATAAATGAATTAGTTTATTATAGATTTATATTCCCATCAATTTAGTTCAATGAAAATTTTGATATTAGTGAAGTTCGTCAATTAAAAATCACATCAATATACTTACACCCAAAATAAGTTGATAAAAATAGTTTTTAAGTTGTGTTATTTTTTTCACAAAAGACATTTTTTTATCAAAATATATTCCTATTCATAAACTCAGTTGACACAACATCTATTTCTAAGTCACTAAAATTCTTCCAACAAACCTCTTAACCAATAAATTTAAATATTTATACATTCTAAATATTAACAAACAAGCCGAGAATATTGATCTAACCGTACAAGTTGTACTAGGATAAATATTATTTGTGTTATTATCGAATGACACTGTCAAAACCATCCCAAAGAAGTTTGGAAAATGAATTTTACCACGAATAGACTTGCAAAACCAAAATAAAACTTTTTGACGACGAAGACAACAACTAAATAAACAAATATACTTATCTAGGAAAGAAAATACTTATGGATTATTAAAAAAATATGAATGTATAATAACACTCTTGATAATTTAAAGAAATCTTATTGTGGTTTATTTATGCTTGTTCAATAAATGTAAAGTTTTTAAAAGCAAACTAGCACGTAATGAAATCATTGTAACACCGTGAATACTTTCTATGTTGGCACCCAACTAAGTTTGAATTAAACTAGCCATACTTACATAAAATATATCAATACTTATTTTGAAACAATATGTACATATAAAACAAAAATAATAAAAATATGTATTTTAATGTGCTTTTGATCCTTGTAACAAATATGTTTTTCCATTTTAATTTATCATTTTTTATTTATTTTAACATGTTAGAGTAATTTATTTTAGTAATATGAAAATTAATTAGTAAATCAAACTAATATACTATGGACTGAAACAAAAAGAGAAAAGATAAAATAATACTAGTAAATGGATAGTCATTATAATGACTATAAAACAAGGACATTTAATTGTAGCAGAATGAAAAAATGGTCAAATAAAAATTACAATCTCAATTCCATCATAAAATATAACATCCTCAATTATATGTTTGATCGTTCATTTATCGGTTCAACCTCATCTTGTACGAGTGGTAAGAAAACTTTGATTGATTCATTGATTTATATTTTTGATTATTAATTCAAATAAGTAAATTTTAAAATATTTAATTTCAATGATTATTAAAATTATTTAACCTTGAAATACTTCAAATAATTTCTATGATTTTCTTTTGTTTGTAACAAATGGAATTCGACTAACTTTGCATTTAATTTTTTTTACTACACCGTAAATAGATTGACAGAGTACCGTTAGATATTATTTAAAGGGGTTTGTTCTATCATTACGTTTGGTAATCTAATCCAAAAATTAGCTCTTATCCCAAGTCCCGATAATATTGTATCGACACCAAATTTAGAGAAAGAATGTTGTTATCTTAGCAAATTACTATGATGCAAATAATTACAATTATTCAAAATGTGTGTACTGTCGAAACAACTATACGTTTGTCATAACTTCCTTTTATCTTGTTGTCAATTGTCTACTCTATAAAATGGGCATAATATTTCACATCTAACACATCAAGAAACCAAAGTGAGAACAAGTTTACGTCACATACATACCTAAACCTTAAGATACACGGGTTTGAAAGATGGCTGGTGGAGTCGTAGTCGCTTCAAAAAATGGAAGGCATTATGAAGGGAAGGTCACATCATTTGTGTTGGCCACATGTTTGGTGGCGGCCATGGGAGGTCTACTTTTCGGTTATGATCTTGGTATTACAGGAGGAGTGACTTCCATGGAACCATTCCTTGTCAAATTCTTCCCTGGTGTTTACAAGCAAATGAAAGATGAATCTGGGCACGAGAGCCAATATTGCAAATTTGACAACGAGCTCCTTACTTTGTTCACATCTTCCTTGTATCTTGCAGCATTAATAGCTTCTTTCTTTGCTTCCACGACTACAAGAATGTTTGGACGTAAGGCCTCAATGTTTGCAGGTGGCTTGTTTTTCCTTGTTGGGGCTTTGTTGAATGGTTTTGCTGTCAACATTGAAATGCTTATCCTCGGTCGCCTATTGCTTGGTTTCGGTGTAGGATATTGTAATCAGGTATGAACTGGTATCAATCTTATGCTTTCATGTTGTGATGTATAAAAGGTCAAGAATATTGCAAGACTGATTGCATTTAATTTTGTTTGTCGCTCCTAAACAGTCGGTTCCAGTGTATTTGTCTGAAATGGCTCCAGCACAGATCAGAGGTGCACTCAACATTGGCTTCCAAATGATGATCACAATTGGAATCCTAGGTGCAAATCTTATCAACTACTGCACTGCCAATCTTGAGAACGGATGGAGAATTTCTTTGGGTATTGGAGCCGTCCCTGCAATCATGTTGTGTATATGATCTTTTTTCTTAGGTGACACACCAAACTCTATGATTGAAAGGGGCCAAAAAGAAGGAGCTAAGAAAATGCTGCAAAAGATTCGTGGCATTGATAATGTTGATGAGGAGTTCCAAGATCTAATTGATGCTTGCGACGAAGCCAAAAAGGTGGAGCACCCGTGGAAGAATATTACACAACCAAGATACAGGCCTCAACTCACTTTTTGCTCTCTCATTCCATTCTTCCAACAACTCACCGGCATCAATGTTATCATGTTTTATGCACCTGTGCTTTTCAAAACTCTTGGTTTTGGAAACGATGCTTCGCTCATGTCCGCAGTAATTACCGGAGGTGTCAACGTTGTTGCTACTTTTGTTTCCATCTTCGTTGTGGACAAGTTTGGAAGAAGGATTTTGTTCCTTGAAGGTGGTGTCCAAATGTTTATTTGCCAGGTGAAAATTGCAACTTAACGAGTAATTAATTCGTTATATTTTAAAATTAGTATCCACACACCGCTCAAACTAAGCCATTTTAAAATCATGACTAATATAAATGTTATAATCATTTATTGTAGATTGTTGTTGGAAGCATGATTGCTATCAAGTTTGGAGTTAGCGGTGAAGGATCGTTTACCAAAAATGAAGCCAATCTTCTCTTGTTCTTTATATGTGCATATGTTGCGGCATTTGCATGGTCTTGGGGTCCGTTGGGATGGTTAGTGCCTAGTGAAATATGCTCTCTTGAGGTTCGATCTGCAGGTCAAGCTACCAATGTTGCTGTGAACATGTTGTTCACCTTTGCCATTGCTCAAATTTTTCTTACTATGCTTTGTCACTTGAAGTTCGGACTTTTCTTCTTTTTTGCTGGCTTTGTGCTCATCATGACAATTTTCATTGCCTTGTTTCTGCCCGAGACAAACAACGTCCCCATTGAAGAAATGAGTAAAGTGTGGAAGTCTCATTGGTTTTGGACAAAGTTTGTTCCTGATGTTGTCACTGATAATGACCACAAGGTGGTTGCTTGATTTTGTTTTTTAGGAAAATGCTCGTGGCGTAGACCACGATGTGTGATATAATAGTTTCCGTAAAATTAGTTTTATTTTTGTATCTACAAATTTATTTATAATTGTATTTATTTAAGATTGATCTTTTATAAATTGATGTTTTAATATAATGTACTTGTAGTTTGAAGACATAGTTAGTTTTCTTTAGTTTAATTTAATACTTCGGAAGAAAAATCATTATCCAAAAACAAAATATAGCTATAAAATTATGTCATTTCCTAACTAAATTAAATTGAAATATTTGTATGTTATAATAAATGAACTATTGGTTTTTGGTATGTGAAGATAAATGAATTAGTTTATTATAGATTTATATTCCCATCAATTTAGTTCAATGAAAATTTTGATATTAGTGAAGTTTGTCAATTAAAAATCACATCAATATACTTACACCCAAAATAAGTTGATAAAAATAGTTTTTAAGTTGTGTTACTTTTTTCACAAAAGACATTTTTTTATCAAAATATATTCCTATTCATAAACTCAGTTGACACAACATCTATTTCTAAGTCACTAAAATTCTTCCAACAAACCTCTTAACCAATAAATTTAAATATTTATACATTCTAAATATTAACAAACAAGCTGAGAATATTGATCTAACCGTACAAGTTGTACTAGGATAAATATTATTTGTGTTATTATCGAATGACACTGTCAAAACCATCCCAAAGAAGTTTGGAAAATGAATTTTACCACGAATAGACTTGCAAAACCAAAATAAAACTTTTTGACGGCGAAGACAACAACTAAATAAACAAATATACTTATCTAGGAAAGAAAATACTTATGGATTATTAAAAAAATATGAATGTATAATAACACTGTTGATAATTTAAAAAAATCTTATTGTGGTTTATTTATGCTTGTTCAATAAATGTAAAGTTTTTAAAAGCAAACTAGCACGTAATGAAATCATTGTAACACCGTGAATCCTTTCTATGTTGGCACCCAACTAAGTTTGAATTAAACTAGCCATACTTACATAAAATATATCAATACTTATTTTGAAACAATATGTACATATAAAACAAAAATAATAAAAATATGTATTTTAATGTGCTTTTGATCCTTGTAACAAATATGTTTTTCCATTTTAATTTATCATTTTTTATTTATTTTAACATGTTAGAGTAATTTATTTTAGTAATATGAAAATTAATTAGTAAATCAAACTAATATACTATGGACTGAAACAAAAAGAGAAAAGATAAAATAATACTAGTAAATGGATAGTCATTATAATGACTATAAAACAAGGACATTTAATTGTAGCAGAATGAAAAAATGGTCAAATAAAAATTACAATCTCAATTCCATCATAAAATATAACATCCTCAATTATATGTTTGATCGTTCATTTATCGGTTCAACCTCATCTTGTACGAGTGGTAAGAAAACTTTGATTGGTTCATTGATTTATATTTTTGATTATTAATTCAAATAAGTAAATTTTAAAATATTTAATTTCAATGATTATTAAAATTATTTAACCTTGAAATACTTCAAATAATTTCTATGATTTTCTTTTGTTTGTAACAAATGGAATTCGACTAACTTTGCATTTAATTTTTTTTACTACACCGTAAATCGATTGACAGAGTACCGTTAGATATTATTTAAAGGGGCTTGTTCTATCATTACGTTTGGTAATCTAATCCAAAAATTAGCTCTTATCCCAAGTCCCGATAATATTGTATCGACACCAAATTTAGAGAAAGAATGTTGTTATCTTGGCAAATTACTATGATGCAAATAATTACGAATATTCAAAATGTGTGTACTGTCGAAACAACTATACGTTTGTCATAACTTCCTCTTATCTTGTTGTCAATTGTCTACTCTATAAAATGGGCATAATATTTCACATCTAACACATCAAGAAACCAAAGTGAGAACAAGTTTACGTCACAGACATACCTAAACCTTAAGATACACGGGTTTGAAAGATGGCTGGTGGAGTCGTAGTCGCTTCAAAAAATGGAAGGCATTATGAAGGGAAGGTCACATCATTTGTGTTGGCCACATGTTTGGTGGCGGCCATGGGAGGTCTACTTTTCGGTTATGATCTTGGTATTACAGGAGGAGTGACTTCCATGGAACCATTCCTTGTCAAATTCTTCCCTGGTGTTTACAAGCAAATGAAAGATGAATCTGGGCACGAGAGCCAATATTGCAAATTTGACAACGAGCTCCTTACTTTGTTCACATCTTCCTTGTATCTTGCAGCATTAATAGCTTCTTTCTTTGCTTCCACGACTACAAGAATGTTTGGACGTAAGGCCTCAATGTTTGCAGGTGGCTTGTTTTTCCTTGTTGGGGCTTTGTTGAATGGTTTTGCTGTCAACATTGAAATGCTTATCCTCGGTCGCCTATTGCTTGGTTTCGGTGTAGGATATTGTAATCAGGTATGAACTGGTATCAATCTTATGCTTTCATGTTGTGATGTATAAAAGGTCAAGAATATTGCAAGACTGATTGCATTTAATTTTGTTTGTCGCTCCTAAACAGTCGGTTCCAGTGTATTTGTCTGAAATGGCTCCAGCACAGATCAGAGGTGCACTCAACATTGGCTTCCAAATGATGATCACAATTGGAATTCTAGGTGCAAATCTTATCAACTACTGGACTGCCAATCTTGAGAACGGATGGAGAATTTCTTTGGGTATTGGAGCCGTCCCTGCAATCATGTTGTGTATAGGATCTTTTTTCTTAGGTGACACACCAAACTCTATGATTGAAAGGGGCCAAAAAGAAGGAGCTAAGAAAATGCTGCAAAAGATTCGTGGCATTGATAACGTTGATGAGGAGTTCCAAGATCTAATTGATGCTTGCGACGAAGCCAAAAAGGTGGAGCACCCGTGGAAGAATATTACACAACCAAGATACAGGCCTCAACTCACTTTTTGCTCTCTCATTCCATTCTTCCAACAACTCACCGGCATCAATGTTATCATGTTTTATGCACCTGTGCTTTTCAAAACTCTTGGTTTTGGAAACGATGCTTCGCTCATGTCCGCAGTAATTACCGGAGGTGTCAACGTTGTTGCTACTTTTGTTTCCATCTTCGTTGTGGACAAGTTTGGAAGAAGGATTTTGTTCCTTGAAGGTGGTGTCCAAATGTTTATTTGCCAGGTGAAAATTGCAACTTAACGAGTAATTAATTCGTTATATTTTAAAATTAGTATCCACACACCGCTCAAACTAAGCCATTTTAAAATCATGACTAATATAAATGTTATAATCATTTATTGTAGATTGTTGTTGGAAGCATGATTGCTATCAAGTTTGGAGTTAGCGGTGAAGGATCGTTTACCAAAAATGAAGCCAATCTTCTCTTGTTCTTTATATGTGCATATGTTGCGGCATTTGCATGGTCTTGGGGTCCGTTGGGATGGTTAGTGCCTAGTGAAATATGCTCTCTTGAGGTTCGATCTGCAGGTCAAGCTACCAATGTTGCTGTGAACATGTTGTTCACCTTTGCCATTGCTCAAATTTTTCTTACTATGCTTTGTCACTTGAAGTTCGGACTTTTCTTCTTTTTTGCTGGCTTTGTGCTCATCATGACAATTTTCATTGCCTTGTTTCTACCCGAGACAAACAACGTCCCCATTGAAGAAATGAGTAAAGTGTGGAAGTCTCATTGGTTTTGGACAAAGTTTGTTCCTGATGTTGTCACTGATAATGACCACAAGGTGGTTGCTTGATTTTGTTTTTTAGGAAAATGCTCGTGGCGTAGACCACGATGTGTGATATAATAGTTTCCGTAAAATTAGTTTTATTTTTGTATCTACAAATTTATTTATAATTGTATTTATTTAAGATTGATCTTTTATAAATTGATGTTTTAATATAATGTACTTGTAGTTTGAAGACATAGTTAGTTTTCTTTAGTTTAATTTAATACTTCGGAAGAAAAATCATTATCCAAAAACAAAATATAGCTATAAAATTATGTCATTTCCTAACTAAATTAAATTGAAATATTTGTATGTTATAATAAATGAACTATTGGTTTTTGGTATGTGAAGATAAATGAATTAGTTTATTATAGATTTATATTCCCATCAATTTAGTTCAATGAAAATTTTGATATTAGTGAAGTTCGTCAATTAAAAATCACATCAATATACTTACACCCAAAATAAGTTGATAAAAATAGTTTTTAAGTTGTGTTATTTTTTTCACAAAAGACATTTTTTTATCAAAATATATTCCTATTCATAAACTCAGTTGACACAACATCTATTTCTAAGTCACTAAAATTCTTCCAACAAACCTCTTAACCAATAAATTTAAATATTTATACATTCTAAATATTAACAAACAAGCCGAGAATATTGATCTAACCGTACAAGTTGTACTAGGATAAATATTATTTGTGTTATTATCGAATGACACTGTCAAAACCATCCCAAAGAAGTTTGGAAAATGAATTTTACCACGAATAGACTTGCAAAACCAAAATAAAACTTTTTGACGGCGAAGACAACAACTAAATAAACAAATATACTTATCTAGGAAAGAAAATACTTATGGATTATTAAAAAAATATGAATGTATAATAACACTGTTGATAATTTAAAAAAATCTTATTGTGGTTTATTTATGCTTGTTCAATAAATGTAAAGTTTTTAAAAGCAAACTAGCACGTAATGAAATCATTGTAACACCGTGAATCCTTTCTATGTTGGCACCCAACTAAGTTTGAATTAAACTAGCCATACTTACATAAAATATATCAATACTTATTTTGAAACAATATGTACATATAAAACAAAAATAATAAAAATATGTATTTTAATGTGCTTTTGATACTTGTAACAAATAAGTTTTAACCATTTTAATTTATCATTTTTTATTTATTTTAACATGTTAGAGTAATTTATTTTAGTAATATAAAAATTAATTAGTAAATCAAACTAATATACTATGGACTGAAACAAAAAGAGAAAAAGATAAAATAATACTAGTAGATGGATAGTCATTATAATGACTAGAAAACAAGGACATTTAATTGTAGCAGAATGAAAAAATGGTCAAATAAAAATTACAATCTCAATTCCATCATAAAATATAACATCCTCAATTATATGTTTGATCGTTCATTTATCGGTCCAACCTCATCTTATACGTGTGGTAAGAAAACTTTGATTGGTTCATTGATTTATATTTTTGATTATTAATTCAAATAAGTAAATTTTAAAATATTTAATTTCAATGATTATTAAAATTATTTAACCTTGAAATACTTCAAATAATTTCTATGATTTTCTTTTGTTTGTAACAAATGGAATTCGACTAACTTTGCATTTAATTTTTTTTAGTACACCGTAAATAGATTGACAGAGTACCGTTAGATATTATTTAAAGGGGCTTGTTCTATCATTACGTTTGGTAATCTAATCCAAAAATTAGCTCTTATCCCAAGTCCCGATAATATTGTATCGACACCAATTTTAGAGAAAGAATGTTGTTATCTTAGCAAATTACTATGATGCAAATAATTACGAATATTCAAAATGTGTGTACTGTCGAAACAACTATACGTTTGTCATAACTTCCTCTTATCTTGTTGTCAATTTTCTACTCTATAAAATGGGCATAATATTTCACATCTAACACATCAAGAAACCAAAGTGAGAACAAGTTTACGTCACAGACATACCTAAACCTTAAGATACACGGGTTTGAAAGATGGCTGGTGGAGTCGTAGTCGCTTCAAAAAATGGAAGGCATTATGAAGGGAAGGTCACATCATTTGTGTTGGCCACATGTTTGGTGGCGGCCATGGGAGGTCTACTTTTCGGTTATGATCTTGGTATTACAGGAGGAGTGACTTCCATGGAACCATTCCTTGTCAAATTCTTCCCTGGTGTTTACAAGCAAATGAAAGATGAATCTGGGCACGAGAGCCAATATTGCAAATTTGACAACGAGCTCCTTACTTTGTTCACATCTTCCTTGTATCTTGCAGCATTAATAGCTTCTTTCTTTGCTTCCACGACTACAAGAATGTTTGGACGTAAGGCCTCAATGTTTGCAGGTGGCTTGTTTTTCCTTGTTGGGGCTTTGTTGAATGGTTTTGCTGTCAACATTGAAATGCTTATCCTCGGTCGCCTATTGCTTGGTTTCGGTGTAGGATATTGTAATCAGGTATGAACTGGTATCAATCTTATGCTTTCATGTTGTGATGTATAAAAGGTCAAGAATATTGCAAGACTGATTGCATTTAATTTTGTTTGTCGCTCCTAAACAGTCGGTTCCAGTGTATTTGTCTGAAATGGCTCCAGCACAGATCAGAGGTGCACTCAACATTGGCTTCCAAATGATGATCACAATTGGAATCCTAGGTGCAAATCTTATCAACTACTGGACTGCCAATCTTGAGAACGGATGGAGAATTTCTTTGGGTATTGGAGCCGTCCCTGCAATCATGTTGTGTATAGGATCTTTTTTCTTAGGTGACACACCAAACTCTATGATTGAAAGGGGCCAAAAAGAAGGAGCTAAGAAAATGCTGCAAAAGATTTGTGGCATTGATAATGTTGATGAGGAGTTCCAAGATCTAATTGATGCTTGCGACGAAGCCAAAAAGGTGGAGCACCCGTGGAAGAATATTACACAACCAAGATACAGGCCTCAACTCACTTTTTGCTCTCTCATTCCATTCTTCCAACAACTCACCGGCATCAATGTTATCATGTTTTATGCACCTGTGCTTTTCAAAACTCTTGGTTTTGGAAACGATGCTTCGCTCATGTCCGCAGTAATTACCGGAGGTGTCAACGTTGTTGCTACTTTTGTTTCCATCTTCGTTGTGGACAAGTTTGGAAGAAGGATTTTGTTCCTTGAAGGTGGTGTCCAAATGTTTATTTGCCAGGTGAAAATTGCAACTTAACGAGTAATTAATTCGTTATATTTTAAAATTAGTATCCACACACCGCTCAAACTAAGCCATTTTAAAATCATGACTAATATAAATGTTATAATCATTTATTGTAGATTGTTGTTGGAAGCATGATTGCTATCAAGTTTGGAGTTAGCGGTGAAGGATCGTTTACCAAAAATGAAGCCAATCTTCTCTTGTTCTTTATATGTGCATATGTTGCGGCATTTGCATGGTCTTGGGGTCCGTTGGGATGGTTAGTGCCTAGTGAAATATGCTCTCTTGAGGTTCGATCTGCAGGTCAAGCTACCAATGTTGCTGTGAACATGTTGTTCACCTTTGCCATTGCTCAAATTTTTCTTACTATGCTTTGTCACTTGAAGTTCGGACTTTTCTTCTTTTTTGCTGGCTTTGTGCTCATCATGACAATTTTCATTGCCTTGTTTCTGCCCGAGACAAACAACGTCCCCATTGAAGAAATGAGTAAAGTGTGGAAGTCTCATTGGTTTTGGACAAAGTTTGTTCCTGATGTTGTCACTGATAATGACCACAAGGTGGTTGCTTGATTTTGTTTTTTAGGAAAATGCTCGTGGCGTAGACCACGATGTGTGATATAATAGTTTCCGTAAAATTAGTTTTATTTTTGTATCTACAAATTTATTTATAATTGTATTTATTTAAGATTGATCTTTTATAAATTGATGTTTTAATATAATGTACTTGTAGTTTGAAGACATAGTTAGTTTTCTTTAGTTTAATTTAATACTTCGAAAGAAAAATCATTATCCAAAAACAAAATATAGCTATAAAATTATGTCATTTCCTAACTAAATTAAATTGAAATATTTGTATGTTATAATAAATGAACTATTGGTTTTTGGTATGTGAAGATAAATGAATTAGTTTATTATAGAGTTATATTCCCATCAATTTAGTTCAATGAAAATTTTGATATTAGTGAAGTTCGTCAATTAAAAATCACATCAATATACTTACACCCAAAATAAGTTGATAAAAATAGTTTTTAAGTTGTGTTATTTTTTTCACAAAAGACATTTTTTTTATCAAAATATATTCTTATTCATAAACTCAGTTGACACAACATCTATTTCTAAGTCACTAAAATTCTTCCAACAAACCTCTTAACCAATAAATTTAAATATTTATACATTCTAAATATTAACAAACAAGCCGAGAATATTGATCTAACCGTACAAGTTGTACTAGGATAAATATTATTTGTGTTATTATCGAATGACACTGTCAAAACCATCCCAAAGAAGTTTGGAAAATGAATTTTACCACGAATAGACTTGCAAAACCAAAATAAAACTTTTTGACGACGAAGACAACAACTAAATAAACAAATATACTTATCTAGGAAAGAAAATACTTATGGATTATTAAAAAAATATGAATGTATAATAACACTCTTGATAATTTAAAGAAATCTTATTGTGGTTTATTTATGCTTGTTCAATAAATGTAAAGTTTTTAAAAGCAAACTAGCACGTAATGAAATCATTGTAACACCGTGAATACTTTCTATGTTGGCACCCAACTAAGTTTGAATTAAACTAGCCATACTTACATAAAATATATCAATACTTATTTTGAAACAATATGTACATATAAAACAAAAATAATAAAAATATGTATTTTAATGTGCTTTTGATCCTTGTAACAAATATGTTTTTCCATTTTAATTTATCATTTTTTATTTATTTTAACATGTTAGAGTAATTTATTTTAGTAATATGAAAATTAATTAGTAAATCAAACTAATATACTATGGACTGAAACAAAAAGAGAAAAGATAAAATAATACTAGTAAATGGATAGTCATTATAATGACTATAAAACAAGGACATTTAATTGTAGCAGAATGAAAAAATGGTCAAATAAAAATTACAATCTCAATTCCATCATAAAATATAACATCCTCAATTATATGTTTGATCGTTCATTTATCGGTTCAACCTCATCTTGTACGAGTGGTAAGAAAACTTTGATTGGTTCATTGATTTATATTTTTGATTATTAATTCAAATAAGTAAATTTTAAAATATTTAATTTCAATGATTATTAAAATTATTTAACCTTGAAATACTTCAAATAATTTCTATGATTTTCTTTTGTTTGTAACAAATGGAATTCGACTAACTTTGCATTTAATTTTTTTTACTACACCGTAAATAGATTGACAGAGTACCGTTAGATATTATTTAAAGGGGCTTGTTCTATCATTACGTTTGGTAATCTAATCCAAAAATTAGCTCTTATCCCAAGTCCCGATAATATTGTATCGACACCAAATTTAGAGAAAGAATGTTGTTATCTTAGCAAATTACTATGATGCAAATAATTACGAATATTCAAAATGTGTGTACTGTCGAAACAACTATACGTTTGTCATAACTTCCTCTTATCTTGTTGTCAATTGTCTACTCTATAAAATGGGCATAATATTTCACATCTAACACATCAAGAAACCAAAGTGAGAACAAGTTTACGTCACATACATACCTAAACCTTAAGATACACGGGTTTGAAAGATGGCTGGTGGAGTCGTAGTCGCTTCAAAAAATGGAAGGCATTATGAAGGGAAGGTCACATCATTTGTGTTGGCCACATGTTTGGTGGCGGCCATGGGAGGTCTACTTTTCGGTTATGATCTTGGTATTACAGGAGGAGTGACTTCCGTGGAACCATTCCTTGTCAAATTCTTCCCTGGTGTTTACAAGCAAATGAAAGATGAATCTGGGCACGAGAGCCAATATTGCAAATTTGACAACGAGCTCCTTACTTTGTTCACATCTTCCTTGTATCTTGCAGCATTAATAGCTTCTTTCTTTGCTTCCACGACTACAAGAATGTTTGGACGTAAGGCCTCAATGTTTGCAGGTGGCTTGTTTTTCCTTGTTGGGGCTTTGTTGAATGGTTTTGCTGTCAACATTGAAATGCTTATCCTCGGTCGCCTATTGCTTGGTTTCGGTGTAGGATATTGTAATCAGGTATGAACTGGTATCAATCTTATGCTTTCATGTTGTGATGTATAAAAGGTCAAGAATATTGCAAGACTGATTGCATTTAATTTTGTTTGTCGCTCCTAAACAGTCGGTTCCAGTGTATTTGTCTGAAATGGCTCCAGCACAGATCAGAGGTGCACTCAACATTGGCTTCCAAATGATGATCACAATTGGAATCCTAGGTGCAAATCTTATCAACTACTGGACTGCCAATCTTGAGAACGGATGGAGAATTTCTTTGGGTATTGGAGCCGTCCCTGCAATCATGTTGTGTATAGGATCTTTTTTCTTAGGTGACACACCAAACTCTATGATTGAAAGGGGCCAAAAAGAAGGAGCTAAGAAAATGCTGCAAAAGATTTGTGGCATTGATAATGTTGATGAGGAGTTCCAAGATCTAATTGATGCTTGCGACGAAGCCAAAAAGGTGGAGCACCCGTGGAAGAATATTACACAACCAAGATACAGGCCTCAACTCACTTTTTGCTCTCTCATTCCATTCTTCCAACAACTCACCGGCATCAATGTTATCATGTTTTATGCACCTGTGCTTTTCAAAACTCTTGGTTTTGGAAACGATGCTTCGCTCATGTCCGCAGTAATTACCGGAGGTGTCAACGTTGTTGCTACTTTTGTTTCCATCTTCGTTGTGGACAAGTTTGGAAGAAGGATTTTGTTCCTTGAAGGTGGTGTCCAAATGTTTATTTGCCAGGTGAAAATTGCAACTTAACGAGTAATTAATTCGTTATATTTTAAAATTAGTATCCACACACCGCTCAAACTAAGCCATTTTAAAATCATGACTAATATAAATGTTATAATCATTTATTGTAGATTGTTGTTGGAAGCATGATTGCTATCAAGTTTGGAGTTAGCGGTGAAGGATCGTTTACCAAAAATGAAGCCAATCTTCTCTTGTTCTTTATATGTGCATATGTTGCGGCATTTGCATGGTCTTGGGGTCCGTTGGGATGGTTAGTGCCTAGTGAAATATGCTCTCTTGAGGTTCGATCTGCAGGTCAAGCTACCAATGTTGCTGTGAACATGTTGTTCACCTTTGCCATTGCTCAAATTTTTCTTACTATGCTTTGTCACTTGAAGTTCGGACTTTTCTTCTTTTTTGCTGGCTTTGTGCTCATCATGACAATTTTCATTGCCTTGTTTCTGCCCGAGACAAACAACGTCCCCATTGAAGAAATGAGTAAAGTGTGGAAGTCTCATTGGTTTTGGACAAAGTTTGTTCCTGATGTTGTCACTGATAATGACCACAAGGTGGTTGCTTGATTTTGTTTTTTAGGAAAATGCTCGTGGCGTAGACCACGATGTGTGATATAATAGTTTCCGTAAAATTAGTTTTATTTTTGTATCTACAAATTTATTTATAAATGTATTTATTTAAGATTGATCTTTTATAAATTGATGTTTTAATATAATGTACTTGTAGTTTGAAGACATAGTTAGTTTTCTTTAGTTTAATTTAATACTTCGGAAGAAAAATCATTATCCAAAAACAAAATATAGCTATAAAATTATGTCATTTCCTAACTAAATTAAATTGAAATATTTGTATGTTATAATAAATGAACTATTGGTTTTTGGTATGTGAAGATAAATGAATTAGTTTATTATAGAGTTATATTCCCATCAATTTAGTTCAATGAAAATTTTGATATTAGTGAAGTTCGTCAATTAAAAATCACATCAATATACTTACACCCAAAATAAGTTGATAAAAATAGTTTTTAAGTTGTGTTATTTTTTTCACAAAAGACATTATTTTTATCAAAATATATTCCTATTCATAAACTCAGTTGACACAACATCTATTTCTAAGTCACTAAAATTCTTCCAACAAACCTCTTAACCAATAAATTTAAATATTTATACATTCTAAATATTAACAAACAAGCCGAGAATATTGATCTAACCGTACAAGTTGTACTAGGATAAATATTATTTGTGTTATTATCGAATGACACTGTCAAAACCATCCCAAAGAAGTTTGGAAAATGAATTTTACCACGAATAGACTTGCAAAACCAAAATAAAACTTTTTGACGGCGAAGACAACAACTAAATAAACAAATATACTTATCTAGGAAAGAAAATACTTATGGATTATTAAAAAAATATGAATGTATAATAACACTGTTGATAATTTAAAAAAATCTTATTGTGGTTTATTTATGCTTGTTCAATAAATGTAAAGTTTTTAAAAGCAAACTAGCACGTAATGAAATCATTGTAACACCGTGAATCCTTTCTATGTTGGCACCCAACTAAGTTTGAATTAAACTAGCCATACTTACATAAAATATATCAATACTTATTTTGAAACAATATGTAGATATAAAACAAAAATAATAAAAATATGTATTTTAATGTGCTTTTGATACTTGTAACAAATAAGTTTTAACCATTTTAATTTATCATTTTTTATTTATTTTAACATGTTAGAGTAATTTATTTTAGTAATATAAAAATTAATTAGTAAATCAAACTAATATACTATGGACTGAAACAAAAAGAGAAAAAGATAAAATAATACTAGTAGATGGATAGTCATTATAATGACTAGAAAACAAGGACATTTAATTGTAGCAGAATGAAAAAATGGTCAAATAAAAATTACAATCTCAATTCCATCATAAAATATAACATCCTCAATTATATGTTTGATCGTTCATTTATCGGTCCAACCTCATCTTATACGTGTGGTAAGAAAACTTTGATTGGTTCATTGATTTATATTTTTGATTATTAATTCAAATAAGTAAATTTTAAAATATTTAATTTCAATGATTATTAAAATTATTTAACCTTGAAATACTTCAAATAATTTCTATGATTTTCTTTTGTTTGTAACAAATGGAATTCGACTAACTTTGCATTTAATTTTTTTTACTACACCGTAAATAGATTGACAGAGTACCGTTAGATATTATTTAAAGGGGCTTGTTCTATCATTACGTTTGGTAATCTAATCCAAAAATTAGCTCTTATCCCAAGTCCCGATAATATTGTATCGACACCAATTTTAGAGAAAGAATGTTGTTATCTTAGCAAATTACTATGATGCAAATAATTACGAATATTCAAAATGTGTGTACTGTCGAAACAACTATACGTTTGTCATAACTTCCTCTTATCTTGTTGTCAATTGTCTACTCTATAAAATGGGCATAATATTTCACATCTAACACATCAAGAAACCAAAGTGAGAACAAGTTTACGTCACATACATACCTAAACCTTAAGATACACGGGTTTGAAAGATGGCTGGTGGAGTCGTAGTCGCTTCAAAAAATGGAAGGCATTATGAAGGGAAGGTCACATCATTTGTGTTGGCCACATGTTTGGTGGCGGCCATGGGAGGTCTACTTTTCGGTTATGATCTTGGTATTACAGGAGGAGTGACTTCCATGGAACCATTCCTTGTCAAATTCTTCCCTGGTGTTTACAAGCAAATGAAAGATGAATCTGGGCACGAGAGCCAATATTGCAAATTTGACAACGAGCTCCTTACTTTGTTCACATCTTCCTTGTATCTTGCAGCATTAATAGCTTCTTTCTTTGCTTCCACGACTACAAGAATGTTTGGACGTAAGGCCTCAATGTTTGCAGGTGGCTTGTTTTTCCTTGTTGGGGCTTTGTTGAATGGTTTTGCTGTCAACATTGAAATGCTTATCCTCGGTCGCCTATTGCTTGGTTTCGGTGTAGGATATTGTAATCAGGTATGAACTGGTATCAATCTTATGCTTTCATGTTGTGATGTATAAAAGGTCAAGAATATTGCAAGACTGATTGCATTTAATTTTGTTTGTCGCTCCTAAACAGTCGGTTCCAGTGTATTTGTCTGAAATGGCTCCAGCACAGATCAGAGGTGCACTCAACATTGGCTTCCAAATGATGATCACAATTGGAATCCTAGGTGCAAATCTTATCAACTACTGGACTGCCAATCTTGAGAACGGATGGAGAATTTCTTTGGGTATTGGAGCCGTCCCTGCAATCATGTTGTGTATAGGATCTTTTTTCTTAGGTGACACACCAAACTCTATGATTGAAAGGGGCCAAAAAGAAGGAGCTAAGAAAATGCTGCAAAAGATTTGTGGCATTGATAATGTTGATGAGGAGTTCCAAGATCTAATTGATGCTTGCGACGAAGCCAAAAAGGTGGAGCACCCGTGGAAGAATATTACACAACCAAGATACAGGCCTCAACTCACTTTTTGCTCTCTCATTCCATTCTTCCAACAACTCACCGGCATCAATGTTATCATGTTTTATGCACCTGTGCTTTTCAAAACTCTTGGTTTTGGAAACGATGCTTCGCTCATGTCCGCAGTAATTACCGGAGGTGTCAACGTTGTTGCTACTTTTGTTTCCATCTTCGTTGTGGACAAGTTTGGAAGAAGGATTTTGTTCCTTGAAGGTGGTGTCCAAATGTTTATTTGCCAGGTGAAAATTGCAACTTAACGAGTAATTAATTCGTTATATTTTAAAATTAGTATCCACACACCGCTCAAACTAAGCCATTTTAAAATCATGACTAATATAAATGTTATAATCATTTATTGTAGATTGTTGTTGGAAGCATGATTGCTATCAAGTTTGGAGTTAGCGGTGAAGGATCGTTTACCAAAAATGAAGCCAATCTTCTCTTGTTCTTTATATGTGCATATGTTGCGGCATTTGCATGGTCTTGGGGTCCGTTGGGATGGTTAGTGCCTAGTGAAATATGCTCTCTTGAGGTTCGATCTGCAGGTCAAGCTACCAATGTTGCTGTGAACATGTTGTTCACCTTTGCCATTGCTCAAATTTTTCTTACTATGCTTTGTCACTTGAAGTTCGGACTTTTCTTCTTTTTTGCTGGCTTTGTGCTCATCATGACAATTTTCATTGCCTTGTTTCTGCCCGAGACAAACAACGTCCCCATTGAAGAAATGAGTAAAGTGTGGAAGTCTCATTGGTTTTGGACAAAGTTTGTTCCTGATGTTGTCACTGATAATGACCACAAGGTGGTTGCTTGATTTTGTTTTTTAGGAAAATGCTCGTGGCGTAGACCACGATGTGTGATATAATAGTTTCCGTAAAATTAGTTTTATTTTTGTATCTACAAATTTATTTATAAATGTATTTATTTAAGATTGATCTTTTATAAATTGATGTTTTAATATAATGTACTTGTAGTTTGAAGACATAGTTAGTTTTCTTTAGTTTAATTTAATACTTCGGAAGAAAAATCATTATCCAAAAACAAAATATAGCTATAAAATTATGTCATTTCCTAACTAAATTAAATTGAAATATTTGTATGTTATAATAAATGAACTATTGGTTTTTGGTATGTGAAGATAAATGAATTAGTTTATTATAGAGTTATATTCCCATCAATTTAGTTCAATGAAAATTTTGATATTAGTGAAGTTCGTCAATTAAAAATCACATCAATATACTTACACCCAAAATAAGTTGATAAAAATAGTTTTTAAGTTGTGTTATTTTTTTCACAAAAGACATTATTTTTATCAAAATATATTCCTATTCATAAACTCAGTTGACACAACATCTATTTCTAAGTCACTAAAATTCTTCCAACAAACCTCTTAACCAATAAATTTAAATATTTATACATTCTAAATATTAACAAACAAGCCGAGAATATTGATCTAACCGTACAAGTTGTACTAGGATAAATATTATTTGTGTTATTATCGAATGACACTGTCAAAACCATCCCAAAGAAGTTTGGAAAATTAATTTTACCACGAATAGACTTGCAAAATCAAAATAAAACTTTTTGACGACGAAGACAACAACTAAATAAACAAATATACTTATCTAGGAAAGAAAATACTTATGGATTATTAAAGAAATATGAATGTATAATAACACTCTTGATAATTTAAAGAAATCTTATTGTGGTTTATTTATGCTTGTTCAATAAATGTAAAGTTTTTAAAAGCAAACTAGCACGTAATGAAATCATTGTAACACCGTGAATACTTTCTATGTTGGCACCCAACTAAGTTTGAATTAAACTAGCCATACTTACATAAAATATATCAATACTTATTTTGAAACAATATGTACATATAAAACAAAAATAATAAAAATATGTATTTTAATGTGCTTTTGATCCTTGTAACAAATATGTTTTTCCATTTTAATTTATCATTTTTTATTTATTTTAACATGTTAGAGTAATTTATTTTAGTAATATGAAAATTAATTAGTAAATCAAACTAATATACTATGGACTGAAACAAAAAGAGAAAAGATAAAATAATACTAGTAAATGGATAGTCATTATAATGACTATAAAACAAGGACATTTAATTGTAGCAGAATGAAAAAATGGTCAAATAAAAATTACAATCTCAATTCCATCATAAAATATAACATCCTCAATTATATGTTTGATCGTTCATTTATCGGTTCAACCTCATCTTGTACGAGTGGTAAGAAAACTTTGATTGGTTCATTGATTTATATTTTTGATTATTAATTCAAATAAGTAAATTTTAAAATATTTAATTTCAATGATTATTAAAATTATTTAACCTTGAAATACTTCAAATAATTTCTATGATTTTCTTTTGTTTGTAACAAATGGAATTCGACTAACTTTGCATTTAATTTTTTTTACTACACCGTAAAT
>JBBPBR010000003.1:50450674-50471129 GCA_037974775.1 Cicer pinnatifidum
TTTTGTTTGTCGCTCCTAAACAGTCGGTTCCAGTGTATTTGTCTGAAATGGCTCCAGCACAGATCAGAGGTGCACTCAACATTGGCTTCCAAATGATGATCACAATTGGAATCCTAGGTGCAAATCTTATCAACTACTGGACTGCCAATCTTGAGAACGGATGGAGAATTTCTTTGGGTATTGGAGCCGTCCCTGCAATCATGTTGTGTATAGGATCTTTTTTCTTAGGTGACACACCAAACTCTATGATTGAAAGGGGCCAAAAAGAAGGAGCTAAGAAAATGCTGCAAAAGATTCGTGGCATTGATAATGTTGATGAGGAGTTCCAAGATCTAATTGATGCTTGCGACGAAGCCAAAAAGGTGGAGCACCCGTGGAAGAATATTACACAACCAAGATACAGGCCTCAACTCACTTTTTGCTCTCTCATTCCATTCTTCCAACAACTCACCGGCATCAATGTTATCATGTTTTATGCACCTGTGCTTTTCAAAACTCTTGGTTTTGGAAACGATGCTTCGCTCATGTCCGCAGTAATCACCGGAGGTGTCAACGTTGTTGCTACTTTTGTTTCCATCTTCGTTGTGGACAAGTTTGGAAGAAGGATTTTGTTCCTTGAAGGTGGTGTCCAAATGTTTATTTGCCAGGTGAAAATTGCAACTTAACGAGTAATTAATTCGTTATATTTTAAAATTAGTATCCACACACCGCTCAAACTAAGCCATTTTAAAATCATGACTAATATAAATGTTATAATCATTTATTGTAGATTGTTGTTGGAAGCATGATTGCTATCAAGTTTGGAGTTAGCGGTGAAGGATCGTTTACCAAAAATGAAGCCAATCTTCTCTTGTTCTTTATATGTGCATATGTTGCGGCATTTGCATGGTCTTGGGGTCCGTTGGGATGGTTAGTGCCTAGTGAAATATGCTCTCTTGAGGTTCGATCTGCAGGTCAAGCTACCAATGTTGCTGTGAACATGTTGTTCACCTTTGCCATTGCTCAAATTTTTCTTACTATGCTTTGTCACTTGAAGTTCGGACTTTTCTTCTTTTTTGCTGGCTTTGTGCTCATCATGACAATTTTCATTGCCTTGTTTCTGCCCGAGACAAACAACGTCCCCATTGAAGAAATGAGTAAAGTGTGGAAGTCTCATTGGTTTTGGACAAAGTTTGTTCCTGATGTTGTCACTGATAATGACCACAAGGTAGTTGCTTGATTTTGTTTTTTAGGAAAATGCTCGTGGCGTAGACCACGATGTGTGATATAATAGTTTCCGTAAAATTAGTTTTATTTTTGTATCTACAAATTTATTTATAATTGTATTTATTTAAGATTGATCTTTTATAAATTGATGTTTTAATATAATGTACTTTTAGTTTGAAGACATAGTTAGTTTTCTTTAGTTTAATTTAATACTTCGGAAGAAAAATCATTATCCAAAAACAAAATATAGCTATAAAATTATGTCATTTCCTAACTAAATTAAATTGAAATATTTGTATGTTATAATAAATGAACTATTGATTTTTGGTATGTGAAGATAAATGAATTAGTTTATTATAGATTTATATTCCCATCAATTTAGTTCAATGAAAATTTTGATATTAGTGAAGTTCGTCAATTAAAAATCACATCAATATACTTACACCCAAAATAAGTTGATAAAAATAGTTTTTAAGTTGTGTTATTTTTTTCACAAAAGACATTTTTTTTATCAAAATATATTCTTATTCATAAACTCAGTTGACACAACATCTATTTCTAAGTCACTAAAATTCTTCCAACAAACCTCTTAACCAATAAATTTAAATATTTATACATTCTAAATATTAACAAACAAGCCGAGAATATTGATCTAACCGTACAAGTTGTACTAGGATAAATATTATTTGTGTTATTATCGAATGACACTGTCAAAACCATCCCAAAGAAGTTTGGAAAATGAATTTTACCACGAATAGACTTGCAAAACCAAAATAAAACTTTTTGACGACGAAGACAACAACTAAATAAACAAATATACTTATCTAGGAAAGAAAATACTTATGGATTATTAAAAAAATATGAATGTATAATAACACTCTTGATAATTTAAAGAAATCTTATTGTGGTTTATTTATGCTTGTTCAATAAATGTAAAGTTTTTAAAAGCAAACTAGCACGTAATGAAATCATTGTAACACCGTGAATACTTTCTATGTTGGCACCCAACTAAGTTTGAATTAAACTAGCCATACTTACATAAAATATATCAATACTTATTTTGAAACAATATGTACATATAAAACAAAAATAATAAAAATATGTATTTTAATGTGCTTTTGATCCTTGTAACAAATATGTTTTTCCATTTTAATTTATCATTTTTTATTTATTTTAACATGTTAGAGTAATTTATTTTAGTAATATGAAAATTAATTAGTAAATCAAACTAATATACTATGGACTGAAACAAAAAGAGAAAAGATAAAATAATACTAGTAAATGGATAGTCATTATAATGACTATAAAACAAGGACATTTAATTGTAGCAGAATGAAAAAATGGTCAAATAAAAATTACAATCTCAATTCCATCATAAAATATAACATCCTCAATTATATGTTTGATCGTTCATTTATCGGTTCAACCTCATCTTGTACGAGTGGTAAGAAAACTTTGATTGGTTCATTGATTTATATTTTTGATTATTAATTCAAATAAGTAAATTTTAAAATATTTAATTTCAATGATTATTAAAATTATTTAACCTTGAAATACTTCAAATAATTTCTATGATTTTCTTTTGTTTGTAACAAATGGAATTCGACTAACTTTGCATTTAATTTTTTTTACTACACCGTAAATAGATTGACAGAGTACCGTTAGATATTATTTAAAGGGGCTTGTTCTATCATTACGTTTGGTAATCTAATCCAAAAATTAGCTCTTATCCCAAGTCCCGATAATATTGTATCGACACCAATTTTAGAGAAAGAATGTTGTTATCTTAGCAAATTACTATGATGCAAATAATTACGAATATTCAAAATGTGTGTACTGTCGAAACAACTATACGTTTGTCATAACTTCCTCTTATCTTGTTGTCAATTGTCTACTCTATAAAATGGGCATAATATTTCACATCTAACACATCAAGAAACTAAAGTGAGAACAAGTTTACGTCACAGACATACCTAAACCTTAAGATACACGGGTTTGAAAGATGGCTGGTGGAGTCGTAGTCGCTTCAAAAAATGGAAGGCATTATGAAGGGAAGGTCACATCATTTGTGTTGGCCACATGTTTGGTGGCGGCCATGGGAGGTCTACTTTTCGGTTATGATCTTGGTATTACAGGAGGAGTGACTTCCATGGAACCATTCCTTGTCAAATTCTTCCCTGGTGTTTACAAGCAAATGAAAGATGAATCTGGGCACGAGAGCCAATATTGCAAATTTGACAACGAGCTCCTTACTTTGTTCACATCTTCCTTGTATCTTGCAGCATTAATAGCTTCTTTCTTTGCTTCCACGACTACAAGAATGTTTGGACGTAAGGCCTCAATGTTTGCAGGTGGCTTGTTTTTCCTTGTTGGGGCTTTGTTGAATGGTTTTGCTGTCAACATTGAAATGCTTATCCTCGGTCGCCTATTGCTTGGTTTCGGTGTAGGATATTGTAATCAGGTATGAACTGGTATCAATCTTATGCTTTCATGTTGTGATGTATAAAAGGTCAAGAATATTGCAAGACTGATTGCATTTAATTTTGTTTGTCGCTCCTAAACAGTCGGTTCCAGTGTATTTGTCTGAAATGGCTCCAGCACAGATCAGAGGTGCACTCAACATTGGCTTCCAAATGATGATCACAATTGGAATCCTAGGTGCAAATCTTATCAACTACTGCACTGCCAATCTTGAGAACGGATGGAGAATTTCTTTGGGTATTGGAGCCGTCCCTGCAATCATGTTGTGTATATGATCTTTTTTCTTAGGTGACACACCAAACTCTATGATTGAAAGGGGCCAAAAAGAAGGAGCTAAGAAAATGCTGCAAAAGATTCGTGGCATTGATAATGTTGATGAGGAGTTCCAAGATCTAATTGATGCTTGCGACGAAGCCAAAAAGGTGGAGCACCCGTGGAAGAATATTACACAACCAAGATACAGGCCTCAACTCACTTTTTGCTCTCTCATTCCATTCTTCCAACAACTCACCGGCATCAATGTTATCATGTTTTATGCACCTGTGCTTTTCAAAACTCTTGGTTTTGGAAACGATGCTTCGCTCATGTCCGCAGTAATTACCGGAGGTGTCAACGTTGTTGCTACTTTTGTTTCCATCTTCGTTGTGGACAAGTTTGGAAGAAGGATTTTGTTCCTTGAAGGTGGTGTCCAAATGTTTATTTGCCAGGTGAAAATTGCAACTTAACGAGTAATTAATTCGTTATATTTTAAAATTAGTATCCACACACCGCTCAAACTAAGCCATTTTAAAATCATGACTAATATAAATGTTATAATCATTTATTGTAGATTGTTGTTGGAAGCATGATTGCTATCAAGTTTGGAGTTAGCGGTGAAGGATCGTTTACCAAAAATGAAGCCAATCTTCTCTTGTTCTTTATATGTGCATATGTTGCGGCATTTGCATGGTCTTGGGGTCCGTTGGGATGGTTAGTGCCTAGTGAAATATGCTCTCTTGAGGTTCGATCTGCAGGTCAAGCTACCAATGTTGCTGTGAACATGTTGTTCACCTTTGCCATTGCTCAAATTTTTCTTACTATGCTTTGTCACTTGAAGTTCGGACTTTTCTTCTTTTTTGCTGGCTTTGTGCTCATCATGACAATTTTCATTGCCTTGTTTCTGCCCGAGACAAACAACGTCCCCATTGAAGAAATGAGTAAAGTGTGGAAGTCTCATTGGTTTTGGACAAAGTTTGTTCCTGATGTTGTCACTGATAATGACCACAAGGTGGTTGCTTGATTTTGTTTTTTAGGAAAATGCTCGTGGCGTAGACCACGATGTGTGATATAATAGTTTCCGTAAAATTAGTTTTATTTTTGTATCTACAAATTTATTTATAATTGTATTTATTTAAGATTGATCTTTAATAAATTGATGTTTTAATATAATGTACTTGTAGTTTGAAGACATAGTTAGTTTTCTTTAGTTTAATTTAATACTTCGGAAGAAAAATCATTATCCAAAAACAAAATATAGCTATAAAATTATGTCATTTCCTAACTAAATTAAATTGAAATATTTGTATGTTATAATAAATGAACTATTGGTTTTTGGTATGTGAAGATAAATGAATTAGTTTATTATAGATTTATATTCCCATCAATTTAGTTCAATGAAAATTTTGATATTAGTGAAGTTCGTCAATTAAAAATCACATCAATATACTTACACCCAAAATAAGTTGATAAAAATAGTTTTTAAGTTGTGTTATTTTTTTCACAAAAGACATTTTTTTATCAAAATATATTCCTATTCATAAACTCAGTTGACACAACATCTATTTCTAAGTCACTAAAATTCTTCCAACAAACCTCTTAACCAATAAATTTAAATATTTATACATTCTAAATATTAACAAACAAGCCGAGAATATTGATCTAACCGTACAAGTTGTACTAGGATAAATATTATTTGTGTTATTATCGAATGACACTGTCAAAACCATCCCAAAGAAGTTTGGAAAATGAATTTTACCACGAATAGACTTGCAAAACCAAAATAAAACTTTTTGACGGCGAAGACAACAACTAAATAAACAAATATACTTATCTAGGAAAGAAAATACTTATGGATTATTAAAAAAATATGAATGTATAATAACACTGTTGATAATTTAAAAAAATCTTATTGTGGTTTATTTATGCTTGTTCAATAAATGTAAAGTTTTTAAAAGCAAACTAGCACGTAATGAAATCATTGTAACACCGTGAATCCTTTCTATGTTGGCACCCAACTAAGTTTGAATTAAACTAGCCATACTTACATAAAATATATCAATACTTATTTTGAAACAATATGTACATATAAAACAAAAATAATAAAAATATGTATTTTAATGTGCTTTTGATCCTTGTAACAAATAAGTTTTAACCATTTTAATTTATCATTTTTTATTTATTTTAACATGTTAGAGTAATTTATTTTAGTAATATAAAAATTAATTAGTAAATCAAACTAATATACTATGGACTGAAACAAAAACAGAAAAAGATAAAATAATACTAGTAGATGGATAGTCATTATAATGACTAGAAAACAAGGACATTTAATTGTAGCTGAATGAAAAAATGGTCAAATAAAAATTACAATCTCAATTCCATCATAAAATATAACATCCTCAATTATATGTTTGATCGTTCATTTATCGGTCCAACCTCATCTTATACGTGTGGTAAGAAAACTTTGATTGGTTCATTGATTTATATTTTTGATTATTAATTCAAATAAGTAAATTTTAAAATATTTAATTTCAATGATTATTAAAATTATTTAACCTTTAAATACTTCAAATAATTTCTATGATTTTCTTTTGTTTGTAACAAATGGAATTCGACTAACTTTGCATTTAATTTTTTTTACTACACCGTAAATAGATTGACAGAGTACCGTTAGATATTATTTAAAGGGGCTTGTTCTATCATTACGTTTGGTAATCTAATCCAAAAATTAGCTCTTATCCCAAGTCCCGATAATATTGTATCGACACCAATTTTAGAGAAAGAATGTTGTTATCTTAGCAAATTACTATGATGCAAATAATTACGAATATTCAAAATGTGTGTACTGTCGAAACAACTATACGTTTGTCATAACTTCCTCTTATCTTGTTGTCAATTGTCTACTCTATAAAATGGGCATAATATTTCACATCTAACACATCAAGAAACTAAAGTGAGAACAAGTTTACGTCACAGACATACCTAAACCTTAAGATACACGGGTTTGAAAGATGGCTGGTGGAGTCGTAGTCGCTTCAAAAAATGGAAGGCATTATGAAGGGAAGGTCACATCATTTGTGTTGGCCACATGTTTGGTGGCGGCCATGGGAGGTCTACTTTTCGGTTATGATCTTGGTATTACAGGAGGAGTGACTTCCATGGAACCATTCCTTGTCAAATTCTTCCCTGGTGTTTACAAGCAAATGAAAGATGAATCTGGGCACGAGAGCCAATATTGCAAATTTGACAACGAGCTCCTTACTTTGTTCACATCTTCCTTGTATCTTGCAGCATTAATAGCTTCTTTCTTTGCTTCCACGACTACAAGAATGTTTGGACGTAAGGCCTCAATGTTTGCAGGTGGCTTGTTTTTCCTTGTTGGGGCTTTGTTGAATGGTTTTGCTGTCAACATTGAAATGCTTATCCTCGGTCGCCTATTGCTTGGTTTCGGTGTAGGATATTGTAATCAGGTATGAACTGGTATCAATCTTATGCTTTCATGTTGTGATGTATAAAAGGTCAAGAATATTGCAAGACTGATTGCATTTAATTTTGTTTGTCGCTCCTAAACAGTCGGTTCCAGTGTATTTGTCTGAAATGGCTCCAGCACAGATCAGAGGTGCACTCAACATTGGCTTCCAAATGATGATCACAATTGGAATCCTAGGTGCAAATCTTATCAACTACTGCACTGCCAATCTTGAGAACGGATGGAGAATTTCTTTGGGTATTGGAGCCGTCCCTGCAATCATGTTGTGTATATGATCTTTTTTCTTAGGTGACACACCAAACTCTATGATTGAAAGGGGCCAAAAAGAAGGAGCTAAGAAAATGCTGCAAAAGATTCGTGGCATTGATAATGTTGATGAGGAGTTCCAAGATCTAATTGATGCTTGCGACGAAGCCAAAAAGGTGGAGCACCCGTGGAAGAATATTACACAACCAAGATACAGGCCTCAACTCACTTTTTGCTCTCTCATTCCATTCTTCCAACAACTCACCGGCATCAATGTTATCATGTTTTATGCACCTGTGCTTTTCAAAACTCTTGGTTTTGGAAACGATGCTTCGCTCATGTCCGCAGTAATTACCGGAGGTGTCAACGTTGTTGCTACTTTTGTTTCCATCTTCGTTGTGGACAAGTTTGGAAGAAGGATTTTGTTCCTTGAAGGTGGTGTCCAAATGTTTATTTGCCAGGTGAAAATTGCAACTTAACGAGTAATTAATTCGTTATATTTTAAAATTAGTATCCACACACCGCTCAAACTAAGCCATTTTAAAATCATGACTAATATAAATGTTATAATCATTTATTGTAGATTGTTGTTGGAAGCATGATTGCTATCAAGTTTGGAGTTAGCGGTGAAGGATCGTTTACCAAAAATGAAGCCAATCTTCTCTTGTTCTTTATATGTGCATATGTTGCGGCATTTGCATGGTCTTGGGGTCCGTTGGGATGGTTAGTGCCTAGTGAAATATGCTCTCTTGAGGTTCGATCTGCAGGTCAAGCTACCAATGTTGCTGTGAACATGTTGTTCACCTTTGCCATTGCTCAAATTTTTCTTACTATGCTTTGTCACTTGAAGTTCGGACTTTTCTTCTTTTTTGCTGGCTTTGTGCTCATCATGACAATTTTCATTGCCTTGTTTCTGCCCGAGACAAACAACGTCCCCATTGAAGAAATGAGTAAAGTGTG
This sequence comes from Cicer pinnatifidum, assembly GCA_037974775.1. NCBI lineage: Eukaryota > Viridiplantae > Streptophyta > Magnoliopsida > Fabales > Fabaceae > Cicer > Cicer pinnatifidum. The sequence continues at coordinate 50,459,316 of JBBPBR010000003.1, forward strand.
GAAGTCTCATTGGTTTTGGACAAAGTTTGTTCCTGATGTTGTCACTGATAATGACCACAAGGTGGTTGCTTGATTTTGTTTTTTAGGAAAATGCTCGTGGCGTAGACCACGATGTGTGATATAATAGTTTCCGTAAAATTAGTTTTATTTTTGTATCTACAAATTTATTTATAATTGTATTTATTTAAGATTGATCTTTAATAAATTGATGTTTTAATATAATGTACTTGTAGTTTGAAGACATAGTTAGTTTTCTTTAGTTTAATTTAATACTTCGGAAGAAAAATCATTATCCAAAAACAAAATATAGCTATAAAATTATGTCATTTCCTAACTAAATTAAATTGAAATATTTGTATGTTATAATAAATGAACTATTGGTTTTTGGTATGTGAAGATAAATGAATTAGTTTATTATAGATTTATATTCCCATCAATTTAGTTCAATGAAAATTTTGATATTAGTGAAGTTCGTCAATTAAAAATCACATCAATATACTTACACCCAAAATAAGTTGATAAAAATAGTTTTTAAGTTGTGTTATTTTTTTCACAAAAGACATTTTTTTATCAAAATATATTCCTATTCATAAACTCAGTTGACACAACATCTATTTCTAAGTCACTAAAATTCTTCCAACAAACCTCTTAACCAATAAATTTAAATATTTATACATTCTAAATATTAACAAACAAGCCGAGAATATTGATCTAACCGTACAAGTTGTACTAGGATAAATATTATTTGTGTTATTATCGAATGACACTGTCAAAACCATCCCAAAGAAGTTTGGAAAATGAATTTTACCACGAATAGACTTGCAAAACCAAAATAAAACTTTTTGACGGCGAAGACAACAACTAAATAAACAAATATACTTATCTAGGAAAGAAAATACTTATGGATTATTAAAAAAATATGAATGTATAATAACATTCTTGATAATTTAAAAAAATCTTATTGTGGTTTATTTATGCTTGTTCAATAAATGTAAAGTTTTTAAAAGCAAACTAGCACGTAATGAAATCATTGTAACACCGTGAATCCTTTCTATGTTGGCACCCAACTAAGTTTGAATTAAACTAGCCATACTTACATAAAATATATCAATACTTATTTTGAAACAATATGTACATATAAAACAAAAATAATAAAAATATGTATTTTAATGTGCTTTTGATCCTTGTAACAAATAAGTTTTAACCATTTTAATTTATCATTTTTTATTTATTTTAACATGTTAGAGTAATTTATTTTAGTAATATAAAAATTAATTAGTAAATCAAACTAATATACTATGGACTGAAACAAAAAGAGAAAAAGATAAAATAATACTAGTAGATGGATAGTCATTATAATGACTAGAAAACAAGGACATTTAATTGTAGCAGAATGAAAAAATGGTCAAATAAAAATTACAATCTCAATTCCATCATAAAATATAACATCCTCAATTATATGTTTGATCGTTCATTTATCGGTTCAACCTCATCTTATACGTGTGGTAAGAAAACTTTGATTGGTTCATTGATTTATATTTTTGATTATTAATTCAAATAAGTAAATTTTAAAATATTTAATTTCAATGATTATTAAAATTATTTAACCTTGAAATACTTCAAATAATTTCTATGATTTTCTTTTGTTTGTAACAAATGGAATTAGACTAACTTTGCATTTAATTTTTTTTACTACACCGTAAATAGATTGACAGAGTACCGTTAGATATTATTTAAAGGGGCTTGTTCTATCATTACGTTTGGTAATCTAATCCAAAAATTAGCTCTTATCCCAAGTCCCGATAATATTGTATCGACACCAATTTTAGAGAAAGAATGTTGTTATCTTAGCAAATTACTATGATGCAAATAATTACGAATATTCAAAATGTGTGTACTGTCGAAACAACTATACGTTTGTCATAACTTCCTCTTATCTTGTTGTCAATTGTCTACTCTATAAAATGGGCATAATATTTCACATCTAACACATCAAGAAACCAAAGTGAGAACAAGTTTACGTCACAGACATACCTAAACCTTAAGATACACGGGTTTGAAAGATGGCTGGTGGAGTCGTAGTCGCTTCAAAAAATGGAAGGCATTATGAAGGGAAGGTCACATCATTTGTGTTGGCCACATGTTTGGTGGCGGCCATGGGAGGTCTACTTTTCGGTTATGATCTTGGTATTACAGGAGGAGTGACTTCCATGGAACCATTCCTTGTCAAATTCTTCCCTGGTGTTTACAAGCAAATGAAAGATGAATCTGGGCACGAGAGCCAATATTGCAAATTTGACAACGAGCTCCTTACTTTGTTCACATCTTCCTTGTATCTTGCAGCATTAATAGCTTCTTTCTTTGCTTCCACGACTACAAGAATGTTTGGACGTAAGGCCTCAATGTTTGCAGGTGGCTTGTTTTTCCTTGTTGGGGCTTTGTTGAATGGTTTTGCTGTCAACATTGAAATGCTTATCCTCGGTCGCCTATTGCTTGGTTTCGGTGTAGGATATTGTAATCAGGTATGAACTGGTATCAATCTTATGCTTTCATGTTGTGATGTATAAAAGGTCAAGAATATTGCAAGACTGATTGCATTTAATTTTGTTTGTCGCTCCTAAACAGTCGGTTCCAGTGTATTTGTCTGAAATGGCTCCAGCACAGATCAGAGGTGCACTCAACATTGGCTTCCAAATGATGATCACAATTGGAATCCTAGGTGCAAATCTTATCAACTACTGCACTGCCAATCTTGAGAACGGATGGAGAATTTCTTTGGGTATTGGAGCCGTCCCTGCAATCATGTTGTGTATATGATCTTTTTTCTTAGGTGACACACCAAACTCTATGATTGAAAGGGGCCAAAAAGAAGGAGCTAAGAAAATGCTGCAAAAGATTCGTGGCATTGATAATGTTGATGAGGAGTTCCAAGATCTAATTGATGCTTGCGACGAAGCCAAAAAGGTGGAGCACCCGTGGAAGAATATTACACAACCAAGATACAGGCCTCAACTCACTTTTTGCTCTCTCATTCCATTCTTCCAACAACTCACCGGCATCAATGTTATCATGTTTTATGCACCTGTGCTTTTCAAAACTCTTGGTTTTGGAAACGATGCTTCGCTCATGTCCGCAGTAATTACCGGAGGTGTCAACGTTGTTGCTACTTTTGTTTCCATCTTCGTTGTGGACAAGTTTGGAAGAAGGATTTTGTTCCTTGAAGGTGGTGTCCAAATGTTTATTTGCCAGGTGAAAATTGCAACTTAACGAGTAATTAATTCGTTATATTTTAAAATTAGTATCCACACACCGCTCAAACTAAGCCATTTTAAAATCATGACTAATATAAATGTTATAATCATTTATTGTAGATTGTTGTTGGAAGCATGATTGCTATCAAGTTTGGAGTTAGCGGTGAAGGATCGTTTACCAAAAATGAAGCCAATCTTCTCTTGTTCTTTATATGTGCATATGTTGCGGCATTTGCATGGTCTTGGGGTCCGTTGGGATGGTTAGTGCCTAGTGAAATATGCTCTCTTGAGGTTCGATCTGCAGGTCAAGCTACCAATGTTGCTGTGAACATGTTGTTCACCTTTGCCATTGCTCAAATTTTTCTTACTATGCTTTGTCACTTGAAGTTCGGACTTTTCTTCTTTTTTGCTGGCTTTGTGCTCATCATGACAATTTTCATTGCCTTGTTTCTGCCCGAGACAAACAACGTCCCCATTGAAGAAATGAGTAAAGTGTGGAAGTCTCATTGGTTTTGGACAAAGTTTGTTCCTGATGTTGTCACTGATAATGACCACAAGGTGGTTGCTTGATTTTGTTTTTTAGGAAAATGCTCGTGGCGTAGACCACGATGTGTGATATAATAGTTTCCGTAAAATTAGTTTTATTTTTGTATCTACAAATTTATTTATAATTGTATTTATTTAAGATTGATCTTTAATAAATTGATGTTTTAATATAATGTACTTGTAGTTTGAAGACATAGTTAGTTTTCTTTAGTTTAATTTAATACTTCGGAAGAAAAATCATTATCCAAAAACAAAATATAGCTATAAAATTATGTCATTTCCTAACTAAATTAAATTGAAATATTTGTATGTTATAATAAATGAACTATTGGTTTTTGGTATGTGAAGATAAATGAATTAGTTTATTATAGATTTATATTCCCATCAATTTAGTTCAATGAAAATTTTGATATTAGTGAAGTTCGTCAATTAAAAATCACATCAATATACTTACACCCAAAATAAGTTGATAAAAATAGTTTTTAAGTTGTGTTATTTTTTTCACAAAAGACATTTTTTTATCAAAATATATTCCTATTCATAAACTCAGTTGACACAACATCTATTTCTAAGTCACTAAAATTCTTCCAACAAACCTCTTAACCAATAAATTTAAATATTTATACATTCTAAATATTAACAAACAAGCCGAGAATATTGATCTAACCGTACAAGTTGTACTAGGATAAATATTATTTGTGTTATTATCGAATGACACTGTCAAAACCATCCCAAAGAAGTTTGGAAAATGAATTTTACCACGAATAGACTTGCAAAACCAAAATAAAACTTTTTGACGGCGAAGACAACAACTAAATAAACAAATATACTTATCTAGGAAAGAAAATACTTATGGATTATTAAAAAAATATGAATGTATAATAACACTCTTGATAATTTAAAAAAATCTTATTGTGGTTTATTTATGCTTGTTCAATAAATGTAAAGTTTTTAAAAGCAAACTAGCACGTAATGAAATCATTGTAACACCGTGAATCCTTTCTATGTTGGCACCCAACTAAGTTTGAATTAAACTAGCCATACTTACATAAAATATATCAATACTTATTTTGAAACAATATGTACATATAAAACAAAAATAATAAAAATATGTATTTTAATGTGCTTTTGATCCTTGTAACAAATAAGTTTTAACCATTTTAATTTATCATTTTTTATTTATTTTAACATGTTAGAGTAATTTATTTTAGTAATATAAAAATTAATTAGTAAATCAAACTAATATACTATGGACTGAAACAAAAACAGAAAAAGATAAAATAATACTAGTAGATGGATAGTCATTATAATGACTAGAAAAACAAGGACATTTAATTGTAGCAGAATGAAAAAATGGTCAAATAAAAATTACAATCTCAATTCCATCATAAAATATAACATCCTCAATTATATGTTTGATCGTTCATTTATCGGTCCAACCTCATCTTATACGTGTGGTAAGAAAACTTTGATTGGTTCATTGATTTATATTTTTGATTATTAATTCAAATAAGTAAATTTTAAAATATTTAATTTCAATGATTATTAAAATTATTTAACCTTGAAATACTTCAAATAATTTCTATGATTTTCTTTTGTTTGTAACAAATGGAATTCGACTAACTTTGCATTTAATTTTTTTTACTACACCGTAAATAGATTGATAGAGTACCGTTAGATATTATTTAAAGGGGCTTGTTCTATCATTACGTTTGGTAATCTAATCCAAAAATTAGCTCTTATCCCAAGTCCCGATAATATTGTATCGACACCAATTTTAGAGAAAGAATGTTGTTATCTTAGCAAATTACTATGATGCAAATAATTACGAATATTCAAAATGTGTGTACTGTCGAAACAACTATACGTTTGTCATAACTTCCTCTTATCTTGTTGTCAATTGTCTACTCTATAAAATGGGCATAATATTTCACATCTAACACATCAAGAAACCAAAGTGAGAACAAGTTTACGTCACAGACATACCTAAACCTTAAGATACACGGGTTTGAAAGATGGCTGGTGGAGTCGTAGTCGCTTCAAAAAATGGAAGGCATTATGAAGGGAAGGTCACATCATTTGTGTTGGCCACATGTTTGGTGGCGGCCATGGGAGGTCTACTTTTCGGTTATGATCTTGGTATTACAGGAGGAGTGACTTCCATGGAACCATTCCTTGTCAAATTCTTCCCTGGTGTTTACAAGCAAATGAAAGATGAATCTGGGCACGAGAGCCAATATTGCAAATTTGACAACGAGCTCCTTACTTTGTTCACATCTTCCTTGTATCTTGCAGCATTAATAGCTTCTTTCTTTGCTTCCACGACTACAAGAATGTTTGGACGTAAGGCCTCATTGTTTGCAGGTGGCTTGTTTTTCCTTGTTGGGGCTTTGTTGAATGGTTTTGCTGTCAACATTGAAATGCTTATCCTCGGTCGCCTATTGCTTGGTTTCGGTGTAGGATATTGTAATCAGGTATGAACTGGTATCAATCTTATGCTTTCATGTTGTGATGTATAAAAGGTCAAGAATATTGCAAGACTGATTGCATTTAATTTTGTTTGTCGCTCCTAAACAGTCGGTTCCAGTGTATTTGTCTGAAATGGCTCCAGCACAGATCAGAGGTGCACTCAACATTGGCTTCCAAATGATGATCACAATTGGAATCCTAGGTGCAAATCTTATCAACTACTGGACTGCCAATCTTGAGAACGGATGGAGAATTTCTTTGGGTATTGGAGCCGTCCCTGCAATCATGTTGTGTATAGGATCTTTTTTCTTAGGTGACACACCAAACTCTATGATTGAAAGGGGCCAAAAAGAAGGAGCTAAGAAAATGCTGCAAAAGATTTGTGGCATTGATAATGTTGATGAGGAGTTCCAAGATCTAATTGATGCTTGCGACGAAGCCAAAAAGGTGGAGCACCCGTGGAAGAATATTACACAACCAAGATACAGGCCTCAACTCACTTTTTGCTCTCTCATTCCATTCTTCCAACAACTCACCGGCATCAATGTTATCATGTTTTATGCACCTGTGCTTTTCAAAACTCTTGGTTTTGGAAACGATGCTTCGCTCATGTCCGCAGTAATTACCGGAGGTGTCAACGTTGTTGCTACTTTTGTTTCCATCTTCGTTGTGGACAAGTTTGGAAGAAGGATTTTGTTCCTTGAAGGTGGTGTCCAAATGTTTATTTGCCAGGTGAAAATTGCAACTTAACGAGTAATTAATTCGTTATATTTTAAAATTAGTATCCACACACCGCTCAAACTAAGCCATTTTAAAATCATGACTAATATAAATGTTATAATCATTTATTGTAGATTGTTGTTGGAAGCATGATTGCTATCAAGTTTGGAGTTAGCGGTGAAGGATCGTTTACCAAAAATGAAGCCAATCTTCTCTTGTTCTTTATATGTGCATATGTTGCGGCATTTGCATGGTCTTGGGGTCCGTTGGGATGGTTAGTGCCTAGTGAAATATGCTCTCTTGAGGTTCGATCTGCAGGTCAAGCTACCAATGTTGCTGTGAACATGTTGTTCACCTTTGCCATTGCTCAAATTTTTCTTACTATGCTTTGTCACTTGAAGTTCGGACTTTTCTTCTTTTTTGCTTGCTTTGTGCTCATCATGACAATTTTCATTGCCTTGTTTCTACCCGAGACAAACAACGTCCCCATTGAAGAAATGAGTAAAGTGTGGAAGTCTCATTGGTTTTGGACAAAGTTTGTTCCTGATGTTGTCACTGATAATGACCACAAGGTGGTTGCTTGATTTTGTTTTTTAGGAAAATGCTCGTGGCGTAGACCACGATGTGTGATATAATAGTTTCCGTAAAATTAGTTTTATTTTTGTATCTACAAATTTATTTATAATTGTATTTATTTAAGATTGATCTTTTATAAATTGATGTTTTAATATAATGTACTTGTAGTTTGAAGACATAGTTAGTTTTCTTTAGTTTAATTTAATACTTCGGAAGAAAAATCATTATCCAAAAACAAAATATAGCTATAAAATTATGTCATTTCCTAACTAAATTAAATTGAAATATTTGTATGTTATAATAAATGAACTATTGGTTTTTGGTATGTGAAGATAAATGAATTAGTTTATTATAGATTTATATTCCCATCAATTTAGTTCAATGAAAATTTTGATATTAGTGAAGTTCGTCAATTAAAAATCACATCAATATACTTACACCCAAAATAAGTTGATAAAAATAGTTTTTAAGTTGTGTTATTTTTTTCACAAAAGACATTTTTTTATCAAAATATATTCCTATTCATAAACTCAGTTGACACAACATCTATTTCTAAGTCACTAAAATTCTTCCAACAAACCTCTTAACCAATAAATTTAAATATTTATACATTCTAAATATTAACAAACAAGCCGAGAATATTGATCTAACCGTACAAGTTGTACTAGGATAAATATTATTTGTGTTATTATCGAATGACACTGTCAAAACCATCCCAAAGAAGTTTGGAAAATGAATTTTACCACGAATAGACTTGCAAAACCAAAATAAAACTTTTTGACGGCGAAGACAACAACTAAATAAACAAATATACTTATCTAGGAAAGAAAATACTTATGGATTATTAAAAAAATATGAATGTATAATAACACTGTTGATAATTTAAAAAAATCTTATTGTGGTTTATTTATGCTTGTTCAATAAATGTAAAGTTTTTAAAAGCAAACTAGCACGTAATGAAATCATTGTAACACCGTGAATCCTTTCTATGTTGGCACCCAACTAAGTTTGAATTAAACTAGCCATACTTACATAAAATATATCAATACTTATTTTGAAACAATATGTAGATATAAAACAAAAATAATAAAAATATGTATTTTAATGTGCTTTTGATACTTGTAACAAATAAGTTTTAACCATTTTAATTTATCATTTTTTATTTATTTTAACATGTTAGAGTAATTTATTTTAGTAATATAAAAATTAATTAGTAAATCAAACTAATATACTATGGACTGAAACAAAAAGAGAAAAAGATAAAATAATACTAGTAGATGGATAGTCATTATAATGACTAGAAAACAAGGACATTTAATTGTAGCAGAATGAAAAAATGGTCAAATAAAAATTACAATCTCAATTCCATCATAAAATATAACATCCTCAATTATATGTTTGATCGTTCATTTATCGGTCCAACCTCATCTTATACGTGTGGTAAGAAAACTTTGATTGGTTCATTGATTTATATTTTTGATTATTAATTCAAATAAGTAAATTTTAAAATATTTAATTTCAATGATTATTAAAATTATTTAACCTTGAAATACTTCAAATAATTTCTATGATTTTCTTTTGTTTGTAACAAATGGAATTCGACTAACTTTGCATTTAATTTTTTTTACTACACCGTAAATAGATTGACAGAGTACCGTTAGATATTATTTAAAGGGGCTTGTTCTATCATTACGTTTGGTAATCTAATCCAAAAATTAGCTCTTATCCCAAGTCCCGATAATATTGTATCGACACCAATTTTAGAGAAAGAATGTTGTTATCTTAGCAAATTACTATGATGCAAATAATTACGAATATTCAAAATGTGTGTACTGTCGAAACAACTATACGTTTGTCATAACTTCCTCTTATCTTGTTGTCAATTGTCTACTCTATAAAATGGGCATAATATTTCACATCTAACACATCAAGAAACTAAAGTGAGAACAAGTTTACGTCACAGACATACCTAAACCTTAAGATACACGGGTTTGAAAGATGGCTGGTGGAGTCGTAGTCGCTTCAAAAAATGGAAGGCATTATGAAGGGAAGGTCACATCATTTGTGTTGGCCACATGTTTGGTGGCGGCCATGGGAGGTCTACTTTTCGGTTATGATCTTGGTATTACAGGAGGAGTGACTTCCATGGAACCATTCCTTGTCAAATTCTTCCCTGGTGTTTACAAGCAAATGAAAGATGAATCTGGGCACGAGAGCCAATATTGCAAATTTGACAACGAGCTCCTTACTTTGTTCACATCTTCCTTGTATCTTGCAGCATTAATAGCTTCTTTCTTTGCTTCCACGACTACAAGAATGTTTGGACGTAAGGCCTCAATGTTTGCAGGTGGCTTGTTTTTCCTTGTTGGGGCTTTGTTGAATGGTTTTGCTGTCAACATTGAAATGCTTATCCTCGGTCGCCTATTGCTTGGTTTCGGTGTAGGATATTGTAATCAGGTATGAACTGGTATCAATCTTATGCTTTCATGTTGTGATGTATAAAAGGTCAAGAATATTGCAAGACTGATTGCATTTAATTTTGTTTGTCGCTCCTAAACAGTCGGTTCCAGTGTATTTGTCTGAAATGGCTCCAGCACAGATCAGAGGTGCACTCAACATTGGCTTCCAAATGATGATCACAATTGGAATCCTAGGTGCAAATCTTATCAACTACTGCACTGCCAATCTTGAGAACGGATGGAGAATTTCTTTGGGTATTGGAGCCGTCCCTGCAATCATGTTGTGTATATGATCTTTTTTCTTAGGTGACACACCAAACTCTATGATTGAAAGGGGCCAAAAAGAAGGAGCTAAGAAAATGCTGCAAAAGATTCGTGGCATTGATAATGTTGATGAGGAGTTCCAAGATCTAATTGATGCTTGCGACGAAGCCAAAAAGGTGGAGCACCCGTGGAAGAATATTACACAACCAAGATACAGGCCTCAACTCACTTTTTGCTCTCTCATTCCATTCTTCCAACAACTCACCGGCATCAATGTTATCATGTTTTATGCACCTGTGCTTTTCAAAACTCTTGGTTTTGGAAACGATGCTTCGCTCATGTCCGCAGTAATTACCGGAGGTGTCAACGTTGTTGCTACTTTTGTTTCCATCTTCGTTGTGGACAAGTTTGGAAGAAGGATTTTGTTCCTTGAAGGTGGTGTCCAAATGTTTATTTGCCAGGTGAAAATTGCAACTTAACGAGTAATTAATTCGTTATATTTTAAAATTAGTATCCACACACCGCTCAAACTAAGCCATTTTAAAATCATGACTAATATAAATGTTATAATCATTTATTGTAGATTGTTGTTGGAAGCATGATTGCTATCAAGTTTGGAGTTAGCGGTGAAGGATCGTTTACCAAAAATGAAGCCAATCTTCTCTTGTTCTTTATATGTGCATATGTTGCGGCATTTGCATGGTCTTGGGGTCCGTTGGGATGGTTAGTGCCTAGTGAAATATGCTCTCTTGAGGTTCGATCTGCAGGTCAAGCTACCAATGTTGCTGTGAACATGTTGTTCACCTTTGCCATTGCTCAAATTTTTCTTACTATGCTTTGTCACTTGAAGTTCGGACTTTTCTTCTTTTTTGCTGGCTTTGTGCTCATCATGACAATTTTCATTGCCTTGTTTCTGCCCGAGACAAACAACGTCCCCATTGAAGAAATGAGTAAAGTGTGGAAGTCTCATTGGTTTTGGACAAAGTTTGTTCCTGATGTTGTCACTAATAATGACCACAAGGTGGTTGCTTGATTTTGTTTTTTAGGAAAATGCTCGTGGCGTAGACCACGATGTGTGATATAATAGTTTCCGTAAAATTAGTTTTATTTTTGTATCTACAAATTTATTTATAATTGTATTTATTTAAGATTGATCTTTTATAAATTGATGTTTTAATATAATGTACTTGTAGTTTGAAGACATAGTTAGTTTTCTTTAGTTTAATTTAATACTTCGGAAGAAAAATCATTATCCAAAAACAAAATATAGCTATAAAATTATGTCATTTCCTAACTAAATTAAATTGAAATATTTGTATGTTATAATAAATGAACTATTGGTTTTTGGTATGTGAAGATAAATGAATTAGTTTATTATAGATTTATATTCCCATCAATTTAGTTCAATGAAAATTTTGATATTAGTGAAGTTCGTCAATTAAAAATCACATCAATATACTTACACCCAAAATAAGTTGATAAAAATAGTTTTTAAGTTGTGTTATTTTTTTCACAAAAGACATTTTTTT
>JBBPBR010000003.1:50471272-50482488 GCA_037974775.1 Cicer pinnatifidum
AGTTGACACAACATCTATTTCTAAGTCACTAAAATTCTTCCAACAAACCTCTTAACCAATAAATTTAAATATTTATACATTCTAAATATTAACAAACAAGCCGAGAATATTGATCTAACCGTACAAGTTGTACTAGGATAAATATTATTTGTGTTATTATCGAATGACACTGTCAAAACCATCCCAAAGAAGTTTGGAAAATGAATTTTACCACGAATAGACTTGCAAAACCAAAATAAAACTTTTTGACGGCGAAGACAACAACTAAATAAACAAATATACTTATCTAGGAAAGAAAATACTTATGGATTATTAAAAAAATATGAATGTATAATAACACTGTTGATAATTTAAAAAAATCTTATTGTGGTTTATTTATGCTTGTTCAATAAATGTAAAGTTTTTAAAAGCAAACTAGCACGTAATGAAATCATTGTAACACCGTGAATCCTTTCTATGTTGGCACCCAACTAAGTTTGAATTAAACTAGCCATACTTACATAAAATATATCAATACTTATTTTGAAACAATATGTACATATAAAACAAAAATAATAAAAATATGTATTTTAATGTGCTTTTGATCCTTGTAACAAATAAGTTTTAACCATTTTAATTTATCATTTTTTATTTATTTTAACATGTTAGAGTAATTTATTTTAGTAATATAAAAATTAATTAGTAAATCAAACTAATATACTATGGACTGAAACAAAAACAGAAAAAGATAAAATAATACTAGTAGATGGATAGTCATTATAATGACTAGAAAACAAGGACATTTAATTGTAGCAGAATGAAAAAATGGTCAAATAAAAATTACAATCTCAATTCCATCATAAAATATAACATCCTCAATTATATGTTTGATCGTTCATTTATCGGTCCAACCTCATCTTATACGTGTGGTAAGAAAACTTTGATTGGTTCATTGATTTATATTTTTGATTATTAATTCAAATAAGTAAATTTTAAAATATTTAATTTCAATGATTATTAAAATTATTTAACCTTGAAATACTTCAAATAATTTCTATGATTTTCTTTTGTTTGTAACAAATGGAATTCGACTAACTTTGCATTTAATTTTTTTTACTACACCGTAAATAGATTGACAGAGTACCGTTAGATATTATTTAAAGGGGCTTGTTCTATCATTACGTTTGGTAATCTAATCCAAAAATTAGCTCTTATCCCAAGTCCCGATAATATTGTATCGACACCAATTTTAGAGAAAGAATGTTGTTATCTTAGCAAATTACTATGATGCAAATAATTACGAATATTCAAAATGTGTGTACTGTCGAAACAACTATACGTTTGTCATAACTTCCTCTTATCTTGTTGTCAATTGTCTACTCTATAAAATGGGTATAATATTTCACATCTAACACATCAAGAAACCAAAGTGAGAACAAGTTTACGTCACAGACATACCTAAACCTTAAGATACACGGGTTTGAAAGATGGCTGGTGGAGTCGTAGTCGCTTCAAAAAATGGAAGGCATTATGAAGGGAAGGTCACATCATTTGTGTTGGCCACATGTTTGGTGGCGGCCATGGGAGGTCTACTTTTCGGTTATGATCTTGGTATTACAGGAGGAGTGACTTCCATGGAACCATTCCTTGTCAAATTCTTCCCTGGTGTTTACAAGCAAATGAAAGATGAATCTGGGCACGAGAGCCAATATTGCAAATTTGACAATGAGCTCCTTACTTTGTTCACATCTTCCTTGTATCTTGCAGCATTAATAGCTTCTTTCTTTGCTTCCACGACTACAAGAATGTTTGGACGTAAGGCCTCAATGTTTGCAGGTGGCTTGTTTTTCCTTGTTGGGGCTTTGTTGAATGGTTTTGCTGTCAACATTGAAATGCTTATCCTCGGTCGCCTATTGCTTGGTTTCGGTGTAGGATATTGTAATCAGGTATGAACTGGTATCAATCTTATGCTTTCATGTTGTGATGTATAAAAGGTCAAGAATATTGCAAGACTGATTGCATTTAATTTTGTTTGTCGCTCCTAAACAGTCGGTTCCAGTGTATTTGTCTGAAATGGCTCCAGCACAGATCAGAGGTGCACTCAACATTGGCTTCCAAATGATGATCACAATTGGAATCCTAGGTGCAAATCTTATCAACTACTGGACTGCCAATCTTGAGAACGGATGGAGAATTTCTTTGGGTATTGGAGCCGTCCCTGCAATCATGTTGTGTATAGGATCTTTTTTCTTAGGTGACACACCAAACTCTATGATTGAAAGGGGCCAAAAAGAAGGAGCTAAGAAAATGCTGCAAAAGATTCGTGGCATTGATAATGTTGATGAGGAGTTCCAAGATCTAATTGATGCTTGCGACGAAGCCAAAAAGGTGGAGCACCCGTGGAAGAATATTACACAACCAAGATACAGGCCTCAACTCACTTTTTGCTCTCTCATTCCATTCTTCCAACAACTCACCGGCATCAATGTTATCATGTTTTATGCACCTGTGCTTTTCAAAACTCTTGGTTTTGGAAACGATGCTTCGCTCATGTCCGCAGTAATTACCGGAGGTGTCAACGTTGTTGCTACTTTTGTTTCCATCTTCGTTGTGGACAAGTTTGGAAGAAGGATTTTGTTCCTTGAAGGTGGTGTCCAAATGTTTATTTGCCAGGTGAAAATTGCAACTTAACGAGTAATTAATTCGTTATATTTTAAAATTAGTATCCACACACCGCTCAAACTAAGCCATTTTAAAATCATGACTAATATAAATGTTATAATCATTTATTGTAGATTGTTGTTGGAAGCATGATTGCTATCAAGTTTGGAGTTAGCGGTGAAGGATCGTTTACCAAAAATGAAGCCAATCTTCTCTTGTTCTTTATATGTGCATATGTTGCGGCATTTGCATGGTCTTGGGGTCCGTTGGGATGGTTAGTGCCTAGTGAAATATGCTCTCTTGAGGTTCGATCTGCAGGTCAAGCTACCAATGTTGCTGTGAACATGTTGTTCACCTTTGCCATTGCTCAAATTTTTCTTACTATGCTTTGTCACTTGAAGTTCGGACTTTTCTTCTTTTTTGCTGGCTTTGTGCTCATCATGACAATTTTCATTGCCTTGTTTCTGCCCGAGACAAACAACGTCCCCATTGAAGAAATGAGTAAAGTGTGGAAGTCTCATTGGTTTTGGACAAAGTTTGTTCCTGATGTTGTCACTGATAATGACCACAAGGTGGTTGCTTGATTTTGTTTTTTAGGAAAATGCTCGTGGCGTAGACCACGATGTGTGATATAATAGTTTCCGTAAAATTAGTTTTATTTTTGTATCTACAAATTTATTTATAATTGTATTTATTTAAGATTGATCTTTAATAAATTGATGTTTTAATATAATGTACTTGTAGTTTGAAGACATAGTTAGTTTTCTTTAGTTTAATTTAATACTTCGGAAGAAAAATCATTATCCAAAAACAAAATATAGCTATAAAATTATGTCATTTCCTAACTAAATTAAATTGAAATATTTGTATGTTATAATAAATGAACTATTGGTTTTTGGTATGTGAAGATAAATGAATTAGTTTATTATAGATTTATATTCCCATCAATTTAGTTCAATGAAAATTTTGATATTAGTGAAGTTCGTCAATTAAAAATCACATCAATATACTTACACCCAAAATAAGTTGATAAAAATAGTTTTTAAGTTGTGTTATTTTTTTCACAAAAGACATTTTTTTATCAAAATATATTCCTATTCATAAACTCAGTTGACACAACATCTATTTCTAAGTCACTAAAATTCTTCCAACAAACCTCTTAACCAATAAATTTAAATATTTATACATTCTAAATATTAACAAACAAGCCGAGAATATTGATCTAACCGTACAAGTTGTACTAGGATAAATATTATTTGTGTTATTATCGAATGACACTGTCAAAACCATCCCAAAGAAGTTTGGAAAATGAATTTTACCACGAATAGACTTGCAAAACCAAAATAAAACTTTTTGACGGCGAAGACAACAACTAAATAAACAAATATACTTATCTAGGAAAGAAAATACTTATGGATTATTAAAAAAATATGAATGTATAATAACATTCTTGATAATTTAAAAAAATCTTATTGTGGTTTATTTATGCTTGTTCAATAAATGTAAAGTTTTTAAAAGCAAACTAGCACGTAATGAAATCATTGTAACACCGTGAATCCTTTCTATGTTGGCACCCAACTAAGTTTGAATTAAACTAGCCATACTTACATAAAATATATCAATACTTATTTTGAAACAATATGTACATATAAAACAAAAATAATAAAAATATGTATTTTAATGTGCTTTTGATCCTTGTAACAAATAAGTTTTAACCATTTTAATTTATCATTTTTTATTTATTTTAACATGTTAGAGTAATTTATTTTAGTAATATAAAAATTAATTAGTAAATCAAACTAATATACTATGGACTGAAACAAAAAGAGAAAAAGATAAAATAATACTAGTAGATGGATAGTCATTATAATGACTAGAAAACAAGGACATTTAATTGTAGCAGAATGAAAAAATGGTCAAATAAAAATTACAATCTCAATTCCATCATAAAATATAACATCCTCAATTATATGTTTGATCGTTCATTTATCGGTCCAACCTCATCTTATACGTGTGGTATGAAAACTTTGATTGGTTCATTGATTTATATTTTTGATTATTAATTCAAATAAGTAAATTTTAAAATATTTAATTTCAATGATTATTAAAATTATTTAACCTTGAAATACTTCAAATAATTTCTATGATTTTCTTTTGTTTGTAACAAATGGAATTCGACTAACTTTGCATTTAATTTTTTTTACTACACCGTAAATAGATTGACAGAGTACCGTTAGATATTATTTAAAGGGGCTTGTTCTATCATTACGTTTGGTAATCTAATCCAAAAATTAGTTCTTATCCCAAGTCCCGATAATATTGTATCGACACCAATTTTAGAGAAAGAATGTTGTTATCTTAGCAAATTACTATGATGCAAATAATTACGAATATTCAAAATGTGTGTACTGTCGAAACAACTATACGTTTGTCATAACTTCCTCTTATCTTGTTGTCAATTGTCTACTCTATAAAATGGGCATAATATTTCACATCTAACACATCAAGAAACCAAAGTGAGAACAAGTTTACGTCACAGACATACCTAAACCTTAAGATACACGGGTTTGAAAGATGGCTGGTGGAGTCGTAGTCGCTTCAAAAAATGGAAGGCATTATGAAGGGAAGGTCACATCATTTGTTTTGGCCACATGTTTGGTGGCGGCCATGGGAGGTCTACTTTTCGGTTATGATCTTGGTATTACAGGAGGAGTGACTTCCATGGAACCATTCCTTGTCAAATTCTTCCCTGGTGTTTACAAGCAAATGAAAGATGAATCTGGGCACGAGAGCCAATATTGCAAATTTGACAACGAGCTCCTTACTTTGTTCACATCTTCCTTGTATCTTGCAGCATTAATAGCTTCTTTCTTTGCTTCCACGACTACAAGAATGTTTGGACGTAAGGCCTCAATGTTTGCAGGTGGCTTGTTTTTCCTTGTTGGGGCTTTGTTGAATGGTTTTGCTGTCAACATTGAAATGCTTATCCTCGGTCGCCTATTGCTTGGTTTCGGTGTAGGATATTGTAATCAGGTATGAACTGGTATCAATCTTATGCTTTCATGTTGTGATGTATAAAAGGTCAAGAATATTGCAAGACTGATTGCATTTAATTTTGTTTGTCGCTCCTAAACAGTCGGTTCCAGTGTATTTGTCTGAAATGGCTCCAGCACAGATCAGAGGTGCACTCAACATTGGCTTCCAAATGATGATCACAATTGGAATCCTAGGTGCAAATCTTATCAACTACTGGACTGCCAATCTTGAGAACGGATGGAGAATTTCTTTGGGTATTGGAGCCGTCCCTGCAATCATGTTGTGTATAGGATCTTTTTTCTTAGGTGACACACCAAACTCTATGATTGAAAGGGGCCAAAAAGAAGGAGCTAAGAAAATGCTGCAAAAGATTCGTGGCATTGATAATGTTGATGAGGAGTTCCAAGATCTAATTGATGCTTGCGACGAAGCCAAAAAGGTGGAGCACCCGTGGAAGAATATTACACAACCAAGATACAGACCTCAACTCACTTTTTGCTCTCTCATTCCATTCTTCCAACAACTCACCGGCATCAATGTTATCATGTTTTATGCACCTGTGCTTTTCAAAACTCTTGGTTTTGGAAACGATGCTTCGCTCATGTCCGCAGTAATTACCGGAGGTGTCAACGTTGTTGCTACTTTTGTTTCCATCTTCGTTGTGGACAAGTTTGGAAGAAGGATTTTGTTCCTTGAAGGTGGTGTCCAAATGTTTATTTGCCAGGTGAAAATTGCAACTTAACGAGTAATTAATTCGTTATATTTTAAAATTAGTATCCACACACCGCTCAAACTAAGCCATTTTAAAATCATGACTAATATAAATGTTATAATCATTTATTGTAGATTGTTGTTGGAAGCATGATTGCTATCAAGTTTGGAGTTAGCGGTGAAGGATCGTTTACCAAAAATGAAGCCAATCTTCTCTTGTTCTTTATATGTGCATATGTTGCGGCATTTGCATGGTCTTGGGGTCCGTTGGGATGGTTAGTGCCTAGTGAAATATGCTCTCTTGAGGTTCGATCTGCAGGTCAAGCTACCAATGTTGCTGTGAACATGTTGTTCACCTTTGCCATTGCTCAAATTTTTCTTACTATGCTTTGTCACTTGAAGTTCGGACTTTTCTTCTTTTTTGCTTGCTTTGTGCTCATCATGACAATTTTCATTGCCTTGTTTCTACCCGAGACAAACAACGTCCCCATTGAAGAAATGAGTAAAGTGTGGAAGTCTCATTGGTTTTGGACAAAGTTTGTTCCTGATGTTGTCACTGATAATGACCACAAGGTGGTTGCTTGATTTTGTTTTTTAGGAAAATGCTCGTGGCGTAGACCACGATGTGTGATATAATAGTTTCCGTAAAATTAGTTTTATTTTTGTATCTACAAATTTATTTATAATTGTATTTATTTAAGATTGATCTTTTATAAATTGATGTTTTAATATAATGTACTTGTAGTTTGAAGACATAGTTAGTTTTCTTTAGTTTAATTTAATACTTCGGAAGAAAAATCATTATCCAAAAACAAAATATAGCTATAAAATTATGTCATTTCCTAACTAAATTAAATTGAAATATTTGTATGTTATAATAAATGAACTATTGGTTTTTGGTATGTGAAGATAAATGAATTAGTTTATTATAGATTTATATTCCCATCAATTTAGTTCAATGAAAATTTTGATATTAGTGAAGTTCGTCAATTAAAAATCACATCAATATACTTACACCCAAAATAAGTTGATAAAAATAGTTTTTAAGTTGTGTTATTTTTTTCACAAAAGACATTTTTTTATCAAAATATATTCCTATTCATAAACTCAGTTGACACAACATCTATTTCTAAGTCACTAAAATTCTTCCAACAAACCTCTTAACCAATAAATTTAAATATTTATACATTCTAAATATTAACAAACAAGCCGAGAATATTGATCTAACCGTACAAGTTGTACTAGGATAAATATTATTTGTGTTATTATCGAATGACACTGTCAAAACCATCCCAAAGAAGTTTGGAAAATGAATTTTACCACGAATAGACTTGCAAAACCAAAATAAAACTTTTTGACGGCGAAGACAACAACTAAATAAACAAATATACTTATCTAGGAAAGAAAATACTTATGGATTATTAAAAAAATATGAATGTATAATAACATTCTTGATAATTTAAAAAAATCTTATTGTGGTTTATTTATGCTTGTTCAATAAATGTAAAGTTTTTAAAAGCAAACTAGCACGTAATGAAATCATTGTAACACCGTGAATCCTTTCTATGTTGGCACCCAACTAAGTTTGAATTAAACTAGCCATACTTACATAAAATATATCAATACTTATTTTGAAACAATATGTACATATAAAACAAAAATAATAAAAATATGTATTTTAATGTGCTTTTGATCCTTGTAACAAATAAGTTTTAACCATTTTAATTTATCATTTTTTATTTATTTTAACATGTTAGAGTAATTTATTTTAGTAATATAAAAATTAATTAGTAAATCAAACTAATATACTATGGACTGAAACAAAAAGAGAAAAAGATAAAATAATACTAGTAGATGGATAGTCATTATAATGACTAGAAAACAAGGACATTTAATTGTAGCAGAATGAAAAAATGGTCAAATAAAAATTACAATCTCAATTCCATCATAAAATATAACATCCTCAATTATATGTTTGATCGTTCATTTATCGGTTCAACCTCATCTTATACGTGTGGTAAGAAAACTTTGATTGGTTCATTGATTTATATTTTTGATTATTAATTCAAATAAGTAAATTTTAAAATATTTAATTTCAATGATTATTAAAATTATTTAACCTTGAAATACTTCAAATAATTTCTATGATTTTCTTTTGTTTGTAACAAATGGAATTAGACTAACTTTGCATTTAATTTTTTTTACTACACCGTAAATAGATTGACAGAGTACCGTTAGATATTATTTAAAGGGGCTTGTTCTATCATTACGTTTGGTAATCTAATCCAAAAATTAGCTCTTATCCCAAGTCCCGATAATATTGTATCGACACCAATTTTAGAGAAAGAATGTTGTTATCTTAGCAAATTACTATGATGCAAATAATTACGAATATTCAAAATGTGTGTACTGTCGAAACAACTATACGTTTGTCATAACTTCCTCTTATCTTGTTGTCAATTGTCTACTCTATAAAATGGGCATAATATTTCACATCTAACACATCAAGAAACCAAAGTGAGAACAAGTTTACGTCACAGACATACCTAAACCTTAAGATACACGGGTTTGAAAGATGGCTGGTGGAGTCGTAGTCGCTTCAAAAAATGGAAGGCATTATGAAGGGAAGGTCACATCATTTGTGTTGGCCACATGTTTGGTGGCGGCCATGGGAGGTCTACTTTTCGGTTATGATCTTGGTATTACAGGAGGAGTGACTTCCATGGAACCATTCCTTGTCAAATTCTTCCCTGGTGTTTACAAGCAAATGAAAGATGAATCTGGGCACGAGAGCCAATATTGCAAATTTGACAACGAGCTCCTTACTTTGTTCACATCTTCCTTGTATCTTGCAGCATTAATAGCTTCTTTCTTTGCTTCCACGACTACAAGAATGTTTGGACGTAAGGCCTCAATGTTTGCAGGTGGCTTGTTTTTCCTTGTTGGGGCTTTGTTGAATGGTTTTGCTGTCAACATTGAAATGCTTATCCTCGGTCGCCTATTGCTTGGTTTCGGTGTAGGATATTGTAATCAGGTATGAACTGGTATCAATCTTATGCTTTCATGTTGTGATGTATAAAAGGTCAAGAATATTGCAAGACTGATTGCATTTAATTTTGTTTGTCGCTCCTAAACAGTCGGTTCCAGTGTATTTGTCTGAAATGGCTCCAGCACAGATCAGAGGTGCACTCAACATTGGCTTCCAAATGATGATCACAATTGGAATCCTAGGTGCAAATCTTATCAACTACTGCACTGCCAATCTTGAGAACGGATGGAGAATTTCTTTGGGTATTGGAGCCGTCCCTGCAATCATGTTGTGTATATGATCTTTTTTCTTAGGTGACACACCAAACTCTATGATTGAAAGGGGCCAAAAAGAAGGAGCTAAGAAAATGCTGCAAAAGATTCGTGGCATTGATAATGTTGATGAGGAGTTCCAAGATCTAATTGATGCTTGCGACGAAGCCAAAAAGGTGGAGCACCCGTGGAAGAATATTACACAACCAAGATACAGGCCTCAACTCACTTTTTGCTCTCTCATTCCATTCTTCCAACAACTCACCGGCATCAATGTTATCATGTTTTATGCACCTGTGCTTTTCAAAACTCTTGGTTTTGGAAACGATGCTTCGCTCATGTCCGCAGTAATTACCGGAGGTGTCAACGTTGTTGCTACTTTTGTTTCCATCTTCGTTGTGGACAAGTTTGGAAGAAGGATTTTGTTCCTTGAAGGTGGTGTCCAAATGTTTATTTGCCAGGTGAAAATTGCAACTTAACGAGTAATTAATTCGTTATATTTTAAAATTAGTATCCACACACCGCTCAAACTAAGCCATTTTAAAATCATGACTAATATAAATGTTATAATCATTTATTGTAGATTGTTGTTGGAAGCATGATTGCTATCAAGTTTGGAGTTAGCGGTGAAGGATCGTTTACCAAAAATGAAGCCAATCTTCTCTTGTTCTTTATATGTGCATATGTTGCGGCATTTGCATGGTCTTGGGGTCCGTTGGGATGGTTAGTGCCTAGTGAAATATGCTCTCTTGAGGTTCGATCTGCAGGTCAAGCTACCAATGTTGCTGTGAACATGTTGTTCACCTTTGCCATTGCTCAAATTTTTCTTACTATGCTTTGTCACTTGAAGTTCGGACTTTTCTTCTTTTTTGCTGGCTTTGTGCTCATCATGACAATTTTCATTGCCTTGTTTCTGCCCGAGACAAACAACGTCCCCATTGAAGAAATGAGTAAAGTGTGGAAGTCTCATTGGTTTTGGACAAAGTTTGTTCCTGATGTTGTCACTAATAATGACCACAAGGTGGTTGCTTGATTTTGTTTTTTAGGAAAATGCTCGTGGCGTAGACCACGATGTGTGATATAATAGTTTCCGTAAAATTAGTTTTATTTTTGTATCTACAAATTTATTTATAATTGTATTTATTTAAGATTGATCTTTTATAAATTGATGTTTTAATATAATGTACTTGTAGTTTGAAGACATAGTTAGTTTTCTTTAGTTTAATTTAATACTTCGGAAGAAAAATCATTATCCAAAAACAAAATATAGCTATAAAATTATGTCATTTCCTAACTAAATTAAATTGAAATATTTGTATGTTATAATAAATGAACTATTGGTTTTTGGTATGTGAAGATAAATGAATTAGTTTATTATAGATTTATATTCCCATCAATTTAGTTCAATGAAAATTTTGATATTAGTGAAGTTCGTCAATTAAAAATCACATCAATATACTTACACCCAAAATAAGTTGATAAAAATAGTTTTTAAGTTGTGTTATTTTTTTCACAAAAGACATTTTTTT
>JBBPBR010000003.1:50497379-50512558 GCA_037974775.1 Cicer pinnatifidum
TTTTTGGTATGTGAAGATAAATGAATTAGTTTATTATAGATTTATATTCCCATCAATTTAGTTCAATGAAAATTTTGATATTAGTGAAGTTCGTCAATTAAAAATCACATCAATATACTTACACCCAAAATAAGTTGATAAAAATAGTTTTTAAGTTGTGTTATTTTTTTCACAAAAGACATTTTTTTATCAAAATATATTCCTATTCATAAACTCAGTTGACACAACATCTATTTCTAAGTCACTAAAATTCTTCTAACAAACCTCTTAACCAATAAATTTAAATATTTATACATTCTAAATATTAACAAACAAGCCGAGAATATTGATCTAACCGTACAAGTTGTACTAGGATAAATATTATTTGTGTTATTATCGAATGACACTGTCAAAACCATCCCAAAGAAGTTTGGAAAATGAATTTTACCACGAATAGACTTGCAAAACCAAAATAAAACTTTTTGACGGCGAAGACAACAACTAAATAAACAAATATACTTATCTAGGAAAGAAAATACTTATGGATTATTAAAAAAAATATGAATGTATAATAACACTCTTGATAATTTAAAGAAATCTTATTGTGGTTTATTTATGCTTGTTCAATAAATGTAAAGTTTTTAAAAGCAAACTAGCACGTAATGAAATCATTGTAACACCGTGAATCCTTTCTATGTTGGCACCCAACTAAGTTTGAATTAAACTAGCCATACTTACATAAAATATATCAATACTTATTTTGAAACAATATGTACATATAAAACAAAAATAATAAAAATATGTATTTTAATGTGCTTTTGATCCTTGTAACAAATAAGTTTTAACCATTTTAATTTATCATTTTTTATTTATTTTAACATGTTAGAGTAATTTATTTTAGTAATATAAAAATTAATTAGTAAATCAAACTAATATACTATGGACTGAAACAAAAAGAGAAAAAGATAAAATAATACTAGTAGATGGATAGTCATTATAATGACTAGAAAACAAGGACATTTAATTGTAGCAGAATGAAAAAATGGTCAAATAAAAATTACAATCTCAATTCCATCATAAAATATAACATCCTCAATTATATGTTTGATCGTTCATTTATCGGTTCAACCTCATCTTATACGTGTGGTAAGAAAACTTTGATTGGTTCATTGATTTATATTTTTGATTATTAATTCAAATAAGTAAATTTTAAAATATTTAATTTCAATGATTATTAAAATTATTTAACCTTGAAATACTTCAAATAATTTCTATGATTTTCTTTTGTTTGTAACAAATGGAATTAGACTAACTTTGCATTTAATTTTTTTTACTACACCGTAAATAGATTGACAGAGTACCGTTAGATATTATTTAAAGGGGCTTGTTCTATCATTACGTTTGGTAATCTAATCCAAAAATTAGCTCTTATCCCAAGTCCCGATAATATTGTATCGACACCAATTTTAGAGAAAGAATGTTGTTATCTTAGCAAATTACTATGATGCAAATAATTACGAATATTCAAAATGTGTGTACTGTCGAAACAACTATACGTTTGTCATAACTTCCTCTTATCTTGTTGTCAATTGTCTACTCTATAAAATGGGCATAATATTTCACATCTAACACATCAAGAAACCAAAGTGAGAACAAGTTTACGTCACAGACATACCTAAACCTTAAGATACACGGGTTTGAAAGATGGCTGGTGGAGTCGTAGTCGCTTCAAAAAATGGAAGGCATTATGAAGGGAAGGTCACATCATTTGTGTTGGCCACATGTTTGGTGGCGGCCATGGGAGGTCTACTTTTCGGTTATGATCTTGGTATTACAGGAGGAGTGACTTCCATGGAACCATTCCTTGTCAAATTCTTCCCTGGTGTTTACAAGCAAATGAAAGATGAATCTGGGCACGAGAGCCAATATTGCAAATTTGACAACGAGCTCCTTACTTTGTTCACATCTTCCTTGTATCTTGCAGCATTAATAGCTTCTTTCTTTGCTTCCACGACTACAAGAATGTTTGGACGTAAGGCCTCAATGTTTGCAGGTGGCTTGTTTTTCCTTGTTGGGGCTTTGTTGAATGGTTTTGCTGTCAACATTGAAATGCTTATCCTCGGTCGCCTATTGCTTGGTTTCGGTGTAGGATATTGTAATCAGGTATGAACTGGTATCAATCTTATGCTTTCATGTTGTGATGTATAAAAGGTCAAGAATATTGCAAGACTGATTGCATTTAATTTTGTTTGTCGCTCCTAAACAGTCGGTTCCAGTGTATTTGTCTGAAATGGCTCCAGCACAGATCAGAGGTGCACTCAACATTGGCTTCCAAATGATGATCACAATTGGAATCCTAGGTGCAAATCTTATCAACTACTGCACTGCCAATCTTGAGAACGGATGGAGAATTTCTTTGGGTATTGGAGCCGTCCCTGCAATCATGTTGTGTATATGATCTTTTTTCTTAGGTGACACACCAAACTCTATGATTGAAAGGGGCCAAAAAGAAGGAGCTAAGAAAATGCTGCAAAAGATTCGTGGCATTGATAATGTTGATGAGGAGTTCCAAGATCTAATTGATGCTTGCGACGAAGCCAAAAAGGTGGAGCACCCGTGGAAGAATATTACACAACCAAGATACAGGCCTCAACTCACTTTTTGCTCTCTCATTCCATTCTTCCAACAACTCACCGGCATCAATGTTATCATGTTTTATGCACCTGTGCTTTTCAAAACTCTTGGTTTTGGAAACGATGCTTCGCTCATGTCCGCAGTAATTACCGGAGGTGTCAACGTTGTTGCTACTTTTGTTTCCATCTTCGTTGTGGACAAGTTTGGAAGAAGGATTTTGTTCCTTGAAGGTGGTGTCCAAATGTTTATTTGCCAGGTGAAAATTGCAACTTAACGAGTAATTAATTCGTTATATTTTAAAATTAGTATCCACACACCGCTCAAACTAAGCCATTTTAAAATCATGACTAATATAAATGTTATAATCATTTATTGTAGATTGTTGTTGGAAGCATGATTGCTATCAAGTTTGGAGTTAGCGGTGAAGGATCGTTTACCAAAAATGAAGCCAATCTTCTCTTGTTCTTTATATGTGCATATGTTGCGGCATTTGCATGGTCTTGGGGTCCGTTGGGATGGTTAGTGCCTAGTGAAATATGCTCTCTTGAGGTTCGATCTGCAGGTCAAGCTACCAATGTTGCTGTGAACATGTTGTTCACCTTTGCCATTGCTCAAATTTTTCTTACTATGCTTTGTCACTTGAAGTTCGGACTTTTCTTCTTTTTTGCTGGCTTTGTGCTCATCATGACAATTTTCATTGCCTTGTTTCTACCCGAGACAAACAACGTCCCCATTGAAGAAATGAGTAAAGTGTGGAAGTCTCATTGGTTTTGGACAAAGTTTGTTCCTGATGTTGTCACTGATAATGACCACAAGGTGGTTGCTTGATTTTGTTTTTTAGGAAAATGCTCGTGGCGTAGACCACGATGTGTGATATAATAGTTTCCGTAAAATTAGTTTTATTTTTGTATCTACAAATTTATTTATAATTGTATTTATTTAAGATTGATCTTTTATAAATTGATGTTTTAATATAATGTACTTGTAGTTTGAAGACATAGTTAGTTTTCTTTAGTTTAATTTAATACTTCGGAAGAAAAATCATTATCCAAAAACAAAATATAGCTATAAAATTATGTCATTTCCTAACTAAATTAAATTGAAATATTTGTATGTTATAATAAATGAACTATTGGTTTTTGGTATGTGAAGATAAATGAATTAGTTTATTATAGATTTATATTCCCATCAATTTAGTTCAATGAAAATTTTGATATTAGTGAAGTTCGTCAATTAAAAATCACATCAATATACTTACACCCAAAATAAGTTGATAAAAATAGTTTTTAAGTTGTGTTATTTTTTTCACAAAAGACATTTTTTTATCAAAATATATTCCTATTCATAAACTCAGTTGACACAACATCTATTTCTAAGTCACTAAAATTCTTCCAACAAACCTCTTAACCAATAAATTTAAATATTTATACATTCTAAATATTAACAAACAAGCCGAGAATATTGATCTAACCGTACAAGTTGTACTAGGATAAATATTATTTGTGTTATTATCGAATGACACTGTCAAAACCATCCCAAAGAAGTTTGGAAAATGAATTTTACCACGAATAGACTTGCAAAACCAAAATAAAACTTTTTGACGACGAAGACAACAACTAAATAAACAAATATACTTATCTAGGAAAGAAAATACTTATGGATTATTAAAAAAATATGAATGTATAATAACACTCTTGATAATTTAAAGAAATCTTATTGTGGTTTATTTATGCTTGTTCAATAAATGTAAAGTTTTTAAAAGCAAACTAGCACGTAATGAAATCATTGTAACACCGTGAATACTTTCTATGTTGGCACCCAACTAAGTTTGAATTAAACTAGCCATACTTACATAAAATATATCAATACTTATTTTGAAACAATATGTACATATAAAACAAAAATAATAAAAATATGTATTTTAATGTGCTTTTGATCCTTGTAACAAATATGTTTTTCCATTTTAATTTATCATTTTTTATTTATTTTAACATGTTAGAGTAATTTATTTTAGTAATATGAAAATTAATTAGTAAATCAAACTAATATACTATGGACTGAAACAAAAAGAGAAAAGATAAAATAATACTAGTAAATGGATAGTCATTATAATGACTATAAAACAAGGACATTTAATTGTAGCAGAATGAAAAAATGGTCAAATAAAAATTACAATCTCAATTCCATCATAAAATATAACATCCTCAATTATATGTTTGATCGTTCATTTATCGGTTCAACCTCATCTTGTACGAGTGGTAAGAAAACTTTGATTGGTTCATTGATTTATATTTTTGATTATTAATTCAAATAAGTAAATTTTAAAATATTTAATTTCAATGATTATTAAAATTATTTAACCTTGAAATACTTCAAATAATTTCTATGATTTTCTTTTGTTTGTAACAAATGGAATTCGACTAACTTTGCATTTAATTTTTTTTACTACACCGTAAATCGATTGACAGAGTACCGTTAGATATTATTTAAAGGGGCTTGTTCTATCATTACGTTTGGTAATCTAATCCAAAAATTAGCTCTTATCCCAAGTCCCGATAATATTGTATCGACACCAAATTTAGAGAAAGAATGTTGTTATCTTGGCAAATTACTATGATGCAAATAATTACGAATATTCAAAATGTGTGTACTGTCGAAACAACTATACGTTTGTCATAACTTCCTCTTATCTTGTTGTCAATTGTCTACTCTATAAAATGGGCATAATATTTCACATCTAACACATCAAGAAACCAAAGTGAGAACAAGTTTACGTCACAGACATACCTAAACCTTAAGATACACGGGTTTGAAAGATGGCTGGTGGAGTCGTAGTCGCTTCAAAAAATGGAAGGCATTATGAAGGGAAGGTCACATCATTTGTGTTGGCCACATGTTTGGTGGCGGCCATGGGAGGTCTACTTTTCGGTTATGATCTTGGTATTACAGGAGGAGTGACTTCCATGGAACCATTCCTTGTCAAATTCTTCCCTGGTGTTTACAAGCAAATGAAAGATGAATCTGGGCACGAGAGCCAATATTGCAAATTTGACAATGAGCTCCTTACTTTGTTCACATCTTCCTTGTATCTTGCAGCATTAATAGCTTCTTTCTTTGCTTCCACGACTACAAGAATGTTTGGACGTAAGGCCTCAATGTTTGCAGGTGGCTTGTTTTTCCTTGTTGGGGCTTTGTTGAATGGTTTTGCTGTCAACATTGAAATGCTTATCCTCGGTCGCCTATTGCTTGGTTTCGGTGTAGGATATTGTAATCAGGTATGAACTGGTATCAATCTTATGCTTTCATGTTGTGATGTATAAAAGGTCAAGAATATTGCAAGACTGATTGCATTTAATTTTGTTTGTCGCTCCTAAACAGTCGGTTCCAGTGTATTTGTCTGAAATGGCTCCAGCACAGATCAGAGGTGCACTCAACATTGGCTTCCAAATGATGATCACAATTGGAATCCTAGGTGCAAATCTTATCAACTACTGCACTGCCAATCTTGAGAACGGATGGAGAATTTCTTTGGGTATTGGAGCCGTCCCTGCAATCATGTTGTGTATAGGATCTTTTTTCTTAGGTGACACACCAAACTCTATGATTGAAAGGGGCCAAAAAGAAGGAGCTAAGAAAATGCTGCAAAAGATTCGTGGCATTGATAATGTTGATGAGGAGTTCCAAGATCTAATTGATGCTTGCGACGAAGCCAAAAAGGTGGAGCACCCGTGGAAGAATATTACACAACCAAGATACAGGCCTCAACTCACTTTTTGCTCTCTCATTCCATTCTTCCAACAACTCACCGGCATCAATGTTATCATGTTTTATGCACCTGTGCTTTTCAAAACTCTTGGTTTTGGAAACGATGCTTCGCTCATGTCCGCAGTAATTACCGGAGGTGTCAACGTTGTTGCTACTTTTGTTTCCATCTTCGTTGTGGACAAGTTTGGAAGAAGGATTTTGTTCCTTGAAGGTGGTGTCCAAATGTTTATTTGTCAGGTGAAAATTGCAACTTAACGAGTAATTAATTCGTTATATTTTAAAATTAGTATCCACACACCGCTCAAACTAAGCCATTTTAAAATCATGACTAATATAAATGTTATAATCATTTATTGTAGATTGTTGTTGGAAGCATGATTGCTATCAAGTTTGGAGTTAGCGGTGAAGGATCGTTTACCAAAAATGAAGCCAATCTTCTCTTGTTCTTTATATGTGCATATGTTGCGGCATTTGCATGGTCTTGGGGTCCGTTGGGATGGTTAGTGCCTAGTGAAATATGCTCTCTTGAGGTTCGATCTGCAGGTCAAGCTACCAATGTTGTTGTGAACATGTTGTTCACCTTTGCCATTGCTCAAATTTTTCTTACTATGCTTTGTCACTTGAAGTTCGGACTTTTCTTCTTTTTTGCTGGCTTTGTGCTCATCATGACAATTTTCATTGCCTTGTTTCTGCCCGAGACAAACAACGTCCCCATTGAAGAAATGAGTAAAGTGTGGAAGTCTCATTGGTTTTGGACAAAGTTTGTTCCTGATGTTGTCACTGATAATGACCACAAGGTGGTTGCTTGATTTTGTTTTTTAGGAAAATGCTCGTGGCGTAGACCACGATGTGTGATATAATAGTTTCCGTAAAATTAGTTTTATTTTTGTATCTACAAATTTATTTATAATTGTATTTATTTAAGATTGATCTTTTATAAATTGATGTTTTAATATAATGTACTTGTAGTTTGAAGACATAGTTAGTTTTCTTTAGTTTAATTTAATACTTCGGAAGAAAAATCATTATCCAAAAACAAAATATAGCTATAAAATTATGTCATTTCCTAACTAAATTAAATTGAAATATTTGTATGTTATAATAAATGAACTATTGGTTTTTGGTATGTGAAGATAAATGAATTAGTTTATTATAGATTTATATTCCCATCAATTTAGTTCAATGAAAATTTTGATATTAGTGAAGTTTGTCAATTAAAAATCACATCAATATACTTACACCCAAAATAAGTTGATAAAAATAGTTTTTAAGTTGTGTTACTTTTTTCACAAAAGACATTTTTTTATCAAAATATATTCCTATTCATAAACTCAGTTGACACAACATCTATTTCTAAGTCACTAAAATTCTTCCAACAAACCTCTTAACCAATAAATTTAAATATTTATACATTCTAAATATTAACAAACAAGCTGAGAATATTGATCTAACCGTACAAGTTGTACTAGGATAAATATTATTTGTGTTATTATCGAATGACACTGTCAAAACCATCCCAAAGAAGTTTGGAAAATGAATTTTACCACGAATAGACTTGCAAAACCAAAATAAAACTTTTTGACGGCGAAGACAACAACTAAATAAACAAATATACTTATCTAGGAAAGAAAATACTTATGGATTATTAAAAAAATATGAATGTATAATAACACTGTTGATAATTTAAAAAAATCTTATTGTGGTTTATTTATGCTTGTTCAATAAATGTAAAGTTTTTAAAAGCAAACTAGCACGTAATGAAATCATTGTAACACCGTGAATCCTTTCTATGTTGGCACCCAACTAAGTTTGAATTAAACTAGCCATACTTACATAAAATATATCAATACTTATTTTGAAACAATATGTACATATAAAACAAAAATAATAAAAATATGTATTTTAATGTGCTTTTGATCCTTGTAACAAATAAGTTTTAACCATTTTAATTTATCATTTTTTATTTATTTTAACATGTTAGAGTAATTTATTTTAGTAATATAAAAATTAATTAGTAAATCAAACTAATATACTATGGACTGAAACAAAAAGAGAAAAAGATAAAATAATACTAGTAGATGGATAGTCATTATAATGACTAGAAAACAAGGACATTTAATTGTAGCAGAATGAAAAAATGGTCAAATAAAAATTACAATCTCAATTCCATCATAAAATATAACATCCTCAATTATATGTTTGATCGTTCATTTATCGGTTCAACCTCATCTTATACGTGTGGTAAGAAAACTTTGATTGGTTCATTGATTTATATTTTTGATTATTAATTCAAATAAGTAAATTTTAAAATATTTAATTTCAATGATTATTAAAATTATTTAACCTTGAAATACTTCAAATAATTTCTATGATTTTCTTTTGTTTGTAACAAATGGAATTCGACTAACTTTGCATTTAATTTTTTTTACTACACCGTAAATAGATTGACAGAGTACCGTTAGATATTATTTAAAGGGGCTTGTTCTATCATTACGTTTGGTAATCTAATCCAAAAATTAGTTCTTATCCCAAGTCCCGATAATATTGTATCGACACCAATTTTAGAGAAAGAATGTTGTTATCTTAGCAAATTACTATGATGCAAATAATTACGAATATTCAAAATGTGTGTACTGTCGAAACAACTATACGTTTGTCATAACTTCCTCTTATCTTGTTGTCAATTGTCTACTCTATAAAATGGGCATAATATTTCACATCTAACACATCAAGAAACCAAAGTGAGAACAAGTTTACGTCACAGACATACCTAAACCTTAAGATACACGGGTTTGAAAGATGGCTGGTGGAGTCGTAGTCGCTTCAAAAAATGGAAGGCATTATGAAGGGAAGGTCACATCATTTGTGTTGGCCACATGTTTGGTGGCGGCCATGGGAGGTCTACTTTTCGGTTATGATCTTGGTATTACAGGAGGAGTGACTTCCATGGAACCATTCCTTGTCAAATTCTTCCCTGGTGTTTACAAGCAAATGAAAGATGAATCTGGGCACGAGAGCCAATATTGCAAATTTGACAACGAGCTCCTTACTTTGTTCACATCTTCCTTGTATCTTGCAGCATTAATAGCTTCTTTCTTTGCTTCCACAACTACAAGAATGTTTGGACGTAAGGCCTCAATGTTTGCAGGTGGCTTGTTTTTCCTTGTTGGGGCTTTGTTGAATGGTTTTGCTGTCAACATTGAAATGCTTATCCTCGGTCGCCTATTGCTTGGTTTCGGTGTAGGATATTGTAATCAGGTATGAACTGGTATCAATCTTATGCTTTCATGTTGTGATGTATAAAAGGTCAAGAATATTGCAAGACTGATTGCATTTAATTTTGTTTGTCGCTCCTAAACAGTCGGTTCCAGTGTATTTGTCTGAAATGGCTCCAGCACATATCAGAGGTGCACTCAACATTGGCTTCCAAATGATGATCACAATTGGAATCCTAGGTGCAAATCTTATCAACTACTGCACTGCCAATCTTGAGAACGGATGGAGAATTTCTTTGGGTATTGGAGCCGTCCCTGCAATCATGTTGTGTATAGGATATTTTTTCTTAGGTGACACACCAAACTCTATGATTGAAAGGGGCCAAAAAGAAGGAGCTAAGAAAATGTTGCAAAAGATTCGTGGCATTGATAATGTTGATGAGGAGTTCCAAGATCTAATTGATGCTTGCGACGAAGCCAAAAAGGTGGAGCACCCGTGGAAGAATATTACACAACCAAGATACAGGCCTCAACTCACTTTTTGCTCTCTCATTCCATTCTTCCAACAACTCACCGGCATCAATGTTATCATGTTTTATGCACCTGTGCTTTTCAAAACTCTTGGTTTTGGAAACGATGCTTCGCTCATGTCCGCAGTAATTACCGGAGGTGTCAACGTTGTTGCTACTTTTGTTTCCATCTTCGTTGTGGACAAGTTTGGAAGAAGGATTTTGTTCCTTGAAGGTGGTGTCCAAATGTTTATTTGCCAGGTGAAAATTGCAACTTAACGAGTAATTAATTCGTTATATTTTAAAATTAGTATCCACACACCGCTCAAACTAAGCCATTTTAAAATCATGACTAATATAAATGTTATAATCATTTATTGTAGATTGTTGTTGGAAGCATGATTGCTATCAAGTTTGGAGTTAGCGGTGAAGGATCGTTTACCAAAAATGAAGCCAATCTTCTCTTGTTCTTTATATGTGCATATGTTGCGGCATTTGCATGGTCTTGGGGTCCGTTGGGATGGTTAGTGCCTAGTGAAATATGCTCTCTTGAGGTTCGATCTGCAGGTCAAGCTACCAATGTTGCTGTGAACATGTTGTTCACCTTTGCCATTGCTCAAATTTTTCTTACTATGCTTTGTCACTTGAAGTTCGGACTTTTCTTCTTTTTTGCTTGCTTTGTGCTCATCATGACAATTTTCATTGCCTTGTTTCTACCCGAGACAAACAACGTCCCCATTGAAGAAATGAGTAAAGTGTGGAAGTCTCATTGGTTTTGGACAAAGTTTGTTCCTGATGTTGTCACTGATAATGACCACAAGGTGGTTGCTTGATTTTGTTTTTTAGGAAAATGCTCGTGGCGTAGACCACGATGTGTGATATAATAGTTTCCGTAAAATTAGTTTTATTTTTGTATCTACAAATTTATTTATAATTGTATTTATTTAAGATTGATCTTTTATAAATTGATGTTTTAATATAATGTACTTGTAGTTTGAAGACATAGTTAGTTTTCTTTAGTTTAATTTAATACTTCGGAAGAAAAATCATTATCCAAAAACAAAATATAGCTATAAAATTATGTCATTTCCTAACTAAATTAAATTGAAATATTTGTATGTTATAATAAATGAACTATTGGTTTTTGGTATGTGAAGATAAATGAATTAGTTTATTATAGATTTATATTCCCATCAATTTAGTTCAATGAAAATTTTGATATTAGTGAAGTTCGTCAATTAAAAATCACATCAATATACTTACACCCAAAATAAGTTGATAAAAATAGTTTTTAAGTTGTGTTATTTTTTTCACAAAAGACATTTTTTTATCAAAATATATTCCTATTCATAAACTCAGTTGACACAACATCTATTTCTAAGTCACTAAAATTCTTCCAACAAACCTCTTAACCAATAAATTTAAATATTTATACATTCTAAATATTAACAAACAAGCCGAGAATATTGATCTAACCGTACAAGTTGTACTAGGATAAATATTATTTGTGTTATTATCGAATGACACTGTCAAAACCATCCCAAAGAAGTTTGGAAAATGAATTTTACCACGAATAGACTTGCAAAACCAAAATAAAACTTTTTGACGGCGAAGACAACAACTAAATAAACAAATATACTTATCTAGGAAAGAAAATACTTATGGATTATTAAAAAAATATGAATGTATAATAACATTCTTGATAATTTAAAAAAATCTTATTGTGGTTTATTTATGCTTGTTCAATAAATGTAAAGTTTTTAAAAGCAAACTAGCACGTAATGAAATCATTGTAACACCGTGAATCCTTTCTATGTTGGCACCCAACTAAGTTTGAATTAAACTAGCCATACTTACATAAAATATATCAATACTTATTTTGAAACAATATGTACATATAAAACAAAAATAATAAAAATATGTATTTTAATGTGCTTTTGATCCTTGTAACAAATAAGTTTTAACCATTTTAATTTATCATTTTTTATTTATTTTAACATGTTAGAGTAATTTATTTTAGTAATATAAAAATTAATTAGTAAATCAAACTAATATACTATGGACTGAAACAAAAAGAGAAAAAGATAAAATAATACTAGTAGATGGATAGTCATTATAATGACTAGAAAACAAGGACATTTAATTGTAGCAGAATGAAAAAA
Organism: Cicer pinnatifidum; assembly: GCA_037974775.1. Lineage (NCBI taxonomy): Eukaryota > Viridiplantae > Streptophyta > Magnoliopsida > Fabales > Fabaceae > Cicer > Cicer pinnatifidum. Next base: position 50,509,644 of record JBBPBR010000003.1, read on the forward strand.
TGGTCAAATAAAAATTACAATCTCAATTCCATCATAAAATATAACATCCTCAATTATATGTTTGATCGTTCATTTATCGGTTCAACCTCATCTTATACGTGTGGTAAGAAAACTTTGATTGGTTCATTGATTTATATTTTTGATTATTAATTCAAATAAGTAAATTTTAAAATATTTAATTTCAATGATTATTAAAATTATTTAACCTTGAAATACTTCAAATAATTTCTATGATTTTCTTTTGTTTGTAACAAATGGAATTAGACTAACTTTGCATTTAATTTTTTTTACTACACCGTAAATAGATTGACAGAGTACCGTTAGATATTATTTAAAGGGGCTTGTTCTATCATTACGTTTGGTAATCTAATCCAAAAATTAGCTCTTATCCCAAGTCCCGATAATATTGTATCGACACCAATTTTAGAGAAAGAATGTTGTTATCTTAGCAAATTACTATGATGCAAATAATTACGAATATTCAAAATGTGTGTACTGTCGAAACAACTATACGTTTGTCATAACTTCCTCTTATCTTGTTGTCAATTGTCTACTCTATAAAATGGGCATAATATTTCACATCTAACACATCAAGAAACCAAAGTGAGAACAAGTTTACGTCACAGACATACCTAAACCTTAAGATACACGGGTTTGAAAGATGGCTGGTGGAGTCGTAGTCGCTTCAAAAAATGGAAGGCATTATGAAGGGAAGGTCACATCATTTGTGTTGGCCACATGTTTGGTGGCGGCCATGGGAGGTCTACTTTTCGGTTATGATCTTGGTATTACAGGAGGAGTGACTTCCATGGAACCATTCCTTGTCAAATTCTTCCCTGGTGTTTACAAGCAAATGAAAGATGAATCTGGGCACGAGAGCCAATATTGCAAATTTGACAACGAGCTCCTTACTTTGTTCACATCTTCCTTGTATCTTGCAGCATTAATAGCTTCTTTCTTTGCTTCCACGACTACAAGAATGTTTGGACGTAAGGCCTCAATGTTTGCAGGTGGCTTGTTTTTCCTTGTTGGGGCTTTGTTGAATGGTTTTGCTGTCAACATTGAAATGCTTATCCTCGGTCGCCTATTGCTTGGTTTCGGTGTAGGATATTGTAATCAGGTATGAACTGGTATCAATCTTATGCTTTCATGTTGTGATGTATAAAAGGTCAAGAATATTGCAAGACTGATTGCATTTAATTTTGTTTGTCGCTCCTAAACAGTCGGTTCCAGTGTATTTGTCTGAAATGGCTCCAGCACAGATCAGAGGTGCACTCAACATTGGCTTCCAAATGATGATCACAATTGGAATCCTAGGTGCAAATCTTATCAACTACTGGACTGCCAATCTTGAGAACGGATGGAGAATTTCTTTGGGTATTGGAGCCGTCCCTGCAATCATGTTGTGTATAGGATCTTTTTTCTTAGGTGACACACCAAACTCTATGATTGAAAGGGGCCAAAAAGAAGGAGCTAAGAAAATGCTGCAAAAGATTTGTGGCATTGATAATGTTGATGAGGAGTTCCAAGATCTAATTGATGCTTGCGACGAAGCCAAAAAGGTGGAGCACCCGTGGAAGAATATTACACAACCAAGATACAGGCCTCAACTCACTTTTTGCTCTCTCATTCCATTCTTCCAACAACTCACCGGCATCAATGTTATCATGTTTTATGCACCTGTGCTTTTCAAAACTCTTGGTTTTGGAAACGATGCTTCGCTCATGTCCGCAGTAATTACCGGAGGTGTCAACGTTGTTGCTACTTTTGTTTCCATCTTCGTTGTGGACAAGTTTGGAAGAAGGATTTTGTTCCTTGAAGGTGGTGTCCAAATGTTTATTTGCCAGGTGAAAATTGCAACTTAACGAGTAATTAATTCGTTATATTTTAAAATTAGTATCCACACACCGCTCAAACTAAGCCATTTTAAAATCATGACTAATATAAATGTTATAATCATTTATTGTAGATTGTTGTTGGAAGCATGATTGCTATCAAGTTTGGAGTTAGCGGTGAAGGATCGTTTACCAAAAATGAAGCCAATCTTCTCTTGTTCTTTATATGTGCATATGTTGCGGCATTTGCATGGTCTTGGGGTCCGTTGGGATGGTTAGTGCCTAGTGAAATATGCTCTCTTGAGGTTCGATCTGCAGGTCAAGCTACCAATGTTGCTGTGAACATGTTGTTCACCTTTGCCATTGCTCAAATTTTTCTTACTATGCTTTGTCACTTGAAGTTCGGACTTTTCTTCTTTTTTGCTGGCTTTGTGCTCATCATGACAATTTTCATTGCCTTGTTTCTGCCCGAGACAAACAACGTCCCCATTGAAGAAATGAGTAAAGTGTGGAAGTCTCATTGGTTTTGGACAAAGTTTGTTCCTGATGTTGTCACTAATAATGACCACAAGGTGGTTGCTTGATTTTGTTTTTTAGGAAAATGCTCGTGGCGTAGACCACGATGTGTGATATAATAGTTTCCGTAAAATTAGTTTTATTTTTGTATCTACAAATTTATTTATAATTGTATTTATTTAAGATTGATCTTTTATAAATTGATGTTTTAATATAATGTACTTGTAGTTTGAAGACATAGTTAGTTTTCTTTAGTTTAATTTAATACTTCGGAAGAAAAATCATTATCCAAAAACAAAATATAGCTATAAAATTATGTCATTTCCTAACTAAATTAAATTGAAATATTTGTATGTTATAATAAATGAACTATTGGTTTTTGGTATGTGAAGATAAATGAATTAGTTTATTATAGATTTATATTCCCATCAATTTAGTTCAATGAAAATTTTGATATTAGTGAAGTTCGTCAATTAAAAATCACATCAATATACTTACACCCAAAATAAGTTGATAAAAATAGTTTTTAAGTTGTGTTATTTTTTTCACAAAAGACATTTTTTT
>JBBPBR010000003.1:50512701-50534370 GCA_037974775.1 Cicer pinnatifidum
AGTTGACACAACATCTATTTCTAAGTCACTAAAATTCTTCCAACAAACCTCTTAACCAATAAATTTAAATATTTATACATTCTAAATATTAACAAACAAGCCGAGAATATTGATCTAACCGTACAAGTTGTACTAGGATAAATATTATTTGTGTTATTATCGAATGACACTGTCAAAACCATCCCAAAGAAGTTTGGAAAATGAATTTTACCACGAATAGACTTGCAAAACCAAAATAAAACTTTTTGACGGCGAAGACAACAACTAAATAAACAAATATACTTATCTAGGAAAGAAAATACTTATGGATTATTAAAAAAATATGAATGTATAATAACACTGTTGATAATTTAAAAAAATCTTATTGTGGTTTATTTATGCTTGTTCAATAAATGTAAAGTTTTTAAAAGCAAACTAGCACGTAATGAAATCATTGTAACACCGTGAATCCTTTCTATGTTGGCACCCAACTAAGTTTGAATTAAACTAGCCATACTTACATAAAATATATCAATACTTATTTTGAAACAATATGTACATATAAAACAAAAATAATAAAAATATGTATTTTAATGTGCTTTTGATCCTTGTAACAAATAAGTTTTAACCATTTTAATTTATCATTTTTTATTTATTTTAACATGTTAGAGTAATTTATTTTAGTAATATAAAAATTAATTAGTAAATCAAACTAATATACTATGGACTGAAACAAAAACAGAAAAAGATAAAATAATACTAGTAGATGGATAGTCATTATAATGACTAGAAAACAAGGACATTTAATTGTAGCAGAATGAAAAAATGGTCAAATAAAAATTACAATCTCAATTCCATCATAAAATATAACATCCTCAATTATATGTTTGATCGTTCATTTATCGGTCCAACCTCATCTTATACGTGTGGTAAGAAAACTTTGATTGGTTCATTGATTTATATTTTTGATTATTAATTCAAATAAGTAAATTTTAAAATATTTAATTTCAATGATTATTAAAATTATTTAACCTTGAAATACTTCAAATAATTTCTATGATTTTCTTTTGTTTGTAACAAATGGAATTCGACTAACTTTGCATTTAATTTTTTTTACTACACCGTAAATAGATTGACAGAGTACCGTTAGATATTATTTAAAGGGGCTTGTTCTATCATTACGTTTGGTAATCTAATCCAAAAATTAGCTCTTATCCCAAGTCCCGATAATATTGTATCGACACCAATTTTAGAGAAAGAATGTTGTTATCTTAGCAAATTACTATGATGCAAATAATTACGAATATTCAAAATGTGTGTACTGTCGAAACAACTATACGTTTGTCATAACTTCCTCTTATCTTGTTGTCAATTGTCTACTCTATAAAATGGGTATAATATTTCACATCTAACACATCAAGAAACCAAAGTGAGAACAAGTTTACGTCACAGACATACCTAAACCTTAAGATACACGGGTTTGAAAGATGGCTGGTGGAGTCGTAGTCGCTTCAAAAAATGGAAGGCATTATGAAGGGAAGGTCACATCATTTGTGTTGGCCACATGTTTGGTGGCGGCCATGGGAGGTCTACTTTTCGGTTATGATCTTGGTATTACAGGAGGAGTGACTTCCATGGAACCATTCCTTGTCAAATTCTTCCCTGGTGTTTACAAGCAAATGAAAGATGAATCTGGGCACGAGAGCCAATATTGCAAATTTGACAATGAGCTCCTTACTTTGTTCACATCTTCCTTGTATCTTGCAGCATTAATAGCTTCTTTCTTTGCTTCCACGACTACAAGAATGTTTGGACGTAAGGCCTCAATGTTTGCAGGTGGCTTGTTTTTCCTTGTTGGGGCTTTGTTGAATGGTTTTGCTGTCAACATTGAAATGCTTATCCTCGGTCGCCTATTGCTTGGTTTCGGTGTAGGATATTGTAATCAGGTATGAACTGGTATCAATCTTATGCTTTCATGTTGTGATGTATAAAAGGTCAAGAATATTGCAAGACTGATTGCATTTAATTTTGTTTGTCGCTCCTAAACAGTCGGTTCCAGTGTATTTGTCTGAAATGGCTCCAGCACAGATCAGAGGTGCACTCAACATTGGCTTCCAAATGATGATCACAATTGGAATCCTAGGTGCAAATCTTATCAACTACTGGACTGCCAATCTTGAGAACGGATGGAGAATTTCTTTGGGTATTGGAGCCGTCCCTGCAATCATGTTGTGTATAGGATCTTTTTTCTTAGGTGACACACCAAACTCTATGATTGAAAGGGGCCAAAAAGAAGGAGCTAAGAAAATGCTGCAAAAGATTTGTGGCATTGATAATGTTGATGAGGAGTTCCAAGATCTAATTGATGCTTGCGACGAAGCCAAAAAGGTGGAGCACCCGTGGAAGAATATTACACAACCAAGATACAGGCCTCAACTCACTTTTTGCTCTCTCATTCCATTCTTCCAACAACTCACCGGCATCAATGTTATCATGTTTTATGCACCTGTGCTTTTCAAAACTCTTGGTTTTGGAAACGATGCTTCGCTCATGTCCGCAGTAATTACCGGAGGTGTCAACGTTGTTGCTACTTTTGTTTCCATCTTCGTTGTGGACAAGTTTGGAAGAAGGATTTTGTTCCTTGAAGGTGGTGTCCAAATGTTTATTTGCCAGGTGAAAATTGCAACTTAACGAGTAATTAATTCGTTATATTTTAAAATTAGTATCCACACACCGCTCAAACTAAGCCATTTTAAAATCATGACTAATATAAATGTTATAATCATTTATTGTAGATTGTTGTTGGAAGCATGATTGCTATCAAGTTTGGAGTTAGCGGTGAAGGATCGTTTACCAAAAATGAAGCCAATCTTCTCTTGTTCTTTATATGTGCATATGTTGCGGCATTTGCATGGTCTTGGGGTCCGTTGGGATGGTTAGTGCCTAGTGAAATATGCTCTCTTGAGGTTCGATCTGCAGGTCAAGCTACCAATGTTGCTGTGAACATGTTGTTCACCTTTGCCATTGCTCAAATTTTTCTTACTATGCTTTGTCACTTGAAGTTCGGACTTTTCTTCTTTTTTGCTGGCTTTGTGCTCATCATGACAATTTTCATTGCCTTGTTTCTGCCCGAGACAAACAACGTCCCCATTGAAGAAATGAGTAAAGTGTGGAAGTCTCATTGGTTTTGGACAAAGTTTGTTCCTGATGTTGTCACTGATAATGACCACAAGGTGGTTGCTTGATTTTGTTTTTTAGGAAAATGCTCGTGGCGTAGACCACGATGTGTGATATAATAGTTTCCGTAAAATTAGTTTTATTTTTGTATCTACAAATTTATTTATAATTGTATTTATTTAAGATTGATCTTTAATAAATTGATGTTTTAATATAATGTACTTGTAGTTTGAAGACATAGTTAGTTTTCTTTAGTTTAATTTAATACTTCGGAAGAAAAATCATTATCCAAAAACAAAATATAGCTATAAAATTATGTCATTTCCTAACTAAATTAAATTGAAATATTTGTATGTTATAATAAATGAACTATTGGTTTTTGGTATGTGAAGATAAATGAATTAGTTTATTATAGATTTATATTCCCATCAATTTAGTTCAATGAAAATTTTGATATTAGTGAAGTTCGTCAATTAAAAATCACATCAATATACTTACACCCAAAATAAGTTGATAAAAATAGTTTTTAAGTTGTGTTATTTTTTTCACAAAAGACATTTTTTTATCAAAATATATTCCTATTCATAAACTCAGTTGACACAACATCTATTTCTAAGTCACTAAAATTCTTCCAACAAACCTCTTAACCAATAAATTTAAATATTTATACATTCTAAATATTAACAAACAAGCCGAGAATATTGATCTAACCGTACAAGTTGTACTAGGATAAATATTATTTGTGTTATTATCGAATGACACTGTCAAAACCATCCCAAAGAAGTTTGGAAAATGAATTTTACCACGAATAGACTTGCAAAACCAAAATAAAACTTTTTGACGGCGAAGACAACAACTAAATAAACAAATATACTTATCTAGGAAAGAAAATACTTATGGATTATTAAAAAAATATGAATGTATAATAACATTCTTGATAATTTAAAAAAATCTTATTGTGGTTTATTTATGCTTGTTCAATAAATGTAAAGTTTTTAAAAGCAAACTAGCACGTAATGAAATCATTGTAACACCGTGAATCCTTTCTATGTTGGCACCCAACTAAGTTTGAATTAAACTAGCCATACTTACATAAAATATATCAATACTTATTTTGAAACAATATGTACATATAAAACAAAAATAATAAAAATATGTATTTTAATGTGCTTTTGATCCTTGTAACAAATAAGTTTTAACCATTTTAATTTATCATTTTTTATTTATTTTAACATGTTAGAGTAATTTATTTTAGTAATATAAAAATTAATTAGTAAATCAAACTAATATACTATGGACTGAAACAAAAAGAGAAAAAGATAAAATAATACTAGTAGATGGATAGTCATTATAATGACTAGAAAACAAGGACATTTAATTGTAGCAGAATGAAAAAATGGTCAAATAAAAATTACAATCTCAATTCCATCATAAAATATAACATCCTCAATTATATGTTTGATCGTTCATTTATCGGTTCAACCTCATCTTATACGTGTGGTAAGAAAACTTTGATTGGTTCATTGATTTATATTTTTGATTATTAATTCAAATAAGTAAATTTTAAAATATTTAATTTCAATGATTATTAAAATTATTTAACCTTGAAATACTTCAAATAATTTCTATGATTTTCTTTTGTTTGTAACAAATGGAATTCGACTAACTTTGCATTTAATTTTTTTTACTACACCGTAAATAGATTGACAGAGTACCGTTAGATATTATTTAAAGGGGCTTGTTCTATCATTACGTTTGGTAATCTAATCCAAAAATTAGCTCTTATCCCAAGTCCCGATAATATTGTATCGACACCAATTTTAGAGAAAGAATGTTGTTATCTTAGCAAATTACTATGATGCAAATAATTACGAATATTCAAAATGTGTGTACTGTCGAAACAACTATACGTTTGTCATAACTTCCTCTTATCTTGTTGTCAATTGTCTACTCTATAAAATGGGCATAATATTTCACATCTAACACATCAAGAAACTAAAGTGAGAACAAGTTTACGTCACAGACATACCTAAACCTTAAGATACACGGGTTTGAAAGATGGCTGGTGGAGTCGTAGTCGCTTCAAAAAATGGAAGGCATTATGAAGGGAAGGTCACATCATTTGTGTTGGCCACATGTTTGGTGGCGGCCATGGGAGGTCTACTTTTCGGTTATGATCTTGGTATTACAGGAGGAGTGACTTCCATGGAACCATTCCTTGTCAAATTCTTCCCTGGTGTTTACAAGCAAATGAAAGATGAATCTGGGCACGAGAGCCAATATTGCAAATTTGACAACGAGCTCCTTACTTTGTTCACATCTTCCTTGTATCTTGCAGCATTAATAGCTTCTTTCTTTGCTTCCACGACTACAAGAATGTTTGGACGTAAGGCCTCAATGTTTGCAGGTGGCTTGTTTTTCCTTGTTGGGGCTTTGTTGAATGGTTTTGCTGTCAACATTGAAATGCTTATCCTCGGTCGCCTATTGCTTGGTTTCGGTGTAGGATATTGTAATCAGGTATGAACTGGTATCAATCTTATGCTTTCATGTTGTGATGTATAAAAGGTCAAGAATATTGCAAGACTGATTGCATTTAATTTTGTTTGTCGCTCCTAAACAGTCGGTTCCAGTGTATTTGTCTGAAATGGCTCCAGCACAGATCAGAGGTGCACTCAACATTGGCTTCCAAATGATGATCACAATTGGAATCCTAGGTGCAAATCTTATCAACTACTGGACTGCCAATCTTGAGAACGGATGGAGAATTTCTTTGGGTATTGGAGCCGTCCCTGCAATCATGTTGTGTATAGGATCTTTTTTCTTAGGTGACACACCAAACTCTATGATTGAAAGGGGCCAAAAAGAAGGAGCTAAGAAAATGCTGCAAAAGATTCGTGGCATTGATAATGTTGATGAGGAGTTCCAAGATCTAATTGATGCTTGCGACGAAGCCAAAAAGGTGGAGCACCCGTGGAAGAATATTACACAACCAAGATACAGGCCTCAACTCACTTTTTGCTCTCTCATTCCATTCTTCCAACAACTCACCGGCATCAATGTTATCATGTTTTGTGCACCTGTGCTTTTCAAAACTCTTGGTTTTGGAAACGATGTTTCGCTCATGTCCGCAGTAATTACCGGAGGTGTCAACGTTGTTGCTACTTTTGTTTCCATCTTCGTTGTGGACAAGTTTGGAAGAAGGATTTTGTTCCTTGAAGGTGGTGTCCAAATGTTTATTTGCCAGGTGAAAATTGCAACTTAACGAGTAATTAATTCGTTATATTTTAAAATTAGTATCCACACACCGCTCAAACTAAGCCATTTTAAAATCATGACTAATATAAATGTTATAATCATTTATTGTAGATTGTTGTTGGAAGCATGATTGCTATCAAGTTTGGAGTTAGCGGTGAAGGATCGTTTACCAAAAATGAAGCCAATCTTCTCTTGTTCTTTATATGTGCATATGTTGCGGCATTTGCATGGTCTTGGGGTCCGTTGGGATGGTTAGTGCCTAGTGAAATATGCTCTCTTGAGGTTCGATCTGCAGGTCAAGCTACCAATGTTGCTGTGAACATGTTGTTCACCTTTGCCATTGCTCAAATTTTTCTTACTATGCTTTGTCACTTGAAGTTCGACTTTTCTTCTTTTTTGCTGGCTTTGTGCTCATCATGACAATTTTCATTGCCTTGTTTCTGCCCGAGACAAACAACGTCCCCATTGAAGAAATGAGTAAAGTGTGGAAGTCTCATTGGTTTTGGACAAAGTTTGTTCCTGATGTTGTCACTGTTAATGACCACAAGGTGGTTGCTTGATTTTGTTTTTTAGGAAAATGCTTGTGGCGTAGACCACGATGTGTGATATAATAGTTTCAGTAAAATTAGTTTTATTTTTGTATCTACAAATTTATTTATAATTGTATTTATTTAAGATTGATCTTTTATAAATTGATGTTTTAATATAATGTACTTGTAGTTTGAAGACATAGTTAGTTTTCTTTAGTTTAATTTAATACTTCGGAAGAAAAATCATTATCCAAAAACAAAATATAGCTATAAAATTATGTCATTTCCTAACTAAATTAAATTGAAATATTTGTATGTTATAATAAATGAACTATTGGTTTTTGGTATGTGAAGATAAATGAATTAGTTTATTATAGATTTATATTCCCATCAATTTAGTTCAATGAAAATTTTGATATTAGTGAAGTTCGACAATTAAAAATCACATCAATATACTTACACCCAAAATAAGTTGATAAAAATAGTTTTTAATTTGTGTTATTTTTTTCACAAAAGACATTTTGTTATCAAAATATATTCCTATTCATAAACTCAGTTGACACAACATCTATTTCTAAGTCACTAAAATTCTTCCAACAAACCTCTTAACCAATAAATTTAAATATTTATACATTCTAAATATTAACAAACAAGCCGAGAATATTGATCTAACCGTACAAGTTGTACTAGGATAAATATTATTTGTGTTATTATCGAATGACACTATCAAAACCATCCCAAAGAAGTTTGGAAAATGAATTTTACCACGAATAGACTTGCAAAACCAAAATAAAACTTTTTGACGACGAAGACAACAACTAAATAAACAAATATACTTATCTAGGAAAGAAAATACTTATGGATTATTAAAAAAATATGAATGCATAATAACACTCTTGATAATTTAAAGAAATCTTATTGTGGTTTATTAATGCTTGTTCAATAAATGTAAAGTTTTTAAATGCAAACTAGCACGTAATGAAATCATTGTAACACCGTGAGTACTTTCTATGTTGGCACCCAACTAATTTTGAATTAAACTAGCCATACTTACATAAAATATATCAATACTTATTTTGAAACAATATGTACATATAAAACAAAAATAATAAAAATATGTATTTTAATGTGCTTTTGATCCTTGTAACAAATATGTTTTTCCATTTTAATTTATCATTTTTTATTTATTTTAACATGTTAGAGTAATTTATTTTAGTAATATGAAAATTAATTAGTAAATCAAACTAATATACTATGGACTGAAACAAAAAGAGAAAAGATAAAATAATACTAGTAAATGGATAGTCATTATAATGACTATAAAACAAGGACATTTAATTGTAGCAGAATGAAAAAATGGTCAAATAAAAATTACAATCTCAACTCCATCATAAAATATAACATCCTCAATTATATGTTTGATCGTTCATTTATCGGTTCAACCTCATCTTGTACGAGAGGTAAGAAAACTTTGATTGGTTCATTGATTTATATTTTTGATTATTAATTCAAATAAGTAAATTTTAAAATATTTAATTTCAATGATTATTAAAATTATTTAACCTTAAAATACTTCAAATAATTTCTATGATTTTCTTTTGTTTGTAACAAATGGAATTCGACTAACTTTGGATTTAATTCTTTTATTACACTGTAAATAGATTGACAGAGTACCGTTAGATATTATTTAAAGGGGCTTGTTCTATCATTACGTTTGGTAATCTAATCCAAAAATTAGCTCTTATCCCAAGTGCCGATAATATTGTATCGACACCAAATTTAGAGAAAGAATGTTGTTATCTTAGCAAATTACTATGATGCAAATAATTACGAATATTCAAAATGTGTGTACTGTCGAAACAACTATACGTTTGTCATAACTTCCTCTTATCTTGTTGTCAATTGTCTACTCTATAAAATGGGCATAATATTTCACATCTAACACATCAAGAAACCAAAGTGAGAACAAGTTTACGTCACAGACATACCTAAACCTTAAGATACACGGGTTTGAAAGATGGCTGGTGGAGTCGTAGTCGCTTCAAAAAATGGAAGGCATTATGAAGGGAAGGTCACATCATTTGTGTTGGCCACATGTTTGGTGGCGGCCATGGGAGGTCTACTTTTCGGTTATGATCTTGGTATTACAGGAGGAGTGACTTCCATGGAACCATTCCTTGTCAAATTCTTCCCTGGTGTTTACAAGCAAATGAAAGATGAATCTGGGCACGAGAGCCAATATTGCAAATTTGACAACGAGCTCCTTACTTTGTTCACATCTTCCTTGTATCTTGCAGCATTAATAGCTTCTTTCTTTGCTTCCACGACTACAAGAATGTTTGGACGTAAGGCCTCAATGTTTGCAGGTGGCTTGTTTTTCCTTGTTGGGGCTTTGTTGAATGGTTTTGCTGTCAACATTGAAATGCTTATCCTCGGTCGCCTATTGCTTGGTTTCGGTGTAGGATATTGTAATCAGGTATGAACTGGTATCAATCTTATGCTTTCATGTTGTGATGTATAAAAGGTCAAGAATATTGCAAGACTGATTGCATTTAATTTTGTTTGTCGCTCCTAAACAGTCGGTTCCAGTGTATTTGTCTGAAATGGCTCCAGCACAGATCAGAGGTGCACTCAACATTGGCTTCCAAATGATGATCACAATTGGAATCCTAGGTGCAAATCTTATCAACTACTGGACTGCCAATCTTGAGAACGGATGGAGAATTTCTTTGGGTATTGGAGCCGTCCCTGCAATCATGTTGTGTATAGGATCTTTTTTCTTAGGTGACACACCAAACTCTATGATTGAAAGGGGCCAAAAAGAAGGAGCTAAGAAAATGCTGCAAAAGATTCGTGGCATTGATAATGTTGATGAGGAGTTCCAAGATCTAATTGATGCTTGCGACGAAGCCAAAAAGGTGGAGCACCCGTGGAAGAATATTACACAACCAAGATACAGGCCTCAACTCACTTTTTGCTCTCTCATTCCATTCTTCCAACAACTCACCGGCATCAATGTTATCATGTTTTATGCACCTGTGCTTTTCAAAACTCTTGGTTTTGGAAACGATGCTTCGCTCATGTCCGCAGTAATTACCGGAGGTGTCAACGTTGTTGCTACTTTTGTTTCCATCTTCGTTGTGGACAAGTTTGGAAGAAGGATTTTGTTCCTTGAAGGTGGTGTCCAAATGTTTATTTGCCAGGTGAAAATTGCAACTTAACGAGTAATTAATTCGTTATATTTTAAAATTAGTATCCACACACCGCTCAAACTAAGCCATTTTAAAATCATGACTAATATAAATGTTATAATCATTTATTGTAGATTGTTGTTGGAAGCATGATTGCTATCAAGTTTGGAGTTAGCGGTGAAGGATCGTTTACCAAAAATGAAGCCAATCTTCTCTTGTTCTTTATATGTGCATATGTTGCGGCATTTGCATGGTCTTGGGGTCCGTTGGGATGGTTAGTGCCTAGTGAAATATGCTCTCTTGAGGTTCGATCTGCAGGTCAAGCTACCAATGTTGCTGTGAACATGTTGTTCACCTTTGCCATTGCTCAAATTTTTCTTACTATGCTTTGTCACTTGAAGTTCGGACTTTTCTTCTTTTTTGCTGGCTTTGTGCTCATCATGACAATTTTCATTGCCTTGTTTCTACCCGAGACAAACAACGTCCCCATTGAAGAAATGAGTAAAGTGTGGAAGTCTCATTGGTTTTGGACAAAGTTTGTTCCTGATGTTGTCACTGATAATGACCACAAGGTGGTTGCTTGATTTTGTTTTTTAGGAAAATGCTCGTGGCGTAGACCACGATGTGTGATATAATAGTTTCCGTAAAATTAGTTTTATTTTTGTATCTACAAATTTATTTATAATTGTATTTATTTAAGATTGATCTTTTATAAATTGATGTTTTAATATAATGTACTTGTAGTTTGAAGACATAGTTAGTTTTCTTTAGTTTAATTTAATACTTCGGAAGAAAAATCATTATCCAAAAACAAAATATAGCTATAAAATTATGTCATTTCCTAACTAAATTAAATTGAAATATTTGTATGTTATAATAAATGTACTATTGGTTTTTGGTATGTGAAGATAAATGAATTAGTTTATTACAGATTTATATTCCCATCAATTTAGTTCAATGAAAATTTTGATATTAGTGAAGTTCGTCAAATAAAAATCACATCAATATACTTACACCCAAAATAAGTTGATAAAAATAGTTTTTAAGTTGTGTTATTTTTTTCACAAAAGACATTTTTTTTATCAAAATATATTCCTATTCATAAACTTAGTTGACACAACATCTATTTCTAAGTCACTAAAATTCTTCCAACAAACCTCTTAACCAATAAATTTAAATATTTATACATTCTAAATATTAACAAACAAGCCGAGAATATTGATCTAACCGTACAAGTTGTACTAGGATAAATATTATTTGTGTTATTATCGAATGACACTGTCAAAACCATCCCAAAGAAGTTTGGAAAATGAATTTTACCACGAATAGACTTGCAAAACCAAAATAAAACTTTTTGATGACGAAGGCAACAACTAAATAAACAAATATACTTATCTAGGAAAGAAAATACTTATGGAACATTAAAAAATATGAATGCATAATAACACTCTTGATAATTTAAAGAAATCTTATTATGGTTTATTTATGCTTGTTCAATAAATGTAAAGTTTTTAAAAGCAAACTAGCACGTAATGAAATCATTGTAACACCGTGAATCCTTTCTATGTTGGCACCCAACTAAGTTTGAATTAAACTAGCCATACTTACATAAAATATATCAATACTTATTTTGAAACAATATGTACATATAAAACAAAAATAATAAAAATATGTATTTTAATGTGCTTTTGATCCTTGTAACAAATAAGCTTTTCCATTTTAATTTATCATTTTTTATTTATTTTAACATGTTAGAGTAATTTATTTTAGTAATATAAAAATTAATCAGTAAATCAAACTAATATACTATGGACTGAAACAAAAAGAGAAAAGATAAAATAATACTTGTAGAAGGATAGTCATTATAATGACTAGAAAACAAGGACATTTAATTGTAGCAGAATGAAAAAATGGTCAAATAAAAATTACAATCTCAATTCCATCATAAAATATAACATCCTCAATTATATGTTTGATCGTTCATTTATCGGTCCAACCTCATCTTATACGAGTGGTAAGAAAACTTTGATTGGTTCATTGATTTATATTTTTGATTATTAATTCAAATAAGTAAATTTTAAAATATTTAATTTCAATGATTATTAAAATTATCTAACCTTGAAATACTTCAAATAATTTCTACGACTTTCTTTTGTTTGTAACAAATGGAATTCGACTAACTTTGCATTTAATTTTTTTTACTACACCGTAAATAGATTGACAGAGTACCGTTAGATATTATTTAAAGGGGCTTGTTCTATCATTACGTTTGGTAATCTAATCCAAAAATTAGCTCTTATCCCAAGTCCCGATAATATTGTATCGACACCAAATTTAGAGAAAGAATGTTGTTATCTTAGGAAATTACTATGATGCAAATAATTACGAATATTCAAAATGTGTGTACTGTCGAAACAACTATACGTTTGTCATAACTTCCTCTTATCTTGTTGTCAATTGTCTACTCTATAAAATGGGCATAATATTTCACATCTAACACATCAAGAAACCAAAGTGAGAACAAGTTTACGTCACAGACATACCTAAACCTTAAGATACACGGGTTTGAAAGATGGCTGGTGGAGTCGTAGTCGCTTCAAAAAATGGAAGGCATTATGAAGGGAAGGTCACATCATTTGTGTTGGCCACATGTTTGGTGGCGGCCATGGGAGGTCTACTTTTCGGTTATGATCTTGGTATTACAGGAGGAGTGACTTCCATGGAACCATTCCTTGTCAAATTCTTCCCTGGTGTTTACAAGCAAATGAAAGATGAATCTGGGCACGAGAGCCAATATTGCAAATTTGACAACGAGCTCCTTACTTTGTTCACATCTTCCTTGTATCTTGCAGCATTAATAGCTTCTTTCTTTGCTTCCACGACTACAAGAATGTTTGGACGTAAGGCCTCAATGTTTGCAGGTGGCTTGTTTTTCCTTGTTGGGGCTTTGTTGAATGGTTTTGCTGTCAACATTGAAATGCTTATCCTCGGTCGCCTATTGCTTGGTTTCGGTGTAGGATATTGTAATCAGGTATGAACTGGTATCAATCTTATGCTTTCATGTTGTGATGTATAAAAGGTCAAGAATATTGCAAGACTGATTGCATTTAATTTTGTTTGTCGCTCCTAAACAGTCGGTTCCAGTGTATTTGTCTGAAATGGCTCCAGCACAGATCAGAGGTGCACTCAACATTGGCTTCCAAATGATGATCACAATTGGAATCCTAGGTGCAAATCTTATCAACTACTGCACTGCCAATCTTGAGAACGGATGGAGAATTTCTTTGGGTATTGGAGCCGTCCCTGCAATCATGTTGTGTATATGATCTTTTTTCTTAGGTGACACACCAAACTCTATGATTGAAAGGGGCCAAAAAGAAGGAGCTAAGAAAATGCTGCAAAAGATTCGTGGCATTGATAATGTTGATGAGGAGTTCCAAGATCTAATTGATGCTTGCGACGAAGCCAAAAAGGTGGAGCACCCGTGGAAGAATATTACACAACCAAGATACAGGCCTCAACTCACTTTTTGCTCTCTCATTCCATTCTTCCAACAACTCACCGGCATCAATGTTATCATGTTTTATGCACCTGTGCTTTTCAAAACTCTTGGTTTTGGAAACGATGCTTCGCTCATGTCCGCAGTAATTACCGGAGGTGTCAACGTTGTTGCTACTTTTGTTTCCATCTTCGTTGTGGACAAGTTTGGAAGAAGGATTTTGTTCCTTGAAGGTGGTGTCCAAATGTTTATTTGCCAGGTGAAAATTGCAACTTAACGAGTAATTAATTCGTTATATTTTAAAATTAGTATCCACACACCGCTCAAACTAAGCCATTTTAAAATCATGACTAATATAAATGTTATAATCATTTATTGTAGATTGTTGTTGGAAGCATGATTGCTATCAAGTTTGGAGTTAGCGGTGAAGGATCGTTTACCAAAAATGAAGCCAATCTTCTCTTGTTCTTTATATGTGCATATGTTGCGGCATTTGCATGGTCTTGGGGTCCGTTGGGATGGTTAGTGCCTAGTGAAATATGCTCTCTTGAGGTTCGATCTGCAGGTCAAGCTACCAATGTTGCTGTGAACATGTTGTTCACCTTTGCCATTGCTCAAATTTTTCTTACTATGCTTTGTCACTTGAAGTTCGGACTTTTCTTCTTTTTTGCTGGCTTTGTGCTCATCATGACAATTTTCATTGCCTTGTTTCTGCCCGAGACAAACAACGTCCCCATTGAAGAAATGAGTAAAGTGTGGAAGTCTCATTGGTTTTGGACAAAGTTTGTTCCTGATGTTGTCACTGATAATGACCACAAGGTGGTTGCTTGATTTTGTTTTTTAGGAAAATGCTCGTGGCGTAGACCACGATGTGTGATATAATAGTTTCCGTAAAATTAGTTTTATTTTTGTATCTACAAATTTATTTATAATTGTATTTATTTAAGATTGATCTTTTATAAATTGATGTTTTAATATAATGTACTTGTAGTTTGAAGACATAGTTAGTTTTCTTTAGTTTAATTTAATACTTCGGAAGAAAAATCATTATCCAAAAACAAAATATAGCTATAAAATTATGTCATTTCCTAACTAAATTAAATTGAAATATTTGTATGTTATAATAAATGAACTATTGGTTTTTGGTATGTCAAGATAAATGAATTAGTTTATTATAGATTTATATTCCCATCAATTTAGTTCAATGAAAATTTTGATATTAGTGAAGTTCGTCAATTAAAAATCACATCAATATACTTACACCCAAAATAAGTTGATAAAAATAGTTTTTAAGTTGTGTTATTTTTTTCACAAAAGACATTTTTTTTATCAAAATATATTCCTATTCATAAACTGAGTTGACACAACATCTATTTCTAAGTCACTAAAATTCTTCCAACAAACCTCTTAACCAATAAATTTGAATATTTATTCATTCTAAATATTAACAAACAAGCGGAGAATATTGATCTAACCGTACAAGTTGTACTAGGATAAATATTATTTGTGTTATTATCGAATGACACTGTCAAAACCATCCCAAAGAAGTTTGGAAAATGAATTTTACCACGAATAGACTTGCAAAACCAAAATAAAACTTTTTGATGACGAAGGCAACAACTAAATAAACAAATATACTTATCTAGGAAAGAAAATACTTATGGAACATTAAAAAATATGAATGCATAATAACACTCTTGATAATTTAAAGAAATCTTATTGTGGTTTATTTATGCTTGTTCAATAAATGTAAAGTTTTTAAAAGCAAACTAGCACGTAATGAAATCATTGTAACACCGTGAATCCTTTCTATGTTGGCACCCAACTAAGCAAACTAGCTCAACTTTTTCTTACTATGCATTGTCGCTTGAAGTTCGGACTTTTCTTCTTTTTTGTTGGCTTTGTGTTCATCATGACAATTTTCATTGCCTTGTTTCATGGCCAATCCAAAAAAAGATGAAAAATTTAAAATCGAGAATACAAGATGAATGTATTTTTAACTATTTCACTTTAATTATTTATAATTTCAGCAATAAAGTAAATACATTTTGTATTTGGATTGTATATCAATTGAATCTATCTCTTAATTTCAATTATCAAATACATTACTTCAACATTTGGCATATACATTAATCTCAATATTAATATGTTACTTCATTTATTCAAGTCATTCGCCTAACAATGGTACTTCTCTATTATAAATTACAATTGTATGTATATTATTGATATAATTATATAATTATGGATCATTGGATAATTGAAACATAAAATTTCATATTAATTTTTTTAAAATTCACTTAAATTAAATAAATAAAAATATACTTACATAACACGTTGGTTAGCATCTAGTTTTAATAAAAATAAAATAACATATAACAAAAAAATAACACTATTAGCTCTTTCATCTTCTCTTTTCTTTTCTCTTCTCTTCTCTCTCTCCATCCATATTATTCCTATGTCTATCTCTTGATTTGGTTAGTTTCACAATATATATATATATATATATATATATATATATATATATATATATATATATATTATTGTCATGATATGGCAATGTCTCTGCACTTTTCCTAAACTATATGCTCTAGTATTGAGTCACAACTTGTCTTGGTTATGCTCTCATCTGGGAAGGAAAATGGTAGGTTCGTTGGTTGGATATAGTTCCTCGAAGTGTAAAACTTTAACAACGAATTAGAAAGACATGTTAAGGAATAGCTATATCATCCCCCTATTTCCATTACAAATTATAATATTTGAGAATAGCTAGATGATATATTTTCCCCTATTTCCATTACAAAGTCATTTGCTGAATAATCTTGCACAATCCTCCGTTACAAACATACTCGCTATGGGAGGAGGTGGAGGCTATTCATTATTAACCAAACTTTGTTTATTACATGGATATCAATACAGTACTGGTGTTTATTCAACTACAACAGTCAATATAGATAGATAGATAAAGTGGGCAACTCAGACTTCTAATAACAACTCAGATGCACCAACTCTATCACGCGGAATCAGACGAAGTTCTGAACCGTGCTTAAGGAAGACATTTCCTGCAGAAGTGTCACAACATAGCATGTTGGATAAATAAATAAAACAAACATTTATATAACTTATAAAGGAATCCATAAACTGCGTTAGAGAACATAACAAACCATTTGAAGGATAGCACCAAAATCAATATCAAAATGTTGGAACAGAATATCAGATTATTCCAATCCCGGAAATTTAATCAAATCACAAAGAAAACAAAAAGCTGAGAATGCAACATTCTACTTGTTTTTGGTTGCTGGTAAAATTATCTAAAATAAGATTTTTAGAAGAAAATTAATGATCTAAAATAAGATTTTTAGAAGAAAACTTGTAACAGAACATCTTTGATCGGGAAAATATGACGAATGTTTTAACAAACTTCGATAAAGGTATGCAATGTATGAAAATAGAAATGGTATGCAAACATGTTAGTGAGCACAACGAAAATAAAAAAGCAGACACAAACAGAAAACCATCCAAGGATATATACCTGCACTCTGTTGAGGATTTATCCCAACACCATCTGCAAGCATAGTAATAAGTAAGAGTTATAGCAAATCTGCATTTCATAATACTACAACATAAATATGAAAGAATAGAGTAAACTATCTCCCTCTCTTGCATTGTGTGTTCAACATATAGATAAACTCCCTCCATCTCACAAAAGTGTCACTTTAGCAAAAAAAAATTGTCTAATGTAACTTTAACTATTATTTTCCTACACTACACTTCAATGATTATTATATACGCAGCTTCCAAAGCATTATTACACTTTGCATTGATAATAGTGAAAAATCGACCAATAGTTAAGATGGGTAATTTGGTAAAATGACTTCTCTTTTTCTTCTAATTATTGCATTTATTAATATGTGCAAAAATCTTAATACTAACATTGTGAGACAGGGATCAATTATTAAAACACCCACAAAAATCCCTTGTATTTACGCAATGCACTAGGATTAATTCCAAAAATACTGTTAGTCCAATAGATTCATTAATGATATAGCAGAAATATTAAAGTTGAGATAGAACACTGATATGGATGAATGGTTATTATTGATGATGATGGAATATGGAAAATGAAATACAATTCCAGAGAAAATGGTTATTCTCTCACTGCCTTACCATAACGGTACTGATTTAATGATTCGTTAATTCTACCATTTCCGCCACTCATCCTCTTTATTTGGGACACACTCACATTTTTTCCTGACTTTCTTTCTTCTTTCTCTTCTCATACACTCTCCATGTTTTGGGCGTCTCATTACTCAAGCCCACTAAGACCTCCTCCTCATTAATTAACGTCATTGAACCCTCTTTTTTAGTTATGGTAATTTATGGGGAAGGAGTTTTCCCCGTGCAAAGATCAAGACATGCCGCAAGGCACAGTGCCAATCAGGGGATTTTATACCTACCAATTGACGACAACCAGCAAGAATTGCATCTGCCACACTATTTGATCCTACCAGTTAAGCCAACCCTCATTGTTACCAAACCAAACAATTAATTAAACACCGCCTTGATGTTTTAGTAGTTAAGAACTTCCTTGATTTCAGAAAACATTTTCTTTTAACTTACATTTACTAGGTTCCTAACAAAATACAATCATCATACGATTCCTTCCATTCCCTTCCATCCACTGTTACTATAGTGGAATATCCTAACTAACAGCCACACTGACAGCATCCCCTTTCTTTTTCTTCCTTTTCCTTTCATAAACTCTCCACACTCTAGGCTTGTCATGCTTAAAGCCCACCAATACATCTTCCTCTACTAGGTTACTGGGTCTATCTAGTATCCCATCAGTAGACAACATTGGCACCAATTCAGAAAATTATTAAGTTAAAGCACAAATGTCAATACCATGAAACACAATGGAGTGAAATTGCACCACATTTTACAATTAAGAAATGAACTTTCAGGTAAATTACACTCTCCGTCCATGAAGAATGCTTAAATAGAGTGGTTCTATTCCTCTCTTTTATTTCGAAAATATTATATTATACTCATCCTTCATATATTAATGTATTACATTTTTGTGAATGAATATGACAGAAAAGAAGAACAAGAAAGAACTCTGTATTGAAATGAAAGGATGATACACTCACATTTTTTGAGAGAACCTGGTCTCTCTGTAATCCCAAGCTGATTTATTAATTGAGCGAATGCCCTCTAAGCCCACTAATTTATTGACTAACTAACTAACTAACTAGAGTTACCCCTTAGAATCTTTCAGTGACAATTTTTCTCTGTAACACTGTCACAAACAGTTGCCTAATTTTTAACCCTTACTATTGAGTTTGGTACCATAAAAGATGAAACGCAGATTTTGAGTGAAGCTGCAAAGGTGATAGTAAAGAGTGTTCAAAACTTAATCTCATCTTCTAAAATTCCAAAGTCAACAGTAGAAGTGTTTAAAAACAGCTGGTCAGAGACATTGAGAATCACTAAGAGAGGAAAAATGCCACTAAGAAAGACATTCATAGTTATTGATTGCTGCTTAAAAGGTTCATTTACATTATGAAGGACTAAAGATCAACACATATTCATCTCTTAAGGAGGGGAGCATAATTATTCAAAACAGTGAAAAAGAAGCATGATTGATCATCTGGTAGGGAAAAGGAATGTAATTGTACCCTAAAGATTTCAATAGAAGTTGCTAATATTAACTCATTGAAAGAATGGAATTTCATGTTTAGGTTTAATCAGTAATCTAGAATTGTTTATATTGAATTATGAATTACAACAAGAAATAACCTTAGTATCTCTCTTTCTGCCCACAGAAAGTTAAGTCATAAATCAAACAAAATAAACAGCATACCTAGTTTAGTCATTATCAAGTTTCAAAAGTGTACAAATGCAAAAATAAAAAATTACATGTATACAGAAATTGACATACCAATCTAGAGATGACAGTAACGTCTAGGGAAAAGAAAGATACAGTTAGATTTATACACTACTTTTTCGAGAAACAAGACATCCTAAAGAATGGAACATTAAAACATTCAGATGTACAACCGATCAATATTTAAAAAAAATTCAGGACAATCGGAGGTCTAACTAAAAGTTTTAACGATCCTATGAATCACAATGTTCTTTCCATCCTTACAACAAAGTTTACCTTCTTTTACTTCATTTTCATATTATTAGGGTTCAGGGGATTGAAGAGACAACTTCTCCTAAATAATGATCAAGTTTATTTTTTCACAAAGGAATAGAGCATTTGCACAAAGGGTTTCATTTCATACACCTTAGATTGTACCCAGTGCGCTTACAAACACCTAAATATTAAATCATTCCCACCCCAAAATGTGGAATAATTACAGTTTAATACTAGAAAAAATCATTTTCCTAATTTGAAAAGCTTCAAACAAATTTAAATGTACTCATCGTTGTCAAATAACAGTTATATAGACCATATATTGCTAACAATTTGAACAAATTATTAGATTTGACTCTTCCAAAGTGAGTAGTTACTAAAGTGAATAAATCAAAGATTAAAATTGTAACGTTAATATGGCTCACTTTATTCTCTAAAATGAATTACTCACTTTAGAAGAGTTGGATAACAAAACAGGGTCGTCTTAAAGATTTTGGAGACTCTGCTCTAATCTTTAAAATTGGGTCTCTAATAAAAAACAGTACAATTTACATAATTAAAATAATTCGTAAAATAAATTTTAGTCTCTATACTTATATCAATCTACATGATGCATTCTACAAATGTCAATCTATGAAACACTCAACACATACTAATCTACGTGACATATCGATCTACATGACACATTCCCTTTGGTTAGCGTGTGACCTACACATATTAAACTTAAATATACATTTCGACAGTGATAACACAAAAACCACAATTCTACTCATATACAAAATCCAAAATTTAGATAACATTTCAAAAGAAATTTCACTATTGAAGTAATTCTTTTAAAAACTGTTTTTTTTTTTCAATTTTCTTCTCTTTCTACGAGATTTTAAAATCTAAAACTCTATCATCAAGTTAACCCTAATAAGTTCATAACATCATAATCATAGTCAATCAGTAAATAAACCATTTCAAACAAATATTAACACCCTAATCAATTCCTTAGCTATAAGGGCAACATAGATGAATCAATCTCCCTGGAAATCCGTTCAATAATAAATTCAAAAGTTTAATCTATCAAAAATCACATTAATAATAATAATAATTTTATAAAAAAACAATAAATTTGCAATTTGAGATGATAAAAGAAATCACCATTGGTGATAATAGCGCTTGTCTGTGGAGGAACCTTGAATTCTTCGGCTGCAAATTTGAGAACGGCTGTGAAAGGTGCAGCTTCAGGAACGCTGAACCTGAAATCGTGAAAAGAGAAAATTAGAATATTTGACAACGATGCAATAAAAACGAGAGAAATGACGTACACTTTGAAGGGTAGCTTTGGATCGGAAGTGAGAGTGACTTTGAAAGACACCTTTCCACCGTTCGACATCCTACTTATTTCACCACCACCAAAACCAATTACGGTGGAAAGCCAACACAATATATTTCAGCTTTGATCAGATATCTTATAAAATTGTTTTTCTATCTAAGTTTAACTGATATAAGTTACACTTTAACAAAAATTAATCGACAAATTTATTTTATTTTTCTATAAAATTGTTAGACCCAATTTTAATACTTAAAAAAATTAAAATAATTTTTAATTTTTTTGAAAAAATTAGATGGGATAAAGTTTATTTGAATGAGACAATTTAAAAAATTTATGGGATAAATTTTATTTAGGTGACACAATTTAAAAAATTAATGAGAGAAAATATATTTTAGTTCTTGAAAAAATTATTAAACTTAATTTAATATTCATAAAAAAATAAAAACAACTTTAATCTTTGCGAAAAATAACATGCAACAAATTTTTTTGTCTGAAAATTGAAACAATTTAATCTCTATATTTTTTACACTTTGTTTGATTTATAAAAAAAATGAAAAAAATAAGTAAATAAATAAATA
>JBBPBR010000003.1:50544484-50555685 GCA_037974775.1 Cicer pinnatifidum
TCAAGGAGGAGAAAGAAAATTTAAAAGTAGTACCATAATATTAAATAAATAATACAATTAAAATAGAAAAATGCTAACAAGTGTTTTAAGGCCACTTGTTAAGAAATCAAAAAGGAAAATATACTAAAAGTATTTGGTTGAGATGGTAAGGATCTCTTTCAACTTATTAGATCTCTTAAAAGTGTTTTAAGGCCACTTGTCCATTTTGATTCTATCCGACTCAAAGGTTAATACTCGATTTAAAAAAATATTAAAAATGAGAGACAAGTATAAGAGATAAAAATAGAGACAAAGTTAATGTGATTTTCCTTTTTTAAAGTTAAATAATTTTTTCTGATTTTTAACCATTAAAAGTTATTCGCAATCACAAACTCATGTATTACGACATTATACGATTTATTAGTTTTCTAATTAATTATTGGAAAATAGTAACAAAAGTCTTTAAAACACTTATTAAACAATTATGATAAAAATATATTAGAAATTGTATTTTTGGAAGTTAAAAAAAATTCTTTTTTATTTTGATTTTATTAACAAATATTATTAGACACTTAATATAACATAACTCTTATAACTAGCTAATTGCCCTCCTAATGCTAACATAAGTTAAATAACCCTTTTTCGAATTTTTTTTTTACCAAACTACTCCATTTTGAAACTTAAATAGCAGACTATTTTTTTTTTTTTTTAGTTAAAAGTCATCATTTGGAATGACGACTCCCTTAAAGAAAACCTAAGTTCCAAATGACGATTTCCTAAAGGATTTAAAAAAAAAATTACATAGATCGACTAGAGTTGACTGTAACATTTGTACAATATTTTCGAGTATGACCAGTTAACCGACATAGTCCGCATTTTCTTGATACATTTTCTTTAACGTTCATTTCAGTTCTAATACGGGTACTATTTGAACGATCTTTTTTAATTCTCTGCATTTGAGGATTGTGATACAATGTTTCACCTTCATATGTGGGCCAATATCCTTCATTAGGTATATGTGAAAACTCTTCTTTGTAGATGTTAAATATACTAACAACCTTGTACATGTCAGCTACCGAATAATATGTGTCAACAAAACTTTCAAATTCCAAGCTTTGAGAATGCATATACTCCGTTGAATCAAATATCCAACTGGATTCAAGGTGAAAGTAGTTCTTCTGCAGCACTTCCTCCTAGACATCCTCAACAGCAAGAAGATGAAGATCAAGAAGAAGAATAAGAAGAAACTCGTAATGTACCAAGGCGTCGTCAAAATCCCGTACGTGTGAGAAAACCTCGGCAATGTGGTATTGGAGGTCACCTTCGACATTAATTTTATCGTAATTTTTGTAAAATTTGTGATGTTTTTTATGAATAAATTATGTAATTTAAAATTTTATGGTAATATAAATTTTTTATTTATGTATTTTATGAATTATATATATATATATATATATATATATATATATATATACATATATATTATTTTTATTATTTCAATAAAAATTAAAAAAAATTGATTTTTTTTTTAAAATATCCTTTAAGAAATTGTTATTTGAAACTTGGGGTTCCTTAAAGAAATCGTCATTCCAAATGACGACTTATAATTAAAAAAAGAGGGTAGTTTGAGATTTAAATTTCAAAAGGGAGTAGTATGGTAAATTTTGTAGTTTATTTTTCTTTATAATACTGTCTCCCCAATTTGAGATAATTCAAAAGTTATATTGAAATTTATCATACCTTTTTAGAGAGTATTTTTATAAAAAATAAAAAATAAATACTTATAATTAATATATTTTTAATATTGAGAGTACTATACCAACAAATATTGAGTTTGAAGAATTTATCAAAATTTTCTAAAAATCCTCTTCCAGTACAGTTTTTGAGTTTCTTGAATTAAAAAAAATTGGTATTATGAAATAAAATAAACTTCCAAATTATCTCCTTCTAAAGTCTTCAATTCTTTCCACTTTATCCTTTTCTTTTTTCTTTCAAATTCATCTCATCCTCTGTTCTCTTAAACTGCCAAACTTACCTTATAAATCAATTTATGATTCGCAGGCAAGGGCTTTAAGAAAAGGATATTCAGTCCTAATACAAAATAGATGAACTGATCTGAGACTACAAATTGGATGTTATAAGTGTAGCTTTTATTATATCATGATACAAAGCTCAATATTGTCTCTACTAGCATTTATTGATTTAGTCACAAAAGAAGCATTGATTCATATATAAATGTATGTAATAGAATTTTCAACAAATTATATTAATAATACTTTTATTGAATGATATAATATAGTTGTAATTAACTTATATATGTTACAACTAGATATTCAATGATTCCACACCATTCACTAAAAATGATGTAAACAATAAATCTTTAGTGCATTCTATTGTCGATTTATATGTTTTTTCATATTTAAATTGGCCATCTATTGTTAACTAAGGAATATAAAATAAAATAAAACGGTCAAATGCTTTTTTCTCCTATAAAATATCATAATTTCGTTTTTAATTTTTTTAATTTTTATAAAATTATTTTTAAAACAGTTTTAGTCTTTATCTTAAAAAACTTGTTTAATTATCGTTTAAATTTTGAATTAAATAAAATTTTATATTTAATAAAATTATTATGCAAATAATTTTAGATACTATTAAAAATAAAATGTCATTTTTGAATTATTTTTTGAGTCATATTTACAATATTAAAAAAAAATCCTAAACTAAAAATAAATTCAAAATGTCTTTGTCTTGTTTAATTTATCTTAAGTTTATGACATAACATGCCAACGAAGATGTAAACTTTTAACTTAATTTAAATTAAATACATTAATTTTTTTTACATACTTTTTGTTTATAGATGAATATTTCTAAATTCAAAATTGTTAACCAAGAAAGTGACTACACAGACATGGAGTTATCCTCGTTCGGTCAGACAATGGCTTTCACTGTGAAGACATATAGGAAGAGACCAACTAAAGTGTTAGCTTCATAATCCAAGAAATATTTATTAACTACAAGAAAGTTATTGTCTGTTACTTTTGAACTGTTTTCCGTAAGGATGAAAATCTATATTCCTTTCCGTAAATTTAGGCTTTACAGCTGACAAGTTTCCTTTCATATATCTCTTTTTTGAATTTCTCAAGGTTCATTGCACTTCTTAGTTTGTCTTCTTTTTCAGACTTGGTATTAATTTTAGAGAGGCTAAAATTAATTTTAATACGATTAGTATCTTATCGAATATAATTAATTTTATTTTTAAAATTAATTTTGTTTTTAAAATTAATTTTGTTTTTAAAATTAATTTTGTTTTTAAAATTAATTTTAAGTTGAAATTAATATTTGTAAATTTTTAGTTTAAATATAAATTTGACTAATACACTTTCATTTAAATATATTTAAATATAAATTATTTTAAATTTAACTCACTATTAATTAAAATTTATTTTACAAAATCAATTCACTCAAAATTAATTTTATTGATCGCATAACGAAAAACACTCAAATACGATTGGAAGAGTAATATCATGGATTCAAATATGAGCTTTAAAACATCAAATGTTTTAACCATCTTTAAGTATTTGAATTGCATTGCAATTAGAAGTGTTCAAAAAAATTAAAAATAGAATCAAACTATTGAACTGAACTGCAGAACCGAAGTTCACAGCCGACCCAAGGAAGAGGCACATGAAGTCTTTGCTTTAGGTCTCACCAACAATTTTTTTATTTATTTTAATTTTTATACAATATCAATAATATATTATAATTTTTTTTAAACTTCCAACAACTATACACATAAACAAAAGAAGACCTCTACAAAAGTTTTAATTTTAATTTTTACACAGAGACTCAATAATATATTATAAAAACTTAAACTCCCAACAACTATACACATAAACAAAAGAATTCTCTAACAAATTTTAATTTTCAATTTTTAGTATAATCATTATTAAAAATTTTAATTTCCAATTTTTTGCATAATTGAATTTATATTTGTGTTGATTGTAGTCAATTAAAATTATATATAATGATGCAACTATTTATCATAAAGATCATAGTGTATAGTTGGAGTGGTATTGATTTTCACTAAAAAGCAAGATATCAAAGATATTATTTTTCTAAATATCAATTAATTCATTTTAGATTAAATTTAAACAATTTAAATTGTATGCGGATATTTTTTGTTTTCTATTTATTACTGAGATATTAAAATCATTTGGATAATGAAAAATTAAAATAAAATTACATTAAACTTGAACATTCTTTAAAAGATAAGAACAAATTAGACATTGATGAATTAAATTTATTTGTAGAATTTAAAATTCTAAGAGAGATATGTAAGATTTATGGGTCACATATGTAATTAATTAATAAAGTGTGTTAGGGTCATTATATAATTAGCCAATAATCTAGGGGTCAAATAATATATAATAGTTTATGGCTAAAGAGCATAATAATTATGAAAATTAATTGTGTAGATACCAGGCGGTTTCTAATTTAATGAGGGGCTGAATTAGTAATACTGCAATTTGGGATATAACTAATAATAGTTATATATAGGGGTAGTGGTCCCCAAGGCAAATACAACAAGACTATTCAGTAACCCTAAAAGAGAAAACTCTCTGGTTCTCTCTATCCCCATCAAGAGAGCAAGGTCTTCAGAGTGTTTTGCTGAGGAAGATCACCCAACCTATTGGCTCTATCATCATCATCCCAGGATTTCATCAATGGCAATTCCCACAGGTACGCTTCCGCCTTAGGTTATTCATCATGTAATTGGCATGGATCGTTGAGCACAATGCTATTGTTAGGGTTTACCAACAATTGGTATCAGAGCCTACCATGCTTAATTCATGATGAAATTCGGTTATTGTCTTTGTTTTAGGATTCAATTTGGGAATTTTGACATGATTGAAATCTTAGGGTTTATAATTTGTGAACATGGATATATATAATTTGATTTATCGATTATCTATGTTAATCATTATTTCCCACATACATATGTGTTTTTACCCATGGATCATGAAATTGGAGTACACAGACTAGCAAACTGTTATTGAAATAAGGTCTGGAGTTTGTCGGTACTATAGTCTGTTTTGCACTTGTTTTTAAGTGAATATTATATGTAGTTACAAAAACAATTAAATAATAGTTGCACTTGTCGTGATAAAGAAGTCCAAGCTTTTCTGCTGCCTGTTTAATGCTAATGGTCTTTCTTTTTTTGTTGGGAAGATCTAAAAGATCAATATGTTTGCAGGGTTATGGTTACGTACACAACCTATATATATATTTTTTAATACCTACCTGTAACATCAACATGAATTTTTTTTTTTTTTTTTTGCTAGATGTTCCTCTTTCAAGGTTTAAATGTAAAACTGCCCAGGTCAAAATAAAATTAAAACACCTCAAAGAACCAAACATGGTTTCTATTTTCATTTATGACCTGAAAATATTTTTATATATATTGTTGAATTTAAATATGTAACCTTTTTTGTTTATACTCTGTTGCGAATACATATTATATGCGTGTTAATTTTTTTTTTTTGATAATTATCAATTTTTTTTTTGATAAAACAATAATTATCAAATACTAATCCCCAAAGTTTATATTAGTGAACAATATTTTTTTTTAAAATATTGCTTTATTTGGATATAATAAATATATGTTTAAATCAAGTTTGACATTTTGAATGAGTTAATTGAAACTTGACGTCGCCAAAGTGACCTCTCTTGTCTAAATTGCTCGTGAAGAGTGTCAAATGACTGTGTATATGTTTATTCATGCGGGTATTGACCGGCCCAAAGGAAGGTTAATATTTGGCAGAATTACATGTACACCTGCGATGATAAATGTGTGACAATTATTTGGTATACATGTGAGCAGTAAATCGGCCCAAAGGAAGATTTATTGTTTGACATGTCTTATTGTCAACATTTGATCGTTGCAACAAGAGTACCACTAGCAGTTGGTGTTACTGTCCAAAGACTTGACACCAATGGTGCACTGGGTATCTTGAGATGGGTTAAATTCCATGATTTGAACATATGTATTTATTTATTGATTTATTTTCCTATAATGTGAGTTTCTAAGTTTCGTTCTTTATTTAATTTTCAGCATCTATTGCTTCCATATCTGCAAATTTGAGTTCTATTCCTGTCCTTAATGGAACAAATTTTAAGGAATGGGAAGAGAACATTCTGATTGTTCTTGGCTGCATGGATCTAGACCTTGCATTAAGAATTGATCGACCCCCTGCTCCTAAGGACTCTAGTTCTCCTGAGGAAAAATTAGAGTATGAGAAATGGGATCGCTCAAATCGCATAAGTCTTATGATCATAAAGCGTGGCATTCCTGAGGTCTTTAGAGGTGCTGTCTCGGATGAGATAGTTACAGCTAAAAATTTCCTTGCTGAGATGGAAAAACGCTTTGAAAAAAGTGATAAGGCTGAAACATGTTCTTTGCTTCAGAATTTAATTTCCATGAAGTATCAAGGCAAGGGAAATATAAGAGAGCACATTATGATGATGTCCAACATTGCTTCTAAGCTTAAAGGACTAAAGCTTGAGTTGTCAGATGACTTACTCATTCATTTAGTATTGTTATCTCTTCCTGCACAATTCAGTCAGTTTAAGGTGACTTATAATTGTCAAAAGGAGAAATGGACTCTTAATGAGCTCATTTCATTATGTGTGCAAGAAGAGGACAGGCTGAAGCAAGATAGGACTGAAAGTGCTCACTTTACTAGCATCTCTAAAGACAAGAGCAAAAGGAAAAGAATTGAGGAGCCCAAGAACAAAGTTGCTGCTAAGGGTCCAGAACAAAAGAAGCAGACTAAGGATAACAACTGCTTCTTCTGCAGGAGTTCTGGACACGTGAAGAAGGATTGTGCCAAATATCACGCATGGCGTGTTAAGAAAGGTATGATTCTGTCTTTGGTCTGTTCTGAGGTTAATTTAGCTTCAGTATCTGGAAACACTTGGTGGTTAGACTCTGGTGCAACTACTAACATCAGTGTTTCAATGCAGGGTTGCCTGAACTTCCGAAAGCCTAATGATACTGAAAGATGCATCTATGTAGGAGATGGGAAGAAGGTAGAAGTTGAAGCCATAGGAAAATTTAGATTATTATTAAGTTCCGGTCATTATTTGATTTTAGAAGACACTTTTGTTGTACCGTCATTTAGACGGAATTTGGTCTCTATTTCTTATTTGGACAAATCAGGATATTATTGTTCATTCGGGAATAAAGAATTTACTTTGTCTTTAAATTCGAATGTTGTTGGAACCGGTTTACTTTCTGGTTATGATAATCTTTATTTGTTGGAAACTGTGGCTAACTATAATGAAACCTTGAGTGTGGAATCACGTGGTACTAAGCGAAAAATTGACAATTTCAATTCAGGAGTGCTCTGGCACAAGCGTCTAGGTCACATCTCTAAAAATAGAGTTGAACGACTTGTGTCAGATGGAATTTTAGATTCCATTGACTTCACAGACTTTAACGTTTGTGTAGCATGCATTAAAGGAAAACAGACTAAAGATAAGAAATTAGGCGCATATAGAGCTACAGACGTCTTAGAATTGATACATACGGATATCTGTGGGCCATTTCCAACTCCTTCTTGGAATGGTCAACAATATTTTATATCATTCATAGACGATTATTCTAGATATGCCTACCTTTACCTAATTCACGAAAAGTCCCAATCAATAGACGTGTTCAAATCCTTTAAGGCAGAAGTTGAGAATCAACTTAATAAGAGAATTAAAAAGGTCAAATCTGATCGTGGTGGTGAATACTACGGCAGATATGACGGTTCAGGTGAACAACGTCCGGGACCATTTGCCAAGTACCTAGAGGAATGTGGAATCGTCCCACAATACACTATGCCGGGGTCACCCAGCATGAATGGTGTAGCTGAAAGAAGAAACAGGACTCTTAAGGATATGGTAAGGAGTATGATTTGTCATTCCACCTTGCCAGAGTCACTCTGGGGAGAGGCATTAAAAACAGCAGCATACATTCTTAATAGAGTACCAACTAAGGCAGCGGCTAAAACACCTTATGAGCTTTGGATTGGGCGTAAGCCAAGTCTGAAGCACCTTCATGTTTTGGGATGTCCAGCTGAGGCAAGGCCTTATAGGCCGAATGAAAAGAAATTTGAACCCCGAACAATTAGCAGCTATTTTATAGGGTACTCAGAAAAATCAAGGGGCTATAAATTTTATGATCCTAATTTGAGAACAATTTTTGAGACGGGAACGGCAACGTTCTTTGAGGATATTGAGTTTGGGGGAAAGATTAAGGTTAAAGATTTTGTCTTTGAGGAAGAATCGGTAACAATTCCAGAACAGATTCTTCCACCAATTGACTTTCCCATTATTGAACAAACTCAAGATGATCTGGTTGTTCAGGAAGAACAAAATCCAGGTCAAATTCAAGATCCTCAAGAACAAGTGCCTCAAGAGCCAGCTCCATTGCGGAGATCCACTAGAGAAAGGAAAAATGCTATTTCGGATGATTATGTAGTATTTATCAATGAGGTAGAGGAAAATGTTGGCATGACGGAAGACGACCCAATCGACTTTCATCAAGCCATGCAAGATTCTCGTTCAGATAAGTGGATCGAAGCAATGAATGAGGAGTATAAGTCTATGCAAGACAATTCAGTTTGGGAACTTATCCCATTACCTGAAGGAGTGAAATCCATTGGTTGCAAATGGATTTTTAAAACCAAGCGGGATTCCAATGGTAATGTGGAGAGATATAAGGCACGTCTTGTAGCTAAGGGTTATACTCAAAAGGAAGGGATTGATTATAAAGAGACTTTCTCTCCGGTTTCATCGAAGGACTCTTTAAGAATAATCATGGCTCTCGTTGCTCACTTTGATTTGGAGCTTCATCAAATGGATGTAAAGACAGCGTTTCTCAATGGCGACATTGATGAGACGATCTATATGGTGCAGCCAGAAAACTTTGTGTTGGAAGACCCAAAGAATATGGTGTGCAAACTAAGAAAATCCATTTATGGGCTAAAACAAGCTTCTCGTCAATGGTACCATAAATTTCATCAAGTAATTCTCTCATTTGGTTTTGAGATGAATACAGTTGATGATTGTGTGTATCATAAGTTCAGTGGGAGCAAACATTTTTCCTGGTCTTGTATGTTGATGACATACTGCTTGCCACTAACGATATAGGCATGTTGCACGAAACTAAGAAATTTCTATCAAAGCATTTTGAGATGAAAGATCTTGGTGACGCCTGTTTTGTATTAGGAATTCAGATACACCGAGACAGATCTCGAGGTATTCTTGGATTGTCACAAAAGAGCTATATCGATAAGGTTCTCAAAAGGTTTGGGTTACAGGATTGCAAACCAGGGGACACCCCAGTTGCTAAGGGAGACAAGTTTAGTCTCAAACAGTGCCCTAAGGGAAGTTTGGAAATTCAAGAAATGCAAAAGATCCCTTATGCTTCAGCTGTAGGGAGTCTTATGTATGCCCAAGTATGTACGCGTCCAGACATAGCGTTCATAGTAGGGATTTTAGGCAGATATTTAAGCAATCCAGGTCTTGACCATTGGAAAGCAGCCAAGAGGGTCATGAGATATCTGAAGAGAACAAGAAACTACATGCTCACATATAGGAGGTCAGACCAGTTAGAGATCACTGGGTACTCTGACTCGGATTTTGCGGGATGCCAAGACAGCTTAAGATCAACTTCAGGCTATGTCTTTCTGTTAGCTGGTGGAGCAGTTTCTTGGCGCAGTGCCAAGCAAGGTCTTACTGCTTCATCAACCATGGCAGCATATTTTAAGTTGAAATTAATATTTGTAAATTTTTAGTTTAAATATAAATTTGACTAATACACTTTCATTTAAATATATTTAAATATAAATTATTTTAAATTTAACTCACTATTAATTAAAATTTATTTTACAAAATCAATTCACTCAAAATTAATTTTATTGATCGCATAACGAAAAACACTCAAATACGATTGGAAGAGTAATATCATGGATTCAAATATGAGCTTTAAAACATCAAATGTTTTAACCATCTTTAAGTATTTGAATTGCATTGCAATTAGAAGTGTTCAAAAAAATTAAAAATAGAATCAAACTATTGAACTGAACTGCAGAACCGAAGTTCACAGCCGACCCAAGGAAGAGGCACATGAAGTCTTTGCTTTAGGTCTCACCAACAATTTTTTTATTTATTTTAATTTTTATACAATATCAATAATATATTATAATTTTTTTTAAACTTCCAACAACTATACACATAAACAAAAGAAGACCTCTACAAAAGTTTTAATTTTAATTTTTACACAGAGACTCAATAATATATTATAAAAACTTAAACTCCCAACAACTATACACATAAACAAAAGAATTCTCTAACAAATTTTAATTTTCAATTTTTAGTATAATCATTATTAAAAATTTTAATTTCCAATTTTTTGCATAATTGAATTTATATTTGTGTTGATTGTAGTCAATTAAAATTATATATAATGATGCAACTATTTATCATAAAGATCATAGTGTATAGTTGGAGTGGTATTGATTTTCACTAAAAAGCAAGATATCAAAGATATTATTTTTCTAAATATCAATTAATTCATTTTAGATTAAATTTAAACAATTTAAATTGTATGCGGATATTTTTTGTTTTCTATTTATTACTGAGATATTAAAATCATTTGGATAATGAAAAATTAAAATAAAATTACATTAAACTTGAACATTCTTTAAAAGATAAGAACAAATTAGACATTGATGAATTAAATTTATTTGTAGAATTTAAAATTCTAAGAGAGATATGTAAGATTTATGGGTCACATATGTAATTAATTAATAAAGTGTGTTAGGGTCATTATATAATTAGCCAATAATCTAGGGGTCAAATAATATATAATAGTTTATGGCTAAAGAGCATAATAATTATGAAAATTAATTGTGTAGATACCAGGCGGTTTCTAATTTAATGAGGGGCTGAATTAGTAATACTGCAATTTGGGATATAACTAATAATAGTTATATATAGGGGTAGTGGTCCCCAAGGCAAATACAACAAGACTATTCAGTAACCCTAAAAGAGAAAACTCTCTGGTTCTCTCTATCCCCATCAAGAGAGCAAGGTCTTCAGAGTGTTTTGCTGAGGAAGATCACCCAACCTATTGGCTCTATCATCATCATCCCAGGATTTCATCAATG
>JBBPBR010000003.1:50555695-50579390 GCA_037974775.1 Cicer pinnatifidum
GAAACAGGACTCTTAAGGATATGGTAAGGAGTATGATTTGTCATTCCACCTTGCCAGAGTCACTCTGGGGAGAGGCATTAAAAACAGCAGCATACATTCTTAATAGAGTACCAACTAAGGCAGCGGCTAAAACACCTTATGAGCTTTGGATTGGGCGTAAGCCAAGTCTGAAGCACCTTCATGTTTTGGGATGTCCAGCTGAGGCAAGGCCTTATAGGCCGAATGAAAAGAAATTTGAACCCCGAACAATTAGCAGCTATTTTATAGGGTACTCAGAAAAATCAAGGGGCTATAAATTTTATGATCCTAATTTGAGAACAATTTTTGAGACGGGAACGGCAACGTTCTTTGAGGATATTGAGTTTGGGGGAAAGATTAAGGTTAAAGATTTTGTCTTTGAGGAAGAATCGGTAACAATTCCAGAACAGATTCTTCCACCAATTGACTTTCCCATTATTGAACAAACTCAAGATGATCTGGTTGTTCAGGAAGAACAAAATCCAGGTCAAATTCAAGATCCTCAAGAACAAGTGCCTCAAGAGCCAGCTCCATTGCGGAGATCCACTAGAGAAAGGAAAAATGCTATTTCGGATGATTATGTAGTATTTATCAATGAGGTAGAGGAAAATGTTGGCATGACGGAAGACGACCCGGTCAACTTTCGTCAAGCCATGCAAGATCCTCGTTCAGATAAGTGGATCGAAGCAATGAATGAGGAGTATAAGTCTATGCAAGACAATTCAGTTTGGGAACTTATCCCATTACCTGAAGGAGTGAAACCCATTGGTTGCAAATGGATTTTTAAAACCAAGCGGGATTCCAATGGTAATGTGAAGAGATATAAGGCACGTCTTGTAGCTAAGGGTTATACTCAAAAGGAAGGGATTGATTATAAAGAGACTTTCTCTCCGGTTTCATCGAAGGACTCTTTAAGAATAATCATGGCTCTCGTTGCTCACTTTGATTTGGAGCTTCATCAAATGGATGTAAAGACAGCGTTTCTCAATGGCGATATTGATGAGACGATCTATATGGTGCAGCCAGAAAACTTTGTGTTGGGAGACCCAAAGAATATGGTGTGCAAACTAAGAAAATCCATTTATGGGCTAAAACAAGCTTCTCGTCAATGGTACCATAAATTTCATCAAGTAATTCTCTCATTTGGTTTTGAGATGAATACAGTTGATGATTGTGTGTATCATAAGTTTAGTGGGAGCAGACATATTTTCCTGGTCTTGTATATTGATGACATACTGCTTGCCACTAACGATATAGGCATGTTGCACGAAACTAAGAAATTTCTATCAAAACATTTTGAGATGAAAGATCTTGGTGACGCCTCTTTTGTATTAGGAATTCAGATACACCGAGACAGATCTCGAGGTATTCTTGGATTGTCACAAAAGAGCTATATCGATAAGGTTCTCAAAAGGTTTGGGTTACAGGATTGCAAACCAGGGAACACCCCAGTTGCTAAGGGAGACAAGTTTAGTCTCAAACAGTGCCCTAAGGGAAGTTTGGAAATTCAAGAAATGCAAAAGATCCCTTATGCTTCAGCTGTAGGGAGTCTTATGTATGCCCAAGTATGTACGCGTCCAGACATAGCGTTCATAGTAGGGATTTTAGGCAGATATTTAAGCAATCCAGGTCTTGACCATTGGAAAGCAGCCAAGAGGGTCATGAGATATCTGAAGAGAACAAGAAACTACATGCTCACATATAGGAGGTCAGACCAGTTAGAGATCACTGGGTACTCTGACTCGGATTTTGCGGGATGCCAAGACAGCTTAAGATCAACTTCAGGCTATGTCTTTCTGTTAGCTGGTGGAGCAGTTTCTTGGCGCAGTGCCAAGCAAGGTCTTACTGCTTCATCAACCATGGCAGCATATTTTAAGTTGAAATTAATATTTGTAAATTTTTAGTTTAAATATAAATTTGACTAATACACTTTCATTTAAATATATTTAAATATAAATTATTTTAAATTTAACTCACTATTAATTAAAATTTATTTTACAAAATCAATTCACTCAAAATTAATTTTATTGATCGCATAACGAAAAACACTCAAATACGATTGGAAGAGTAATATCATGGATTCAAATATGAGCTTTAAAACATCAAATGTTTTAACCATCTTTAAGTATTTGAATTGCATTGCAATTAGAAGTGTTCAAAAAAATTAAAAATAGAATCAAACTATTGAACTGAACTGCAGAACCGAAGTTCACAGCCGACCCAAGGAAGAGGCACATGAAGTCTTTGCTTTAGGTCTCACCAACAATTTTTTTATTTATTTTAATTTTTATACAATATCAATAATATATTATAATTTTTTTTAAACTTCCAACAACTATACACATAAACAAAAGAAGACCTCTACAAAAGTTTTAATTTTAATTTTTACACAGAGACTCAATAATATATTATAAAAACTTAAACTCCCAACAACTATACACATAAACAAAAGAATTCTCTAACAAATTTTAATTTTCAATTTTTAGTATAATCATTATTAAAAATTTTAATTTCCAATTTTTTGCATAATTGAATTTATATTTGTGTTGATTGTAGTCAATTAAAATTATATATAATGATGCAACTATTTATCATAAAGATCATAGTGTATAGTTGGAGTGGTATTGATTTTCACTAAAAAGCAAGATATCAAAGATATTATTTTTCTAAATATCAATTAATTCATTTTAGATTAAATTTAAACAATTTAAATTGTATGCGGATATTTTTTGTTTTCTATTTATTACTGAGATATTAAAATCATTTGGATAATGAAAAATTAAAATAAAATTACATTAAACTTGAACATTCTTTAAAAGATAAGAACAAATTAGACATTGATGAATTAAATTTATTTGTAGAATTTAAAATTCTAAGAGAGATATGTAAGATTTATGGGTCACATATGTAATTAATTAATAAAGTGTGTTAGGGTCATTATATAATTAGCCAATAATCTAGGGGTCAAATAATATATAATAGTTTATGGCTAAAGAGCATAATAATTATGAAAATTAATTGTGTAGATACCAGGCGGTTTCTAATTTAATGAGGGGCTGAATTAGTAATACTGCAATTTGGGATATAACTAATAATAGTTATATATAGGGGTAGTGGTCCCCAAGGCAAATACAACAAGACTATTCAGTAACCCTAAAAGAGAAAACTCTCTGGTTCTCTCTATCCCCATCAAGAGAGCAAGGTCTTCAGAGTGTTTTGCTGAGGAAGATCACCCAACCTATTGGCTCTATCATCATCATCCCAGGATTTCATCAATGACAATTCCCACAGGTACGCTTCCGCCTTAGGTTATTCATCATGTAATTGGCATGGATCGTTGAGCACAATGCTATTGTTAGGGTTTACCAACAAGATAATTCAAGTAGAGAATGACACATCAATTGAAATACTTAATTATATAAGAAAGTTAGATTCTTTTCCAAATACATAAATTGCTTATAGAAACAATTCATGTAACTGTCGTTTCGACAAAAAGAAGCTTTTTGAAACTCAAATAAATTAAATCTTATATATAATCAACTATGTTACAAGAAAGATTAAATGAATTGGCTTTTATTATCGATTGAAAAAATTTGACAAATGAAATCGATTACAACGATTTGATAAATAATGTTGCATAGAAAAAGTGCGAAAGATAAATTTTAAATAAAATATTAATAATTTATTTATTAACGTTGAAAATGTCCTGTCTCATAATTTTGCTTTAGGCCTCATAATATGTTGGACCGCCCCTGGCGAACTATTTTTGCACTGAACTTGTTTATAAAAATTGAGAACTAAACTGTTTTCGAACTGATTTTTTAAAACTAGAACCGAACCGATTTTTAGTTAAAAAAAACCAAATTGAACCATTTTTCAGTTTAAAAAAATTGAACCGAACCAGTTTTTAGTTCGAAAAACTAGAACCAATTTTTTTTAGAAGTAATTAGGGGTAATTATATAAAATTTGGTCTATATGAACAAAAAAACTAATGTTAAACTAGTTTGGTTCGATCCAAAGCAATTAAACGATTTACGAGTTTATAAAACAATTCAGTTCAATTTTTTGAACTGAAAATTGGTTCAGTTCAATTTTAAAAAAAAAATTAAAACTAGTTCGGTTCAGTTTTCAAATAGTTCTAATTCAGAACTAAACTTTATCCACCTCTAATTGCAATGACCGATTTAAGCGCAAAGTCGCTAGACAATTGTTTTACGCCTTAAAAGAAAATTTAATTAACAAAAAATATTCATATTTTACTATTTTTTTAAAAGCAAAAATTAATAAAATTTTATCTAAAATAAATTTTATCTCAATAAATATTAAATTAATTGATATTATTATTAATTAAAAAATAAATATCACATGTAACATTTTATATTTATTTTATCAACAATATAGAGTAAAGACAACC
Organism: Cicer pinnatifidum; assembly: GCA_037974775.1. Lineage (NCBI taxonomy): Eukaryota > Viridiplantae > Streptophyta > Magnoliopsida > Fabales > Fabaceae > Cicer > Cicer pinnatifidum. The sequence continues at coordinate 50,560,129 of JBBPBR010000003.1, forward strand.
AAACAAAAGGTAACTAAACTCTTGGGAATTGGATTCCCATAAAGTTAGGTAAAGAAATATTAAACAAGGCACAAGCAGAAAATAATCTCACCTCTTAAACAAGTGTTGCCTTAATTTAGCAAACCAATGAACACTAGTGTTTTCTTCATGTACGGTGTGCACAAGGAGAAATTGTCTTAGAAATCAAAGCTGTATATAATCTTCTAGTGACACATAAAGATGAGTAGGTGGTACATTCTCTTTAATGAAGCTTAGAGTTGTATGGGAATCAAACTCACAAATCACATTTATGAAATCATGACTCCAAGCAATATCAAGACTCTGAGAAATGGCTTGAACCTTAACATTAATATTAGATAGTTAAACCAAAACTTCCTACAAAACTTGTAATCCAACCTCCAGTTGATTTTCTCTAATGATCACCAAAATCGGATTGTCTAGATTACCAATGAAATTGTCATCAACATTTACCTTAATTACAATCTTTGGGGAAAAGTGCCAAGAAACAAGTTTAGGGGTTAAGGGCATTATCAGAAACTCCAAAAGCCTTCTCAATAGAGTGAAAAAAAGTATTAGTTCAGAGAGAGTGATTATTATCCATGTTCTCTTCTTCTGGGTTCACCGAGTGTCTCATAAGGTGTTCATGCTAGTGAATCAAAAAATGGTCCTAGCTTTAGACCCACTGCTAGATCATTTATAGCTACAACATCGTTAAAATTCTTGATAAGAGATGTCTCATCATTGAAGAAATCCATGAACGAGTTGAGAAATTTTTTTGGCTTCTTCACGAAACCAATTAAACACGTTGAGATTCTTAGAGTTTAGAGTTTAGGGTTTAGGGTTTAGGGTTTAGGGATGTCTGGATGCTAATTGCTTCTAAGATTTGACATATTTTTTGGGGACGAGGGAGAACCACATGAGACCAGATCTCTTTAAGGTTCACGGGAAGACAATACAAGTTAGAATTCGTTGAATTTCCACCCTAGTATTGAAAGAAGTAAGGTGTTCATATGGGTCTACCTTCCCATCTTATTCCTTAGTTAGCAAGCGAATTCTTATGGGTATTGATTCTTTATTGATTTCATTTGTGAATGAGAGTTGTGTCACACCCCCATTCACTCTTTTCCTCTTATGAGCAACACGGGAAGAAGCTTCACTTCCTAGCTCTGAATTGGCGACGTTGTCGTCAATCATTGATGAAGTTTTTTGGACTTTCTACGATCAACAATACTTTCTTTTTCAGCCTCCTGATTTGGGCCTTTAACTAGTCCATGGTATCTTCTGTCATTCTCTTATTTTTGCTACGTTGCTGAGATGACGATGGGTCTCGATGCCTAAATCTCTCAAGATTGGTCTTTCATTGAGACAAAGAGTGTTGGCAAGGAGATAATCTTTGTTGGGTTGTCTTAAAAGTGGCAAGTTCGAACAAATGGCCCACCATTTTGAATGTTAACCTCATGGTTTTGTTGACTTGGTTCTTCTTGTGATGGCTCTAAAGAAGCTCTACTTCTCGTGACAACCATGGTGGTGGAATCTTAAAGTCTGGGCAAATTTCTTCAAGTTCTAATGGTGGTGACGTTTGTTGCTGCGGAAAAGCTTTAGTCTCCACTTTTTCTTCTCGTACATTCTGAATCCAACTGAAGGGTGTATATGCAAAGACATTGATGTCAACGTAAGGCAAAGTGTAAGCATATAGCAAGTATAGTGATCAAATGATTAATGCGTGAAACACTTGGAGCGAACCTCCTATTTATAGAGTGACTGGGGTCACGTATGCTGCTATTATTACAAAGGTGGTCGTTGAGATCATAATAGGATGATTGTTATCTGCTATGTAACTTCATGCCAAAATTAGTGATAGGTCTTATTATTGACCCACAATTTTGTCTGTTATTTTTAGATTTTTTTTTATAAAAAATATATAAAAAAAAAAAATATAATGATCAAAATAAAAATAAATAATTAGGACTATAAACTTTAGAAAATCATGGGTACATCTGGTTACTGTTCAGACATTTCACTATTTTATAAAACAAAAACAAAAAAATATATATAATTGAATGAAAAGAAATCGAAATGAAATGAATTAATGATAATAAAAATCAATACAATGATGATCAATTGAATGAAAAGAAATCAACAAGAAATTGGATCAATGGTAATAACAATCAATATAGTGGTGTTCAATTGATTGAAAAGAAATCGAAAAGAAATAGATTAATAGTAATAAAAATGGTGATCAATTCACAATTATTTTCTTGTCTTTTGTAACCTTCACCCGAAAAATCTATAAATAATCCACACTAAAAGAAAAAGAGGAGTAGAACACTATTGAGTAAAAAAGTGATATACAAAATAGAGAGAAATAGATAATCTGAACTTGATAAAATCAGTCCAGTAAAACCAATTCAGCAATAAGGTATCGATTTTCTTATCATTCTCTAATTTCCTTCTTATTAGTTTTTTTGTATTAAAATGCATTTTTTTTCTTCAGCAACACACATATGTTAAGCTTTCATTTTTCTTAAGTGATTGTCTTTGTTCCTAATATTATTTTTTTAAAAGCAAGTATAGTGATCAAATGATTAATGCGTGAAACACTTGGAGCGAACCTCCTATTTATAGAGTGACTGGGGTCACGTATGTTGCTATTATTACAAAGGTGGTCGTTGAGATCATAGTAGGATGATTATTATCTGCTATGTAACTTCATGCCAAAATTAGTGATAGGTCTTATTATTGACCCACAATTTTGACTGTTATTTTTAGAATTTTTACAAAAAAATATATATATAAAAAAATATATATAATGATCAAAATAAAAATAAATAATTAAGGCTATAAACTTTAGAAAATCATGGGTACTTCTCTGGTTCCTGTTCGGACATTTTACTATTTTATAAAACAAAAACAAAAAAAAGTATATAATTGAATGAAAAGAAATGGAAATGAAATGGATTAATGATAATAAAAATCAATACAGTGGTGATCAATTGAATGAAAAAAAATCGACAAGAAATTGGATCAATGGTAATAACAATTAATATAGTGGTGTTCAATTGATTGAAATGAAATCGAAAAGAAATAGATTAATAGTAATAAAAATGGTGATCAATTCACAATTATTTTCTTGTCTTTTGTAACCTTCACCCGAAAAATCTATAAATAATTCACACTAAAAGAAAAAGAGGAGTAGTAAAAAAGTGATATATAGAGAATAATAGGTAAAATAGAGAGAAATAGATAATCTGAACTTGACAAAATCAGTCTAGTAAAACCAATTCAGCAATAAGGTATCGATTTTCTTATCATTCTATAATTTTCTTCTTATTAGTTTTTTTGTATTAAAATGCATTTTTTTTCTTCAACAAAATAAACTCATATGTTAAGCTTTCATTTTTCTTAAGTGATTGTCTTTGTTCCTAATATTATTTTGCAACACACGTACTAAAACGGACATAAATAGTCGATGCTTATAGACCAATGACCAAAGGAAAACAAACTTCACCCCATTGTAACATAATAGAAAACTCATATCCTAATTTTATCAAATAACTCAGAAAATCATAACAACGAACTAGATCAATAAATAGTTCTTTTTCTTAGGATAAGAATAAATAGTAGTCACCATCAGATGAAATTCAACATCGTTCGTCGTACCACATCACTCACCTCCAAATGTCGATGACATTTGTGTCGCAACAGATCTGACGATGCACGGAAAAATCCTTTAACAAGCTGCTTATTTTACTTCTTCGTCACGTCCATTTGTTTCATTCACATAACGCCGCATTGCCGTTATTTTCAAATAATAATCAATTTTTCTTAACTTTAAAACCAAATACAAAACAAAATGATACAATCCGTAATCAGACATCTCACCTCTTTTTTGTTGTTGTTGTTGTTATTATTATTATTATTATTATTATTATTATTATTATTATTATTATTATTATTATTATTATTAATCAGACATCTCACCTACGTGTATTTTGATTTCTCTATTGCATCTTGAGATACGTAGTAGCAAAATTTTCTCTTTGTCAAACCAAATTAATACAAAGATATATTTTTTTTTCTTTTATTAATGTAAATAATTTATTTTCCTTTTTATTATTCTTTTATGGGATAAAATAAACAATTTATATACAATTAATTATAGGACAACCGTTTTAACATGCTATGTAGGATAATATTACTTTCTCAACTCGTAAATACTGAATCCGTGTTTTTGTTCAAGAACTTTATTTTAGGTTTTATCTAATTTTTTCTTTTTTTAAAAATAAAATTGGTGACGACTCCACTGCTGACCACCTGAAGGATGAATTTTTTTTTTGCAGTAAGAGGTCGCATCCCAGAGATGCAACCATCTATTATCCTTTAATTTTTTTTTTTTTTTACAAAGGAATAATTATTAATTTAATAAATAAAAAATAATAACAAAAAATAAATTAAAAAATGAAACAAAATTATATTAATAAACTCAAACAAAATAGATCTAATAAAAAAATACATCAAAGTACAGTTAAGTAGATGTGTAAAAAATAAATAACGTGTTATATTATTTTAACAACTCCCTCTTATTTTGCATATAAATCTATATTATTTTAACAACTCCCCTTATTTCGCAGATAAAATAGCAACTTAATTATATCTTGTTAAAAACTTCCTCCTATTTTTTTCTCTAGATATAATAAATAAAAAATAATAAAAATAATAGTAATAACAATAATAAAGTAAATTATATTAATAAAATAAAATAAAATACATTAAATCGAAGATAGCGAAAAAATATTCTTAGTTAAATTAACGATGTCCACCTAAATATTCTCTAGTTACACATCTAGGTTGTCCTCCAATAATATGATAACAATGCAGATAGATACATGCATATGTAGAACTAGAGGAAATTTGGATGGACGTCATTAATTTAAATTTCATATACTTTTTTTCTTTCAAGTTGATGTATTTTTTTCTTCCAATTTAATGTATTTTGTTTGATTTTATTAATATGAATTACTTTTTATTATTATTATTATTATTATTATTATTTTTTTTTATTTACTAGATTCGGAGAAAAAAAATAAGAGGGAGTTTAAGTTGCCATCTAATATGCATAACATGGTGAGTTGTTAAAATAATATAGACTTCTCTGCAAAATAATAGGAAATTGTTAAATTAATAATTATTATTTTGTAAAAATTAAAAGATACTAGATGGTCGCATCCCCAGATATGCGACCTCGTGAAGGTAAAAACAAAAAATAAGTAATTTTTATATAATTTTCAATATAGAGTGTGTGTGTGTGTACGCGTGTGCGTGTGCATGTGTGTCAGTGCTTCTAGATTCCTTGTCTTTTGACACATTACTACAAGGAATGACATCGATGGTAGTTTTCGCACTCCCTCGTCCTTTTATGTTGATTTTGTCACGTCGAGTTTTTCTCAAGTTGCATCACGATATTGGACCTACATGTGTGGTCTTTTTAAGTTTTACTAAAGTATCATGTTAATTTTATGTTTTTTTGAATTTTTTTAACACTTACATTCTTTAAATATGCATATGCTTACACCATTATTTTTTTAGGGCTCGTTTATTATAGATTTTAAAACAAGTGATTTTAGTATTTTATAATTTAGAAATTATGTTTTATAAATTTTTAAGAAAATGAAAAGTTGTTTTGTATTTATCTACTGTAGTTGAAAACATTTTCTTAATGTTTGTAATGTTAAGGATTTTTTTTTTTATCTAATTAGCCTTTTCAATCTCTTATAAAGTGGTCACTAAGCTTTTGGCTCAAAAACTCATATTAGTGATGGAAACTCTTGATAGCTCTACTCATAGTTGTTTTTTCTCGCATTGTCATAGTTGTAAAAACATTATTGTTGCACAAAAAGTTTTTCACTCTAGAATGTTAATTTTATATAATGTTCATTTGAATATTAAGACTTAAATCACTAAGGCTTTAACTTTTAGAAGAACATAAGATTTAGGTAAATACCTTAGGGTCCCCCTTCTTCATCAAAGGGTGAATAGAGACACGTTCACCTTTATCCTTGACAAAATGGATATGAGGCTTAACTCGTGGAATATGAGAAATTTATCCTTTGTCGATTGAGTCACACTCACAAAATCTTTGTTATTGACCCTCCCCTTTTATATTATGCAGACTGCATACATTCCTAGACCAATTTGTGATAAGATTGATAAGAAATGGTAATTCGATATACCTTTGCAGGATAAGTGGGTTATGGATGTTGGTCGAATGTAAGTATAAAACCTCTTCTTTACCTAAAAGAGGGTTCATGCATGTAACTCTACTCATGTGAAAGTTGAATTAAGGAGCCATCAATCTTCTTGTTCCATGCTCTTGGAGCTTGTTTAACCCATAGAGTGCTTTCTTCAACTTATATACTCTCTTCTCTTGGTTCTTTATCTCAAAACCTGGAGGCTGCTCAATGTATACTTCCTCTTCAATAGGCCCATTTAAGAATTCTGACTTCACATCCATTTGATGTATTCTCCGTTGTTTCATGCTTGCAATGGCAATGACCATTCTTATGGTCTAAATTATAGCTACTGGTGCAAAGACTTCTTCAAACTCAATCCCATCCCTTTGTAAGAAACCTTTAACTACAAGTTTGGCCTTGTATTTGATCACTACACCACTAGGACTTTGTTTCTCCTTATATACCCATTTCACACTAATTGTTTTCTTTTCCCCTGACAGCTCTACTAGTTCCAAGGTTTGATTTTTTTTCAGTTGAATGCAACTCATCCTTCATCGCTCCAATCCATTTTGGATCCTACGCAGCACACTCAAAACTTATTGGTTCAACTCCTGCTAATAGTGCCAAATGCACTAGCTCACCATTTGAATCAGTCTCGTTATCTTGAATCATGTCACGATCTTGCAGCCTTTGAGGTAAACTTCTCTGTCTATGGGTTTTTCTTGTTGCATTGTTATTACTATTTTCCATATTACTTTCATTTAGTTGTAACTCTTCTATACTATTGGTTTCACCATCAAACATAACTCTTGTTGATTCTCTTATTTATTTAGTGTTCCACTTCCATTCTTTAATATCATCAACTAAAACATCCATGTTGATCACTATTTGTCTATTAATAGGATCATACAGTCTGTATCCTCTTGTTGCATGGTATTCCACCAATACCATTTATTCTCCTTTATCATCTAGCTTCCTTCTAAGCTGATATGGGACATGTTTGTAGCATATTGAACCAAAGACCTTTAGATGACTGAGGCTTGGTTTGATTCCTGACTATTTTTATTCAGGTGTCACTTCATGGAGCCTTTTTGTTGGACATATATTTAGAATATAGGTGGCAGTTGCCACTGCTTATCCCCACAAAAACTTTGACAACCCTTTTCCTTTCAACATGGTTCTTACCATGTTCATGATGGTTATGTTCTTTCTTTCTACAGTGCCATTCCTTTGTGGTGTGTAAGGTGGTATTATTTCATGCACAATCCCTTCCTTCTCACATAATTCATTAAATTCTTTTGACACGTATTCTCCTCATCCATCTGTTGTTAAGACTTTAATCGAATGGCCACATTGTTTCTCAACCATCACTTTGAACTTCTTAAAGACATTTAACACCTCACTTTTCTTCTTAATCAAATATGTCCATAATTTTCTAGTGAAATCATCAATGAAAGTTACAACATACCTATTGTCTCCAATTGAGTCAACTTGCATAAGTCCACAAACATATGCATAGATCACTTCCAACTTCTCTTTTGACCTGACTTCCATATGCTTGCTGAAATGACTTCTATGTTGTTTGGATTGGACACAATCTTCACACATTTCAGTTGGTTCTTGTATTTGAGGTAGTCCTTTCATCATACCTTATCTACTCATCTTCTTGAGATCTCCAAAATTTAAATGTCCCAACCTGTAATGCCAGATCCATTCATCTCTACTTGTTGCTAAGGCCATACATTTATGCTGCAACACCTGAATAGTTATCTTAAAGGTCTTATTCTTTGACATAGGTGCCATTAAAATAAGTCTGTTTTTTTCATCATACACTTTCAGTTGCTTATCCTTGAGTGTTGTAAGACCCTAAATTTTAAATCCTAAATTATACAATTTTAGGGTATTTTGTGTTGAGTTCTTAGGCTGTTAGCCCTGTTTTTGGTATTTAATGAGTTAAATGCCAAAAATACATTTTTTATTGGATTAAAATAATTTGTTGGAGAATAATTTATTTACGTTACGAAGAATTTAATACTGAACAATTTTGTTAAAAATATCTCTATTTGCAGAAAATTTTATCTGTCAATTGAATTGTGACGAGAGTAGATATTTTAATCAAGATGGTTTGAGAAGTGATGATTTTCATAAATATCTAAAATATTTAGATATTTAGATATTTATTGGTTTAGGTTTACTTATTATATATATATATATATATATATATATATATATATATATATATATATATATATATATATATATATATTATTAGTAATATTATAAGTTATGTATATGTATATATGTTAGAAAGGAATGAAAACATAAGCGTTTCCCTCCCTGCCTCGCAAGTTCTCCCTTTTCTTCCTTCTTGCTTCTCCTTGATTTTTCTTCCTTTTTCTTCAAGAAAAGAAACCCAAGGCTTGATGGGTGAGAAGACAAGGATCTCTCAACTTCTTTCTTCTTCTCCGATTTGAAAACGAAGAAAAACGGTGTTATGGATTTTCAAACCGTCAAACACAAACCCCCACTTTTCTACTAGATATAAGCTTCGTTTCGCGAAGAGATAGAAGGGAAAGTTGCCCACCTCCATGCTACAGTGCTAGTGAACTAACTTTGGAAGCGACGTCGCGAGCGAACATTTTATCGGAATTACTCGTGGTACCGTAATCGCTCATTAAAGCTAACGTTAGGTAAGAGCTCCTTCCAAACTTTTAGTTTGCATTTAGGGACTTATCTGTGGTTGTGTGGAAAAGAAATTTTTTAGGGTTGAAGTGTTGATTTGGGGAAAATGAATTTAATGCTTTTATGGGTGAAATTTTATAGTTGGGTTTTGGTGATATTAATGAGTGTTTCATGGAAAATGAATTTAACTCATTTATGTGTGGTTTTGAGGAAATGAAATTCGATGTGTTTGAGTGGTGGGTTGAGATAATTTTGTGGTTGTCGTGTTTGACGTGTTCATAATTAATATTTATAAATTTTGAGATGTGCTTGTGTTGATTTTGTGGAAAAATGAATTGATGTGATTTGGTGTGAATTGTGGATTGAATTTGAGAATATGTCTGAGAATGTTTTGTGTGGAATTTGAAAATTATTAGAGTTAAACGAGTATTAAAAATGGGGAATCTTTTAATATCTCTGTTTACTTAATATTTGTAGTGAAAATTGTTAGAGTTAAATGAGTATTAAGAATGGGGAATCTCTTAATATATGTATTTACTTAATGATTGTCGTCGAAATTGTTAGAGTTAAATGAGTATTAAGAATGGGGAATCTCTTAATATATGCATTTACCTAATGATTATCGTCAAAATTGTTAGAGTTAAACGAGTATTAAAAATGGAGAATCTTTTAATATCTCTGTTTACTTAATGATTGTCATGAAAATTGTTAGAGTTAAATGAGTATTAAAAATGGGGAATCTTTTAATATCTGCATTTACTTAACGATTGTCGTCGATAGAGTCAGAGTATGCTCATGCATTTCATAGTACATGGCGACCGGATGGGCCATGGTGATAGTGGTGACCAGATGGGCCACGAGATGATTCTATGTGATTTGTTGATTCATCTTATCCTTGTGGGAATTGCCGCGTCGTGTAAGGTATGCGATAGGCTGCATATTTTTGGTAAATCGTGCTGACCCGTGATAGGTGGCACCTCGGTAAATAGTACTTCGGCCTGTGATAGGCGGTACATTTACGATTTACATTTTTAGTAAATCGTGCTGACCCGTGATAGGTAGCACCTCAGTAATTTAGTACTTCTGCCTGTGATAGGCGGTACAATTATGATTTATGGCCCTTCGAGGAGGGTTTTGGTTTGGAATTCCGAGTCCATGCATTTTGGCATATAAACATTGCGTTAGGGTGCTTGGCACGCGAGTCATGTTTGATTTAAGATTACGATTGAGTGTTTGAACTCAAGTCGTCATGGTGATTGTGTTATAATTTCCAAGTGTGGATATTTTGGAATTGCGTGTAAGTGTGGTTGATTGTAAAACCTTTTCGAAACTTAAGTTGTCGTGGTGATTGTGTTATAATTGCCAAGTGTGGATGTTTTGGAATTGTTTGTAAGTGTGATTGATTGCAAAACCATTTCGAAACTCAAGATGTCGTGGTGATTACGCTATAATTGTTAAGTGTGATTGTTTGGATTTGTGTGTAAGTGTTGATTTGTTTCGAAACCCTTTAAAAAACTGAATTTTGCTGAATTTTGCTGTTTTTCTACTACTGTCTGATGTGTATTCGAATACAGCAAGCTGTATTCGAATACAGACATGTTGTTTTTGCCACTGACTTACTGTGTAGTCGAATACAGACTGTCGTAGTCGCATACAGACATGCTGTTTTTGCTGTTGAATGCTGAAACAGCCTTGTATTCGAATACAGAGATGCTGTATTCGAATACAACAGTGTTGTTTTGTTAAAAACTTCATTTTTCAACCTTGTTTATGAATGTTTGGCATATGAAAACCCTTTTAAGGTACATGCTAAGTTGAAAGGTTATTTTGTGCATTTAAAAACTTAAATATTATGTGTTAATTGTTAATTTCGTTTGGTGACCCTTTACAACTATTGTGGAAATTTGGGCTTTACCCTCAGATGAGAACCAGGGCCATGCTACCGATTAGTACCATGTGGATAGGAATGTAATTGGACACACTTGACTGGAGCTGTGTTAGAGGATCTTGCGAGGCGCGTGGAGATCACTTGGGTTGTACAGTTTTTGTAGTATGATCATATTAGGTGGACGTATAGGGACTATATATCTTTCTTTTTGGTTGTATCTATTTTAATTTGGAAGACTGTACCTATACCAATATTGTCACCTTGACATTTTATTTGATGGGTCCATGTACCGCTTTTTGATGTGTAAATACTTTGGATTCGTATTTCAAAAACTATTATGTTGCTTGTAAATTATATTGACTTATTTGTCGTTGTGTACGACTTAAATATTTATCCAAAAGTATTTTCTTATTTATTTCTTTGTTATTATGAATTTGTTTTAAAAAAAAAATACACTCTCGCTGTTAAAAATCGGGGTGTTACAAGTGTCATCATGTAACCTTTCTCAAGCAGTTGACCAACACTTAAAAGATTACACTTCATTCTAGGGACAAATATAACTTTTGAAATCTTTGAATATTTTCCATCTTCTTTTAAATTAGAACTTTTCCTACACCCTCTACAATAAGTGAGCTATTGTCTCCAAATTTCACTTTACTTTTCATTAATTCATCAAGATGGATGAACCAGTCTTTCCTTCCAGACATATGAGTTGAGCATCGTGTGTCTGAAGTAACAATATCAATTATAAGGAAGGGGGTTTGAATTATAATTTCCTTTTTTGAAAAATTCCTGTTTTAAAAATTGAAAGCTTAACTCAAGATTGATCGTGGTTATAAACGAAGATTGATCTTGGTTAGTGTAAAACAACAATATCAAGTTTATCAATATAAAAACTGATTGTAAAGCATATAATAAACAGATATAGAGATAAAGATATCACACAAGCATATATCCTGGTTCACCCAAACAAGGGTTACGTTCAGTCCTCACAAATGTGAGATTTTCCACTAAGTGCTCAAGACAAGATTGTTCTTGGTTTTCACAGATCAATCTTGATCTTTACACAATTTCTACCTTTCTACCTAGAAAGGATTTCCTCAGGTTCACCTTTCACTATTTTTAGAAAGGATTTTGCAATCCACCTTTTAAAAACATAAAAGGACTTTTACACACAACTCAAGCTACGTTAACAAAATACACTTGAGTGATAAAGCAATGATTTTGAGACTGTTAGAATATGGGTATTGCTCAACTCTTGTTTGAGACATAGATTTTATGATTAGAACTCATTTATTACTGATTCTAACACAACACAAAGAAAGAAAACTACAAGCGTGAGACTGATTCTGACAAGCTTGAGTATGATTGAATTATTGATGCTTTTGCTTGGCACTTTGAGTTGTATTTTATTCTTCATCTTGAAGTTACATTTATAGACTTCAAAAGAGCTTAGGACAACTCATATATCCATTGAAATAAGGTCAATTGTCATGAGAAGGTGGATGGATAAGATTTGCTGAAAAGCAGGAGTGATCAAAACTGAATCCAGGAACATTCTTGATATCCAAGATCGTTCTTCGAATTTAGATATGAGTTGTTTTGTACTTATGGTTCTGTCAGTTGTTTGAGATGATTTTTGTCTTTAAGTCAAGTGTGCAAGTCTTGATTGAAAGCACAACTGCAGTGTACTTTACAGCCTGTAAATTCGTACTTGGAATGCCTCACTTGAAGAATGATCTTGCTTTATGCTTTTCATGAAGCATGTCTTTGATCCTTCAAATCTTGGAGGAATGCTTATTTAGATTGATCCTTGTTTATTCTTTGATGAATGTATGAGATGAATACAACTTCAAGGATCCAATCATTCACAAAGAAAACTGATCATTCATGATTAAGACATATGTGAAGAACTTTCTTCGTTTTCCAGAAATATCTCAAGATCGATCTTGGTTTTACTAAAATATGTCAAGAACGATCTTCATTTTACTGAAGTATCTCAAGAATGATCTTCGTTCTATTGTTTTTGCTTTCTTGAGTTTAATAAGATCTTCATTGAACTACTTGGTACCTAACTTGTTTTGACACACTCAAATACACATCTTAAATACCAAAACACTTAGAATAATAATTAGAATCCTTAATTAACCTTTTGTTTAATTATCATCAAAACATTAATTTGGGATTTTGTCTTAACAATGTCCAGGTACCACACATTTGCTCCCACTTCATCTTCCTGAGTGGTTACCGTTAGCATTACAGGTTCATCATCTTCATTTTCATGAGCAAACTTTGCATCATCTTGTTGTGATTCCCTCTTGTTGCCTGAGTAACACTCATCTGCAAAATGCCCCCATTTTTTACAATTGTAACATTGAATGCTACTTTTATCAAACTTCTTCTTGCCACCTCTTCCCTTTTGACTGATGCCATTTATTTGATGATTTCTTGAACCACCTTGATTATTACCATTATGATCTTGTTGATTTCTTGCATTTGTGTTGTTGTAATTTCTCCCTTTTCCACTTCTCCATTTACCTCTGCCTCTTTTGTCTTTGTTATTGGAATGTGCTTGTAGTGCAACTTTTGAATTCTTTTCACCATTGCGCTCTTTCATTCTTTGTTCATGTGCCTCAAGGGATCCTTGCAGTTCTTGAATGCTCATATCTGCAAGATTCTTTGATTCTTCAATGGCCACCATCACATGATCAAACTTTGGCAATTAAGTTCTCAAAATTTTCTCTACTACAGATTGATCATTAACACTTTCACCATACTTTTTCATTTGATTCACCAATGTCATGACTCTTGTGAAGAAGGCACCAACTTCCTCATTTTCTTCCATTTGAAGTCATTTGTAAGACCCGTAATTTTAAATCCTAAGTTATACAATTTTAGGATATTTTGTGTTAAATTACTTAGGCTTTTAACCCAGTTTTCGGTATTTAGTGAGTTAAAGGCCGAAAATATATTTTTGGAAATTGGATTAAAATTATTTGTCGGAAAATAATTCATTTACGTTACGAAGGATTTAATATCGGGCAATTTTGTTAAAAATATCTCGGGTTGCTGAAAATTGTACCGGTCAATTGAGTTGCGACGAGAGTAGATATTTTTATTAAATTAGATTAAGAGGGGAATGAAATGTTGGGGGTAAGAGTTGTTAGATAATTGTTGGTTTGTTTTAATTATAATATATTAATATATAAATCTATATATTTATATATTGGAAGTAATATATATATATATATATATATATATATATATATGGTTGGAGGGAAATTGGGGAAAAGGAAATAGAAAGAAAAGAAAATAGAAGGAAGGAAAAACAAAGGAAAAACATTTCCATCTCTTTCCTCTCCTCTGCCTCGCAAAAACCTTTCCCTCCTCCTTTTTTCTTCTTCTTGGTTTTGCTTCCTTTTTCGTTCTTTGACTTCAAGAATAGAAACCCAAGGATTAGTGGGTAAGAGAGCAAGGTTTTCTCAGCTTCATACTTCCTCGTTGTTTCGAAAACGAAGAAAAACGGTATTAGGGATTCAAACACAAACCTCCCCGTTTCATCTAGATCTAAGCCTCCTTTCAAGAAGTGATAGAAGGGGAGGTTGCTCACCTCCATGCTACGGTGCTAGTGGACCAAATTTGGAAGTGGCGTTGCGATCGGAAAATTTACCGGATTTACTCACAGTGCCGTAATCGCACGTTAAAGCTAACGCGAAGGTAAGGGCTCCTTCCAAACTTTTAGTTTGCATTTAGGACCTTATTTGTGGTTGTGTGGAAACGAATTTTGTTAGGATTGGAGTATTGTTTTGGGAAAAATGTATCTAAGGCTTTATGGGTAAAATCTTAGAGTTAGGTTTTGGTTATATTGATGAATGTTTAATGGAAAATGAATTTATCTCACGTATGTATGATTTTGAATAAATGAAATTTATTATGTTGATTTGTGTGCATCGTACTTGGCGTGTTCATACTTGATGGTTGTTGATTGATGTGTTTTAGTGTGAATTATGGATCGAATGAGAAAGCATGTTTGAGTTTGTTTTGGGTGGAATTTGAAAACCATTAAGTTAAACGAGTATTAAGAATGGGGAATCTCTTAATGTCTTGTTTACTTAATGTGTGTTTGAGAAAATCTTTTAAGTTAACTGGGCATTAAGAATGGGGAATCTCTTAATATCTGGGGTCACTTAATGTTGTTTTAAAAATCGTTTAAGTTAACCGGGCGTTAAGAATGGGGAATCTCTTAATGTCTTGGTTACTTAAGGTTGTTTTAAAAATCGTTTAAGTTAACTGGGCGTTAAGAATGGGGAATCTCTTAAAGTCTTGGTTACTTAATGTTTGTTTTGGAAAATCGTTTAAGTTAAAAGAGTATTAAGAATGGGGAATCTCTTAATATTTATGTTTGCTTAATGTTTTGTTTAGAAAATCATTAAGTTAAATGAGTATTAAGAATGGGGAATCTCTTAATATCTGCGTTTACTTAATGTCGTCATGAAAATGATTTTGTGGAGAAATGAATTGTTGTGTTTTGGCGTGAATTATGTAATAAATTTGTGAATACGTTTGAGTTCGTTCAATGTGGAATTTGAAAACCATTAGAGTTAAACGAGTATTAAGAATGGGGAATCTCTTAATGTCTTGTTTACTTAATGTGTGTTGTTTGAGAAAATCGTTTAAGTTAAATGAGTATTAAGAATGAGGAATCTCTTAATGTCTTGTTTACTGAATGTTTTGTTGTGGAAAATCGTTTAAGTCAAAAGTATATTAAGAATGGGGAATCTCTTAATATGTCTGTTTGCTTAATGTTTTGGTGTGAAAATCGGTTAAGTAAATGAGTATTAAAAATGGGGAATCTTTTAATATCTGCATTTACTTAACGATCGTTGTGGATGGAGTCAGTGTATGCTCATGCATTTCATTTTGGTAAATTGTGCTGACCCGTGATAGGTGGCACCTCGGTAAACAGTACTGACCCATGATAGGTGGTACGTTTACGATTTACGTTTGGTAAGTTGTGCTGACCCGTGATAGGTGGCACCTCGGTAAACAGTACTGACCCGTGATAGGTTGTACGTTTACGACTTACGTTTCTTGGTGAATTGTGTTTGTCCGTGAGAGACTGCACAGGTGTTTGTCCGTGAGAGACTACGCCCTGGTAAATTGTGTTTGTCCGTGAGAGACTGCACAGGTGTTTGTCCGTGAGAGACTACGCCCTGGTGAATTGTGTTTGTCCGTGAGAGACTGCACAGGTGTTTGTCCGTGAGAGACTACACCCTGGTAAATTGTGAATTGTTGGTTCATTTTGTCTGTGTGGGGATTGTCGCGTCAAGATGATTCTATGTGGTTTGTTGGTTCATCTTGTCCGTGTGGGTATTGTGTTATAAGTGTTAAGTGTTATGTTTTGGAATTTGGTGATAGAATGTTTGATTGCAATACTATTTCGAAACTCATGATGTTGTAGTAATTGTGTTATAAGTGTTAAGTGTTATGTTTTGGAATTTGGTGATAGCATGTTTGATTGCAATACTATTTCGAAACTCATGATGTTGTAGTAATTGTGTTATAAGTGCTATGTGTTAAGATTTGGAATTATGTATGAATGTGATTGAGTTAGTTTATGTATTTTTGGAAGATTACGCAGGGAAATCGATTGCCCCAATCGATTGGATCAGTTACAGGGACTTCTCTAAATTGATCAAATCGATTTGTCAAATCGATGTTGTAATTTGTCCTTCAAAACCCTTTAAGAAATCGATTGAATGAATCGATTGATATGTCTCCTATTTTCTTGAATTTTGAAAATGTATTGGAGAAATCGATTGACCAAATCGATTTGGCTATCCATGAACTCAGCCATTTGACGAAATCGAATTGCCAAATCGATTGGCTTCAATACAGGGGCTCTGTCTTTCACGAAATCGATTTGCCCAATCGATTGGCCAATACAGGGGATCAGTCTTTCACGAAATCGATTTACCCAATCGATTGATGTAAGTTCAGAGTCCAATTTTCACTAAAAAATTTCAGGAAATCGATTTGCCCAATCGATTGGCTCAGTGGAAAATCTTATTTTGAGTTAGATAATTGATTGCTCAAGTGATTTATCAATGTTTTGGTCAGTTATGTATTACTTGATGGATTGAGAACTTTATTTGATTTCATTTACATTTGGCAAGCATTATATGAACCTTTCGCATATGGAAAATCCTTTTAAGGTGCATGCTTAGTTGAGAGGATATTTTATGCATTTAAAAACTTAAAAGTTATGTGTTAATTGTTAATTTCGGTTGGTGACCCTTTACAACTATTGTGGAAATCTGGGCTTTGCCCTCAGATGAGAGCCAGGATGATCCTACCGGTTCGTACCCTACGGATGGGAATATAGATGGGAATGCTTGATTGGAGTTACGTTAGGAGGATCTCACGGGGCGCGTGGAGATCACTCAAGGTGTTTAGTTGTTTTGTAAAATGATCAGACTAGGTTGACACAGAGGGAACAGATGTCTTTCTTTTGGGTTGCTTTTATTTTTAAACTGGAAGATTGTACCACTTTTGTTATGTAAACATTTTGGATTTATATTTTGAGAACTTTTTCTGCTGCTTGTAAATTATAATGACTTAATTATTTATCCAAAGGCGTTACCTTATTTATTTCTCTGGTTTATTTTAATTTCTTTTGAAAAAAAAATACACCTTCGCTTTGAAAAACGGGGTGTTACATCATTCATATTTTCGCTTGTGAGTTTGTAACCTCACCTTTTTCACCTTCCCATCTCCAACATAAGCTTTCTTTAAGTTTTCCCAAGCAGCCTTTGAGGATTCAGCTTCACTCACTCTTTCAAAGTTCACAGCATCAACACACTGATGGATAATGAACAATGCCTTGAAATCTTTCTTCTTGGATTCCTTATATGCAGTCTTTTGCGCTTTTGAAATATTTTCAACAAGAGAATCAACACCTGACTTCACTATGTCCTACACATCTTGTATCCAAACACCACTTTCATTTGCTTGCACCATTTATCATAGTTTTTCCCATCAAGAATTGGAAGATTTACAGGGAAGTTTCCATTTGCCATGATTGAAACTTTGCTCTTGATACCACTATTAGAAACTGATTTTAATCACTGTGATTTTGTACTCACACACACCTTTTAATGATGAAGATGAAAAGAATTATAGATGAGAAAGAATGTGAAAATGTAAAATATGTACACACCTTTATTTCATTATATCATTGGTATTTATATATTATAACTTCATGACTTGTATCATTAAGTTAGTTACATTAAACAAAACAATAAACTAATCAAACTGTAATTGAATTAACCACTTTAAACAAAACAATAAACTAATCAAACAATAGACCCTCTCCTCAGTCGATTTTCAAAAAGATTTAGAGATGTATGAGCCCTAAAAGGATTGGAACTTTTATTTGGAGAGTTGCTCAACAATCCATTCTTGCTAATGTGTTCATTTGCATCGTCATATGACCTAGACTAGTTCTTGATCTTTGTTTTCTATGGGTCTTGAAACTATGATTCATGCCCTTAAATATTGTCGTCGTGCTGCTTTGGTGGCGCATGGGGTTCATTATGACATTGATCAATCTTTCTTACTTTGCAATGATACTCACGATTGGTTAATGGGTCAATATTCTTCTAAGAGTTTTGACTATTCTATGTGCAATTACCCTTGATAATTTATGGTGTAAAACGAATGAGTTCATTTTCCATGGTAGCTTGAGTTCCCATCAAGACGTGATCATCAATTGGTCAAAAAGATTGTAGAGAAAACCACTTGTGGTATAGGGATAAACTTGAATGATGGTATTGGTGACTTTGATCCATGAAGGGTTAATGCATGGTGTCCTCCACTAGCTAGCTGGTTAAAGGTGAATTGCAATGGTGTGGTTTTTCACTCAAATGGCTCAATGGCGTATGGTGGTGATATTCGTGAAAGTTATGGTGATTTCATTTTAGCTTTTGCTCATAATTTGGGAAGTTGTTCCTTCGTGGTGGCAGAGTTTTGAGGTATTTACCATAGCCTTGTGCTTGCTAATCATTATAGAGTGAAGAATGTTGGTGGAGAGCCATGCTCTGATGGCTATCAATATGATCTAGGATGGAGTTTTGCAATCCAATTGTTTCTATACTCTTATGGCTCAAAACTAGGAGGTTGTGACAACGTTCAGTGAACTTTTGTTTTCGTGAAGCAAATCAAGTAGCAGCTACATATGAAGTAGTATAGATTCTCGATTAAGAGTTTTTGTTCCATAAGAAGTTCTAGTTTGTCTTGAGCTATTGGCTCCTTTATTTAAAAAATAAAAAACAAAAAAGCTAGACAGTTTCAATAAGATATTACATACAAAACAATCTTACATTCAACGACTAAGAAAGACAATGAATATCATCTAGTCCGTGACTTTAGTTAGAGGGGGAAGTACCGTGCACCCCCCACCT
>JBBPBR010000003.1:50579646-50597213 GCA_037974775.1 Cicer pinnatifidum
CCCCCCCCCCCCATTTGAGATGAAAAGACCATATTGCCCCTTGTTATGTGTATAAAAACTCCCAATAAATTTACCTTTCCTTTTTTTCACGCATATCATTCGAAACTTTCATTTGTTCGAATCAGTAAATTGCAAACATTCCAATGTTTCAAAATATTCGAAATTGAAAAGTAAGAAAAAATTGAAACTTTTGAAACATTCCAGCAACATAAAATTTTCGAAATGCAAACATTCGAAAGTTTCTGGCAATCACAAACCTTCGAAATGATGAAATTCGAAACTTTCCAGCAACTTCAAAGATTCGAAATGCAAACATTCGAAACTTTCATACAATCTGAAAGTTTCGAAATGAAAAAAACTGAAACACATTAAGTATTAAGTTTTGAAACTTTAAAATTGATGGAAAGTTTTGAAACTGTTTCGAAATGCAATTTTTTTTTTTGTGTTTTTTTTCCATTTTTTTATATTGATATATTGTAGTGCCTTGAATGAGAGGTACATTTGGCCAAATAATTCGTAACATTTCCTAAAGCGTGGGAGCTGATAGTGGTGATGGGGCAGAGAGAATTCCACCAACAGCTTCAAATAGGCGACGGAGTGAAGCAAACCGTCCAATTAGACATTGTCGTCGTAGACAGGATGATGTCGATGAGCTTGCACATATGGACGAGGATGTCCCTGAGGCTGCACAGACGGAGGAGGTTGAGGAGCAGTATGTTGAGCCTACACATGATGATGTTCATGATGCTGGTGATGCGGATGATGTTGTTGATGCTGATGATGTTGAGCCTGAGCAGGATCAGCAAGTCGGATTCCCCGGTGGACTAGTGGTGACATTTGTGTTGACACAATATGAACATTATGTGGCTCGAAGAATATGGGAAGAGAGGTATATTTTAATTAATTAATTTATAATAAGTATTTATGATATTTAGTATATACTTTTATGATATTTAATTAATTATTTATTTAAATAAGAATAAATATTTATTTTTATGTTCTTTAATTACTCGCAGGATCGTGGGTCGTTAAAGGTTATTACTCATGGATTGAAGCTGAAGAAATTTTCTGAAGTTCCTGTACCAGATCTTGTATTGCATTGGATTCGGGAATCTGGACTGCTACATCTCTCTTCAACTTATCTCACTATGGTTGATGCTGGTCTGATATCTGCCTTTGTTGAAAGGTGGCATAAAGAGACCAGTTCATTTCACATGCCATTTGGAGAGATGACAATCACATTGGACGATGTGGTTACTCTTTTTCTTATATCACCTCGTGGTAAATTTTTTGATGCACCTATAAATATGAGTACTAATAATATTGCCATAGCTACCCATGAGTACTTAGGTGCAACATGGGAGGAAGCATTAGCAGAGATTAATTATAATAGATGTACCCAATATAGACTGCAATGGTTGCGTGATTTATATCGTCGTCTCATTCAGACTAACCAGTTTGAGTGTGCGGCTAGAACGTACCTGTTGCATTTAGTTGGCAGCACCATTTTCGCTGATAAAACACATACATGTGTGGAGGCGAAATATATTAGTATGTTTATTGAGTTAGATACTTGTCGGGACTATTCCTGAGGTACCGCGGCATTAGTTTTCTTATATGAAAATCTGGGAGATAAAACTGTTGATTTTGATTTTGATTTATATCTTCCACCTCTTTTGCATCCCAAAATTAATTTGTCTTTTCTTCCCCTCTTTCTGGTTGCTTCGTCTGATCGAATGGTAACAATTAAAATTCCATTTTACCTTCCAATGTGTTTTATCCATTCAAATACAACTTCTCGATTGGGAAATACCTACAACATATGTTTCAAATATAACATCAAATATATATCTATAATCAAAATTTGATCGGTGGTGAATTATCAGTGATAATACCTGATCGGTTGTCAATGTTTTTGTAGAATCGATAATCATTGTTGAAGCAGGAACCTCAACTCTACTCATACCTAATTTTAAAAATAATAATAAATTTAATTAATAATAATATTATAAATCTATTTTTTAAAATAAAATTTTAATTATTGTAAAAAATAAAATTGTACATTTCAAAACTTTCCCAGCAATTGAAACTTTCGAAACTGATATTCTTCAAAAATATGAAACTTTCAAAATTGTTGCATTTCGATTATTTGAAAGGTTCGAATGTTGTGTTTCGAATATTTCAAATTCAACAAAAGTTTCGAAGTTTTGATGAATTCTGGAAAAACATGTTTTGAAGATTTAGAATTCATCCAAACTTTCGAAAGTTTGTATGAATTCTGGAAAACAGTGTTTCGAATATTTTTATCCAAAGTTTTGAAATACACATATAGTCCTGGAATATACTTTGTAATTTTTGAATGGGGGTGTGTGGAATGGAGTGGTAAATTTTTTTGATTGTTTCATAAAATGTAAAAAAGGACAATATAATCTTTTTCATTGAAATGGGGGTGGGAGGAATAGGTGGAGGGTGCACGGTACAATTCCCTTGGTTAGAATATCCAAGTGACTGAATATAAGGATCCAATAAGAGCATGCATGTATAGACTGGATTGCAATTCTAATTTCATTTATCCAGAATTTTATTGTTCTTTTTCACCCCTATGTTCTCAAAAATCTCCAAAATACACCTGAGTCGATCAGATGACATTGGAGGTGGGTGAGAAGCTATCATTTTTATAACCAAATTTAAATTTTATTTATCCAATTAAAATGAACAATCGAAAAGATGATCATTGCTGCAACTTTACAATTGTCCATTTCAATTAGTTCAGTTAAAGAAATGCACCAAGTTAAAAGGTTCAATTACAGAACTAAGTTTAAAAGGGAGCTCCATTCGAGAACAGGCATCGACAATTTGAGTTTTTAGGACTAACCGTTTCAATCTTATTCTACCATTCTCTTATCCAAATATCATGTCCTACTTATTCCTATGTTATATCTTGACTATCAAATGATTCCTTAAATCACCAGAAATGAAATTATACAGATCCATAAATAATCTGCATTTATGGATAATCGTAGTCAAGCCTATAGAAATTGTGAATCTAAATCGCGGACCCCAGATCCTCTATTGTAGGTTGTAGGGAATGATGCAGTTACAAGCTATAGACGATCTCGACTATTAATTTTAGATTAGATCGAACAATTCAAATCACACATTCCCAAAATCAGTTATAAATCATTTCAACCATTGATTGAGATTGAACGGTCGAAAGCAATAACTGTCACACAGTTATTGCAGGGGATCTGTTTATCTAAATTACATACATATACAGCTTTAGAGAAATTAAAGGATTAACGATTAAATAAACATGATGCTACATTATTCAATTGGTTGGCAATTAAATCAATACTTATATGACTAGTGTGATACAAAAACTCTTTCAACGAAAATGAAACATCAATCTATATAACGGACTAGAACAGCTTGGAGCATCACCATTGGTACCATAGGGGTGTGGTGACGAAAAAACCATCTGAAATTTTAGAGAAAACAAACAGACAAAACACTTCCGCATATTACAAATATTGGCTGTGAAACAATGTGCTGAACGTTTTCTGATCATTTCCTGAAAACTACTTAAGGTAACAGCTTTTAATAACAGTCGATGTGAAAGTTGCAGACACTGCTAGAAATGGTAGAAGTGCATTAAAATCAAAACCCTGCACCTGCAATCTAGAGGCAGTAGTCTTTTGGACAATGATGAGAGTATCCGCAATCACTACTTCAAGAGATACTAATCACATGAAAATTCTCCAAAATCAGCAAAACAAAATCTGTAACTTTTTAACTTAGTCTCACGCTCTGCCTTGTTTTGATCATTCGCTTAAGTGAACCTAACCAGGACTGGCATTCATCCCATTCAGTAGTAGTAAGAAGAACCTGCAACAAGTAGAACAGTTAAGATACAAGTTTGATGCATGGTAATGACATAATTAGGTTGATGACAGAATTTGCAATTTCAGTTGACTTACCTGAATTTGAAGGGCAGTACCAAAATCACCATTGTCTATCGCCTGACAAAGCTGAAGGAGCTTATCAGCAGCATTTTTGGAGATGTCTCCACTGTTCAACTTTGCAAACAACCCACCAAGTTTCTTTGAGTTGTCGTCTATCTCCCGCCTCTTTGCTGGGTTTGCACGTGAACCTCCAAGTGCTTCCGATGTCTCATTGAAAAGTCTTGTCAATGTTGTGACAATGGGTGTTTGGTGCACTGACATAATAAAGCATATATGAAGAAAAAAAATACCAAAAGGGAATCGGACACAAGGAACATAGGATAAACAAAATAAGTTGCATAATTCGAGACATAAGCCTTCTGACTGATAAAATAAACACCAGCAGATTTAGTTAGTCTTAGAAAAATCCTTAGTTGCTGAAACAGAATATTACCAGGTACTTTTGAAGTATCAGCAGTCTGCACAGTAGGTGGTGGAGCTGCCGGTGCAGCAGCTGGTTGCACAGGTTGTGGTTGAGGAGGACTGGGAGGTTGCATTGATCCCACCCCAGGTTTTGGGACCCCAGCAGGACCAGAGATTGGCATGAATCCCATTGGATTCAAGGTAGGTGCCACAACTTGTGGTAAGTTCTGGCCATGACCCACGTTCATTGGTGATGGAGCAGAAGGTGCAGGCTGGTAAGGTGGATTGGTAGGCTGGTAAGGAGGATTTGTAGGCTGGTAAGGTGGATTGGAGTTTGTCTGAAATACAGAAAATCATTTTATAAGCAGCAAGTAGTCAAAAGTACTTGATAATATCGAATTCAAAATTAAAAACTAACTGACATTATACAATTGAGAGCCCAATGTAGGCTGCTGATATTGCTCCACATTTTTAAGCAAAGGAGGAGTTTGTGGATCAAAAGTTTTCAAGGGAGGTGGTGCCACAGAAGTATTTGAGAAGTTCAGCTACAAGAGAAAGAAATAAAAAAATTAATGCAAGCTAGAAAAATATCAATAACTACTAACTCAAATTTTTTTTAGAATATAACATCCATATCACACAAACCTATAAACTGTATCTCACTATATCACAGTAACTGTTATAGAAGTATTTAAAATATAAAACTAATACATAAAATAAATTTTTTATACAAGCAGGATTTGCTAGTCAAGCCCGCGAAATTATAATGAAAGTGAGCCAGTGCATGAGCTTTCTTCCATTGTGCCTTGCCAAAATAAAAAATAAAGCAAAAACACCTCATAGTTCATACCCTAATATACATGTGTTAGCATACAAGAAAATTTAAATGTACTTGTAGTAACTCAATAATATGAATGCCACTGCTTGAGTTTGCACTTAAATCCCAAAACCTATTTGCACTTCAAAACCAAACGTTCAGAATCAAAATTAATACACTAGATATATGCGACATTTCGCAGTCGACAATAAATAAATTGACAACTGTAAGAGTGGACAAGGGGAAAAAACTAGTTTTCTTTGTCCACAATCATCTTAACAATTATACTCTGTGGACTGTAATTAATGCAACTGCTGAGGCAACTTTCCCACTCTAAAAATACATCCACTTCAGAATTAATTTGGCCAAAGATTTTTTAAAAGAGAAAAATATGCATCAGATGAAATTTGGCCTCTGCTTGCAATTGCTTGATGTCTTTTCATCAGTAGTTAATGCAACTTAAACTATATGTACGTTCACATTCTGTTTTCCCAACAAACCTAAGGGTGACAACCCATTGACAACTGAATACTAACTCCATAAATATCAACCGCATGTGCAATAATCATTCCTTTATTTAAAATTTATATGATAATTACCTGGGGAGCTTGGGGTGTCTGAGTAGCCTGAGATGGAACAAACAAATTAGGTTGTTGGGGTTGCTGGTGTGGAGCAGGAGCACCATATCCACTTCCATATCTAGGATCAAATGACTGTTGATAGCTTTCAGAATATTGAACTCCAGAAATACCCTGCTGCACTTGAGGGGACACTGAATCCTGACCAACAGACATTGAAAGGTATAGTTTCGAATTGCAAAGACACTATGCTTAGCACCAAAAAAATAATTAATAAAGAACAAAGTTAAAGTAACTACCTGGTAATAATTTATGTTATAATTGGAATTATCAGCACCATAAAAGGATCCACTTTGTGCTTGAGAATTTTCGAAAGCAGTGGTTTTTAAATCTTTCTCTGTAATTATAATTAGAAAAGGAAAAACAAGTGAAGAAAATATAAGTGTGCAGAAAGCTTCAAACACTGAACAATAAAAGAAACACTAGACAGCTGAAGTCATAACAAAATGATTAATTAACTAACAAAACCATGAAATAGACTTCTTGAATCAAAGGTCCTTCAAATCAAAATGATCATGTTCCTCCACCAAATGAAAATATCTGAAGTGAACTGCAGTTCTACATG
Organism: Cicer pinnatifidum; assembly: GCA_037974775.1. Lineage (NCBI taxonomy): Eukaryota > Viridiplantae > Streptophyta > Magnoliopsida > Fabales > Fabaceae > Cicer > Cicer pinnatifidum. The sequence goes on from JBBPBR010000003.1 coordinate 50,586,031, forward strand.
GCAGATGTGATTTATACTGAATTATTTTAATTAAAATAAGAAATTCACCAACAATGATTTGGTAAATTACTCGGTATATGAACCATTAATCACTCCACTAGTTATTAACAATGTCCAAAGAGTGGTCAATAAGTAATCACTTGAGTAGTTGAGACTTCCAGAAACCAGCAATGTCTTTACCAAATATCTTTTTTACAAATTTTTGTAGTAACCCTCCCTTACACCATAAAAACAAAGGGAAATAGGGTTGGGTATATAATGTTAAATGTGTTATGACAGCAACATAGAACTATCCCTATGTCGTATGCAATTATAATGGTAATGCTATTCCACTAGAATAAAATACAGAAAAAGGCTAGTACTTGAAAGTGTTCAATGACCAGAAGTGGCCATGTGAAGAGTCAATTGCTAATAAACAGCATTTTTATCATTTTCCTATCTTTTCTTAACCAATTCATATAGAATCCAAGAAAAAGTTTACCAGGTTCCGTAGACAGTGAAATACGGTCCTTCAAAATCATAAGTTCAGTTGAAAGTTCTTCAGAACCCAAAAGTTTGAGATACTCCATTGCTGTGGTCAGCAACCCTTGACTTGCTAAAATTTCAGCATATTTCTCAACAAGCTTGCACAGAGAGGCACTAAACCGCTTCTGCCCAGTTGCCAAGGCAAGGACAATAGTTTTTTCCATCAAATCCTAACAACATAAAAATTGTCAGTTATCAAGCTGTAATATGTGTAAGTGCAAGTTTTTTATATTATACATATTTACAAATCCAAATAAGAGTAACAATCTTACCTGAAGAAGGTCAACATAAGATTTCGCTTCATGCTCATCGGACAGGTTCCTTGACCAAATTTCAACTGTTTTATCAATATTTCCAGCACATATATAACAAAGAGTTGCAGCTAATGTATTGCCAGCCCCCATAAGTTTTGAAGCAAGTGTGTCACAAAGCACAGTCCATTCATCTCTCTGAGCAAACTGTTAATAAGTGATAACAAGAATTATAGAGTGTACTATATAAATACCCAATCATCCAAATTTATGTTCCATTATGGAGTTTCTAGTTTATACTTAGAAAAAATCTAGTTTTGGAACTTTATCTAATCATAAGCCAAAAAAACAGGAGATAAATTCTCCACATGTTGCATCATGGTATTAGATTTCACTACTTCAATATGACAATTGGTAGCAACAACAGTATGAAGACAACACAGTCAAAAGAGTGAACTAAATTAGTTTGTGAATAGGAGTAATTAGGAGTTGGCCAGTGTTGAAACTCGACCATGGCAACCAAGATGGATGGCGGAGTACAACGTTGTGAAAATTAAGAGGCTACGCAAGATTGGGAGGGGGTTGAAAAATCGTAACTCGAGGGTTGTAGTGCAGAGTAAGATCCTACTAATAGGGAAAAAAAAAATATACATATATACACATATATGCACAAATTATAATAGATGAAGAAAATAACCTCTCAATCACAACATTTAACTAGGTTCGTAACCTATGAAACACGGACTCTGGCACGTCAACACTGCTACTTTCAGAAAATATAGGACACCGACACTGATACATATATAACTATTTATTTATTATAATTAAATATAATATGAACATTATCTTTAAAAGATATAAATTGAGCAATTTATTTCATTGCAGAAAAGTTCTTATACAAAATATGATAATTTTTCACCTTCATTCGTCCATTTATTACACCGAAAAGCTAAACAAGATGTAATCAAGTGTAACTGTCTTCAACCCTTTATTGATCAATCTCTACATCGACGCATCTTTAACTCCCATAGAAATGTTCAAGGAGTGTCTAAGGTGTGTCAAAAAAAATATATTTGGGACACTTTTCTGACACATGTTGCACAAGTATCATACAAAAACGAGGTTCACGAACGATGCCAAGATTTTATGGGTGTGGCAATGCCTATTGGTGGATAATCAACATTTTGTGTCCATTAGAGTTCTCGAGGAAAAGTGGCTATCATGGGTTTGGATGGCAATAGATGGAGAACCTTGCCATTGGTGGTTTTCATAGATTGAAACTAACAATAACAGTACATTTGTCACCGTTGAGAAGGCTCTGCTCATGCAATTTCAGCTAGAGCTTGGAGTATACCTTCAAGATTTTGGGAAACAAGACACCAGAAGTATGGGTTTAGTACAAAAGAGGGCCAACAAGAACCAGTAGCACAGGTAGAAACAGATAAGAAAAAAAACCAAAAGAAGCAGCCAAAGAAGACGCCAAGAAAGGGGCTAAATAAAAGCAGCATTTGCAAACTCTCAAAATGAAGAGTCAACAATCAGAAAATAGGCAAATATGAAGCAGTGAAGGCAGACAACAACCTGAGGAAAAACAAAGAAGATAAAGAGAGCAGCAGAAAGAGGAACAGGTGTTTCTGTGAGTAGAGAGACAGTCAAGGAAGAAATGGCAGTATATAGACCAGCTGGGCACATCTCTGGAAAATAGCAGAAGCAACGATATGCATTGTGTGGGTTGGGATGCTGAGTGCCTGAGACAGTGAAGGAAACCTGGAAAAACAAGCAATGGTGTGGCAGGAGTGGCTAACGGACTGGCTGGATGAACCACCACCCAAGCAGCCGGACTCCAACTTTTCGTAGTAAGAACCCCAGCAATTAGGAATTTGTGGGAGGCAGAGGCAAAGAGGTTTCAAATTACAGAAGTTGTTGTGAACCGCGATTAGGTAGCAACGCCTATAATATCCACCATAGGCCGCAATGCCATGTTTATATGGCAGACTTTAATCTGCCATTGATAACATTGGTTACAAGAAGCAGTAGCATGTGCTGAACAACAAGGAGGACACAAGAAGGGAAATATGGGAACTATAGCAGCTAAGACATCTGTGAATTAGATCAAAACAGAAGATAAATTATCCAGGTCTCTCGCATACTTGAGCTTGTTTATACATCCAATGAAGATTTCTTTTTCCAATCCAGATCAGGAAATTGATGCATGCTTTTAAGATGCAGTAATTAAAAACATGACCATAAATTAACAATAACTTTTAAGAGAATCCCAGGGGAAAATAAAGGATAGCAAGTGATTCTGAACACTAGAAAAATATTCATTAGGTAACTCTATATTCTCTTTTAATCAATTTAAGAATTATAGGAAGATTAATATGATGACCATACTTTAACCGAAAACACAGTTAGACCAGCAGTAAAGACAAATGAGACTTACACTGCAAAGAAGAGCAAGGGTTTCTTTCCAGAATTTTAGAGGCCTGGTGTTCACAAGGCTCAAGAGATCATTGCTCACCATTGCTGATACAACCTGGAAATGGAAATGAACCACAAATGAAAGATATGTACACAAATATATATCTGCTAGGAATTTGACAGAATTTTTGTTGGATATAAAATTTAAATCGAGTGTATAAAATAAATATCAACTACCTTTAAGTATGGAGAACGGATCTTCTTAAGGTATTGATCCCGGGTACTTTCCCACAAGGAGGTACTACCAACATGAGCAATAACTAAAGCATCAGACCATTTATTAGCAGATATGCATTGAGAAACTGCCCCCTTGTAGTCCCCAACAACTAAAGCACGCTGAACACTGTCATCAAATGAAGGATCACTGCTCTCTTCCACTTCTACATCATCTTCGATTTTCTCCGCACCATTTGCATTATCAGGAACAGCAAAGTTGCTTGCAGCCGTAGATGGAGGAGTATCAGCTTTAGGACTGGGAAGATTGTTAAAGAAATCCTCCCCATTGTCAGAAGAGAAAATATTTGTTTCATTAGTATCCACATGTTCTACGTTATTAACAGATGTGTCCTCAAGTCCAAGAGCATTTACTTCCTGGGAAAGATCATCACTAACTATGTCTTTTTCTTCACTAGGTACATTGAAACCAAGGTGTGTGAGAAGTTTTGTTCTTGCAGTTCCATCATCTTCAAACATAACCTTCAAAAAGCCCCATGTTTCCCTTTCCTCCTCAGATCTGCCATAACAATTAAAAAACACTCAACATATGCAAGAGCCACAGCCTTGTTGTTAGGCTAACAATCAAAAGCAAACAATATGGAGCAGTGTTGTGCTTTATGGATAGAACTTACTCTGATTCCTGAGACTTTTTATCACATAGAACCCTTAATAACGTTCTTTCCCCATTTTGTATAGCAGCTTCAAATTCAGATGAACGACTCACCAGACCGTCTTCAGTGACCAAGCTATGCACATAAACCTGGAAAATTACAAATACGATGAATTCAACTGAAAGGTTAAGGAACTTGGCCAAACAAATATAATCTAACTAATAAAATCTTGCCTCTGAAGCCCCAGCAGGAGATCCTGAAGCAGAAGCACCGGGACGAAATGACACAAGTTTACCTCCAAAGCCAAAAGACACACCAGCAGGGCGTTTATACCATTTTGGAGCCCTCAGAGGTGCTGTACAGAAAAGACATATTTCATTCAGAGATTCCCAAAATATCTGATACCAAGTCATGCATAAAGAACATAAAATTTTGCCTCTTAAAACCAAAACAAGCATACACCACCAAATACTCGTAAACAAAATCTACATAGAATGAGCATGGAACATGCAAATGATTTATAATAAAGTAAATATGATAGTAACTAATTCAATAGAAATAAAAAATGAAAGCCTCACCTGCACCAAAATCACTCTCTCCAGAAGCATTTTGACGGCAACCCTGCAGATAATAGCAAATGTTACTATTATAAAAATAATAATAATAATAATAATAATAATAATAATATTAAATAATAATATTAAATAATAATAATAATAATAATAATAATAATAATAATATGGCCAGTAACGAGATCTCCAGGAAGGAATACGGAAAGCAGAATATGCCTAAAACATAAAAAGGTCGAAATAAGCATAACCTATTCTACTCGCTTATACCATTTCTTCCTTGGCTTCTTCTTCGTCTACCAAAAGGAAAAAATTACATATATGAAGCCCTAAATTCTATGCAAAATTTAAAATAACAATATAACCTAAGTATATACATGAAAACTGATAGATATGATTTAAGGAACACTGTGCTCACAAAAGTGGAAGTCTAATTTATAGTCAGAAGTCAATAATTAAATGGAAAAGACAGGAAAAACCAAGAATTTTATTAATCAGATGGAATTTATAATTTTGGAGATCAGTGTAATGTCTATAACTTGAAAAAGAACTAATTATCTTACAACTTATAGCATGATTGAAGTGATAAACGATGAGATGCAGCAAAAGATATGCAGTAACTTGATATTACAAACAGAATTGTTTTAGGAGGGACAACATGAAATTGGTTATTTTAAAAAATTTGCTTGCAGAATAAAATATTAATTCATTGTACCGATTGTCAGACTACTTCAACATATGCCATAATAACTACTATCTATTAAACTTGTGAACAATAATAATCAGGCAAAAAAACAAAATCAATATAGCTAGTCTAGTATTTCGTTTTCCTCATCACTGCATCACATCATTCCTTGCTAATTACTCTCAAAATGAATAGTTAAAGTATACTTGCACATATTTGCAAAACAAAATTCGATCTCACCCAAATAAAAATAAGAAACCCTCCAAAGTATATTTATGTACCTTAATATTGTATATACCAATTTTTCCATCAAAGGAAGATGCTGATATTACTCCAGGTATCTTAGAATACCAATGCAGATCAAAGTTCCAGTTGGTTCCAGCTGGCAATTCATAGGCAATCTGTGCCCACCCCCAAGCAAAAAAGAAAAAGTGTCACTATTAAACAAATGTCCTATAAATAAAAAAATCTAACCAAATCAAGAAATATTGAAATTCTTCAAAATGAATATGAAAGCAGTAAATGAAAACTAAACACCACCTCTCCAGAAATAGTGTCCCAGCATATGGTTCGGCTATCTTTGCCACAGGTAAGCAAATAAGAGCTATCATTGGGACACCATGACATTGCAATTACTCCTAATATCAGAGATTCGGGCACAATATAATAAAGTCAGATAAACTTATAACAGTGGAGACTGCGTAGCTTCACAGTAAAAGCTAAAAGAAATATAAAATTAAGATCCAGACAGCTTATAAATCATAAAAATAAAACATGTAACATCCATCTTCACATTAATTTAACAGCAACAACCAATAATCTTGCAGTTCATCATAAGCAAGAGTCAGAAAATACAGTATTAAGGAAGAGAATAATACCATATGTAACAAAAAAATAAAAATAAAATTACCGCCGCTAAATATCATAGGGAAGAGAACATCATGCTTTTATACAAACTTTATATCGTATACTTTTTACCATAGCCAAGCTATGTCATGTCCTAAAATATCTAAAGTTTGCTACACCTCCATGCCCATGTAATATACATGTGTTCTATGTTGAATTTATGCTTCCTAGCACTCTTTATCACCCTCCCTTGAGATACACAATTCACACAAATTAAGGATTTACAATCGTTGGATTTTAATTATTTCTTACAACTACTAGTTACTCATTTGTTTCTAAAATGTTTGATGGATTCCTGGAGGGTGAATAAGAAGAATATAACAAAAAGAAAAGGTAGCATTGATAATGACAACTAGGCAGGCAAAGAGAGATGACAAAAAATCATAAATAAATGAATGGGTGTCATTACCTCTAGTATGCCCCTTAAACTCCTTTAATGGTGCCATTATATTCCTCATATCCCAAAGCTGCACCAATATGTTCATATAAAGTCAATATACAATATCTTAGCTTATAAATAAACATACAATCTGCAGTGACTATACCCTTAAATTAGGAGATCCATCTTCATCTGATGCAACAACAAGTTGTGTAGCAACATCAGGATTCCACTGCAAAACTGAGCATCGCCGTCTAGTTGAATCTGCAAAGCTGTAATTTCACATAGGAAATATAAGGTGACAATGAGTTCTTTTTGGCAATACAAATCAGACTTTTTTAAAAATAAAAGGCAAGAGATGATCAAGTTACCTTATCACTGGCTTTTGCTTCTTTAGGTCCCAGACGACTGGAGAATAAAACCAAAATTATAAATTATAAAAAATAAAAATAAAAAATTATCAATCCAATGAACAATACAACAATGAGAACAAAATATGAAGGTTAAATTTAATCCCTTCCTCACCAGTGGTCCCATTATATGAAGTGGATGCTAATATGTGTTGCACTTTACTATTCCAAGATAAGAATGAAACTTCCCCCTGGGAAGCAGAGCCACTACCCTGCACAGTGATCATATGCACTATATGTGTAAAATTATCAAATTATAGAGCCATATATTTGAAGATTAAGAACATATTAATCCACCATAAGAGGGGGTGTACTAAAAACCATCGAGGGAGAAATCTCTGACCTTTAACGGTGGAAAATGTGTAGGCTCTGAAGGATTAGCCAAATCCCATATGCAAATTTCACCATCCTCAGCCCCAGATGCAAGAAGATTAGGTGCAATTACATTAAACTCAAGACCACGAACCTGGAATTTAAGAATGTAAAAGATATGATGTCACTGGCAAACACTACATATATGCCAGAGAACAAAGAACAATTAACACTAGACAGGTTGGCTTATAAGAGCAAAGAAGAACATACCGGTCCCTTATGCCGTACAAGGTGTCCAACAAGAGAACTTTCACTTGCCTCCGAGCTGAAAATTTATCAGAAAGGCATTGAGAAAATTGTAAGTGACACTAAAATCATAACATCAATCAATCAAGCTATGAACCTACATATACAAAATAACCAAGTACTTTATCAACAACTAAACCCAACCAAATAAAGCTAGCAAAGAATCTTCATTTGTTTACTAAAACAGAAACTACTGTGTTTGTCCGTATTCATGACAATTGACAACCATTTTATAGGGTTATAATTAGAGGGGAATTTGGTTTTGAGTTAGCAATTAGCATAGATTAGATAGAAATGGCAGCCAAGATTGTCCTTCACTTGCATCAACAGACAAGGTACCACCATCTATCTTATTGCTCAAATTAGAAAATTTGACAGGAAAAAGTGTCTTATAATTCTGGATAGCATGACATTGTTTTCACAATAAAATAAGAGGAATTCTGCAGAAAAGAGTGCAAAATTCAGGACTCAGCCATATTGATATATTCATCAAGAAAGCACACTCCCATTTTATTCTTTTGCATTTTGTTACTCCGAGAGATAACTACTCTCACAAACTTGGGGCGATGTAGGACAAGTGCACTAACACACACATAGCTGGACAATCTCATGACTTTCATAACATAATAAACAAATGTAAAAGTATTAGAAAAGACTACCTAAACAATAAGCAATATCATATCTGTCTAACAAAAGAGATTATTAGGCAGCTCTTTTCAGTGCATTCCTTTTAATATTAGTCCTAGGATGCTTTAAAAAGCAAAAGGAAATGCAAATCGTAACAACCAGTAGAAAAATGATATATTTAAATGGACCAAAAATCTCCTGACTCAAAATACCAAACCATTTAGCACTGTGCAAAAATTGTAACAAAACTATATTTAAAAAAAAAAAATATATCAGCAACTTCCAAATTGAATTTGATTTGCATAAAGATCAATTCACGCCCTCCGAAAAAATAAAACATTTCTACTTATCCGAATCACTGATGCCTAATCGCATCTCCAATTCATGAATTCAGAAGCGTACTACTAATCATTTCACAATTCATAAAACAAACAATTCTCAATAACAAAACAAAAGCAACCGAGCAAGAGAACAAAAAAAACGTCCAATTACCGGATCAGAGTTAGAGGATTCCAGAGATCAATATTCCCATCAACTAATCCACCGGCAACAAGACCAAGAGCGAAACCTTCAGACGAAGAACCGTTTCTCCCCCACGATAGTCTATTGAATCTATCAGAGCTAGGGTATTCAGCGACAAGAGGAAGTTCAGGATCATCAGACTGGAAATCTAACTTGAATATCTCAAGATTAGCGGATGAGCTAAAAGACAGATCAACTGCGCCGGCCATGGTACCGGCAGCAAGATACGGTGCATCCGGCGCCAGCGCCACCGACGCCGATCGATTAACCCCTTTGATACACGCCATTCGATCTCGAAAAACCTAATTGCACCAGAAGCACTAAATTGAAATTGAGAATCGGAAATTCCGGTGCGGATTGAAAATAAAACTGGATCTAGAAATCTCAAATGTTCGGATCTGATCTATAGAAATGAAATGCGAGAGTGTGAAGAACCACTCTCTCTTTTTCTCTCTCTGTTGTTTTTTTTTTCTTCCCCTTTTTCTCTCTCTGTCCGTTTTTCTTACAATTTATTTAATTAAATCTGCGTTGTTAGAATTAGAATAAAACTCGTTGTTTGAGTGTTTATACATGCGCTTGCTTTCTTCACACAGTTTTGTGCTTCGTAAGGGTGGTATTGTCTACAACTTACAACTGATGAGGCGTATGAGTACACGTTGCACTCGATAGTAACTTGTATGGAAAATTATGAAACTGTAACATCACCCAAACCAATTAGGTATTTACACGTGTGGTATTTTGTGGGGTAAGTTTAGATGCTCCGTAGGCAATCCAGTCAAATTTTCGTGACATGGAATTCTTTTTTTTTATTAACCTTCTATCTATAATCTATTTGAGATTGAAGGATAGGGCACTTTGTACCAAAAAATAAATAAAATAAGAATATGGCCTTATTTGTAGAAAATAATAAAAAATATGCATGTAAATGTTTTTTCTGTTCGTAGACGAAATAGTACAAATATCATCAAAAAGTACACATAGATATTTGATGTATTAATTAGTTATGATTGATTATCGATCTAAAATAATTTTACTATACATACTCATTAAAATCAATCTATTCTAATTATATTTTTTTACTAATATTTTTATTATATCTTATCATCACTACAAGTAGCATTTTATTTTGCCTTAAATTATATCATATTTTAGTTAAATAAATCGCATGCTAAAAACAAAATTAAATTTTAGTCAAAAACATTAAATTGCAGTCCAGTAGAAAGTAATAATAATAATATTTTTGTAAATACAATTCGAATAATAATTATAAAAATATTTGAAATCATGTAACTAATGTCAAAATTGAAAATATTATTCTTTATTTATGTTTAGTGTGTGAATTTTATTGATGGACTTTAAAAAAATGTAATAATAATGAGATGGTTCGGGTTTAAAGAGAGCCGGGCCAAGGTAAGGTCATTAAAGTGCTCTAGGGCTCCCTATAAAACAAAAAAATTTATTTAATAGAAATATCTCAAATATTTTTTTATTTAAGAAAAATGTCTCATATTTTACTATTTTTAAAATTAAAACCGATAAAATCTTATGTAAATTAAATATAATATTTTATTTTTATTATAAATTATTGAATACTCTTTTTAATACAACTAAATTAGTTAATGAAGGTAATAATGATGAAAGAAATATTAATTATAAATTAAAAAATATGAGACAAAAAGTGAGCACATTGTTCGTATGAGAAATATTAGTTATAAATTGAAAAATCATGAGACAATTAGTGAAAATATTGCTAACATGAGTTATTGAATTGGTACAATGTATACATACTATTTTCTTTTCCAATTAAAATATAGAAAATTTTACGTGAATTCTTAATGTTGCCGTAGAACCGTTGAAATGTTTTATTTCATTTTATAGTTATTAAATAAAATATTAATAATTTATTTATTAAATTTTAAAAAGGTTTCGTCTAATAATTCGTTTTAAGTCTCGTAACATGTTGGACTGACTCTTGGGTCTAAATTAACATAAAATAATGGATAATACATTTATACAACAATTCAGCTATTCATGAATTATTCGTGCTTTTTTACTAGTTATTTGATTATTAAAACTCGTTTTTTAATTAAATAATAACCAAACTCAAATTTAAGATTGAGTTAAATTAATCTATTTAAGTTCAAAATCTTAATGGTCTGTGATTAAATAATTTGTATGTACATTTGTATTACTCATATTAATGAGATTAATTTTCATATATTTTTTAAATAAAGTCTTATATTGTTGATAAATTATAATTATTCATTTATATGATTTTGTAAGTAGTTATAGTTAAAATTAATTTTTTTATTGATTTTATGGTAATAATTATTTGAAAGTGTATAAAAATTTATATTATTAGTATATATAAATTAAATTTATT
>JBBPBR010000003.1:50610734-50646087 GCA_037974775.1 Cicer pinnatifidum
TTTTTCTTTTGAAATAAAATTCAATGATAGACATAACAATATTTAATGTTATAAAATTTTAAAAATGATCAATAAAAAATAAATTTTTTTAAAAAAGACATTTAAAATAAAATGGAGAGAGTACATTATTATTATAATTTTAATTTGCCAATAACTTTTCCCTATAATTATAAACCAGCTTATAAACTGAATGATGGCTCTTATAATCATTTTCAGACTCTCAAAATAGAAATTAATAACAAAATTATAACAATTCAATAAATTTTAATTTTTCCAATATATATTTTGACCAACTTTTTCCGAACATTTGAATTAAACTACTTCATTTGTCATAAATTATAAGTCACTTTTCGAAAAGAAAAATCCTAAATTATTTTACAATAATAATAAAACATCAATATTTTTTTTTCTTATCATATTCTTTAATATTTATTATATATTATTCTCTTCTTTCAATTGTATTAATTTTGTTTCTCATATATATTATATATAAAGGATAATTTTATAAATTAACTTATAATTTATTTCATATAAAATTAACTTTATTTATGTGAAATTGAGAAAGTAACTTATTATTCGAATATTAATTACCTGAAATGATATATGATTGTCTTGTGGATCCAAGTGTTGAGTATCCTGAGGCAATCTCTCTTCCTCTTTGGATTGGACCAAGTGAATACCAACACCATAGTTGAACAACCAAGCACCTTCAAAATCCAAAACTTGAGGCCTCTCAATCAAAACAAACCCTAACACCTTTGTGTAAAACTCTATTGACTCCTTCACATTTCTACACAGCCTTGAAACATGATTCAGTGCCATTAAGGGAGCTTGGTTATTCTCCTCCTTCCCTTCACTTCCTTCCCTCTCATTTTTCTCTTCCTTTTTGTCACTGCTTTTTCCTTCTTCTCTAACCCCTTGTTTATGCATTACTTTTGAGGTATAGATGGGAGGTTATGTTGGGCCTTAGAATTATATACAACATTTTTATTTAAGCTTTTCTTTCTTCTTCTATTTTTTCTTAATATTTTAAAGCGCCGCAAATTATAATTAATTGATTTTAAAGTATTAACATAATTAAAAATTATATTATGTTAAAAAAAATTAGATAGACAATACAATTTTAAGTTGACTATCTTATGCATTAATTATTGTTATTGAAATAATGTTTTATATATAAATGTAATTAATTCTTGTAAAATGAATAGTATATTATTTCTTTGACAACGGAATCTTTAAAAAGATTGTAGGACATACATGAATATATTCGGCGTCAGTCCAAGGATAATTATGGTTATTAAAATAATCACTTTATTTTATTATATTTTTTTATTTAATAAAATCTTTTAAAAATAGAGAAGAAAAAACTCTAGATTTTTATAATTAATAAAAAATTATAATACTATTAGAATGAAAACTAATAATATTTTATCTAAAATTAATATTAATTTAAAAATATTAAATTAATTATCTGTATTATTAATTAAAATATTAATATTATACAAAATCAATTATATTTATTTAATAAATGATTTTATATTCTAAAATTTAAAAAATAAATAAAAATTTAATAACTTTGTTAAAATTTTACTATAGACCTTATAAAATCTCATTAAAATTTATCTTAAATTTTTATATACGTTGGAACGACTTTAAATACATTTTATTTTCATAAAATAATATAATATTGATATATACACAATATTTTACTTTAAGAAGACGTTTATTAATTTATTTATTTTCTTGTTATTAATTTATTGATAATTGGCAATAAAATTTGGAAAGAGAATATTATGTTTTTACTTTGATTTTTTAAGAGTACGATGGTTAAAAAGAAAAGAAGAGAAATGCATGTATTTGACACGTGGAATAAAGATGCAGTGTAAGTATGTACGTGTATGAATGTGTTGGCTTTGGGACGCTTTATCTCTGGACGAGGTCGCTTAAATCGAACACAACACCAGCAGCTGGCGGTGCCAGCTCTTTCCCAAGAAGCCTTTTTCTTTAGGCCAAAAAAAAAAAATTGCAAATTAAGACCAATTAGCCATTTTCTTTGCAAGAGTCTTCAAATTCAAGTTAAATTGAAAATCTAGTAAAATTGACTTTTATTATATATTTCTAGATTTATTTTTAAAATAATCGAATATATTACATTATATTTCTGACTTTCTCTCACAAATTATGCGATATATACCAAACATGAATACTTTTTTTTAGTATAAATTTAAGTTCAGATTGACCATATAGTAGTAGTGTATTTGTCTTTTACTACACTTAACTTTCATTAATATATTTTAAACTTTTTTTAATAGAAATGATAATTTTAAAATATTTTTTTTTATTTTTTTTATAAATTTTCTCCATAAAAAGTAATCTTATTCGAAGCACATCAAATACTAAAATGTAAATATTTGTATTAGTTTTTGAGTCAGTATTCAAGATTTGATTTCTCAAATTGTAGAAGTCTATTCATTTCGTTAAACTCATCATAGTTAATATTTTTATAGTCTTTTTTTTTTTAATATTGAATTATTTTGTGATTTAGATATTAAGTCAAACAAATGTTATAGATGTCCTAAGAACATTATATTAAAAATTGTCGTAATAAATTTTTTTAATGGATAATTTTCTTATTTATAACTTTTAACAACGTATTGATGATACTCATTAGCAAGACTCATTAAGTGATGAGAGATGATTAAAGATATCAAAATAAAATGTACTAATATGATGGTCTAATTGTGCGATCTTAAATATATTAATTTGAATGGTTTTGATGCAATAGGATGGGGTGATACCAACACAAGACTTTACAAGGTTAGGCACAATTACTTGCAATCTATAGAAAGGAGATTGAAATAATGCCATGTGGTTTTGGAAAGGTCCTCATATAATTCAAACATTCATTTAGATGGTGGCTTATGAGCGTATCCTCACCAACTACCAGAAAAGTAAATGGAGGATTAGTATTTCTCCGCTTTGTGATAGTCGTGGAACAAAGGACGAGACTCTCATTCATGTCTTGAGAGATTGTCGTAGTGCCACTCAGGTATGACTTAGGTTAGTACCTTCTAATCAGGTTTCTAATTTCTTTTATTTATCTTGCAGGAATATCACCCAATCGTTTTATAAAGCACATAACATTGATTGGATGCCAACTTTCATGGTAGCATGTTGGAAGTTGTGGAGCTGGCTCAACAAGGAGATCTTCAAGGAAAATTCTCAGTGTTAAGACAAAACTCTCAATTTAAGTTTTGATGAAAATAAACAAAGGTTAATTAAAAAAGTTAATTATGATTTTAAATGTTATGTTAATTTAACTTGTGCTTTTGAATGTATTAAATTAAAGATAGAATTTAAACAAAGCAAAGAAATCAACATACAAAGGCAAAAATCTGAACAGATAAGAAAGGAGAACATTCTTGACAAAATCTAGAAAACGGAGAATGTTCTCCAAGACAAAATGATCAAGTCAACTTCAAGAACAATCAATCTCCACTTATTAGAAAAAGATATTGATTCTGAAATTAACACTAATATTATCAATACTATCCAAGGAACAAACAAGATCCATTCTAGTCAAAGAAACAATTTCAATCGCAAAAGAAAAAGATCATGAATCACGCAAGATCAAAACAAGACTGATGTTTCTCCAAACTAGCTATCAAGAACATTAAACGATCTTGAGATATGTAAGACATCACAAAATCTTAAAAAACGATCAGACAAATATCCAAAATGATAAAGATTAAATCTCCAGATCAATTATCAATTTCCAAAATGATCATTGAATCTCCAGAATGATCAACAATCGTTCTGCAACAAATTACCATCATTCTTCAGCCTATGTTGCAAGAACCAAAATTGCATATCAAATTGATGACATCAATAGAAATATTTAAAGAATATTAGATCATTAAAACTCAAGAGAAGATTGCCAAGAACGAAGAAAATAAGTTTAGTCAACAAGAACTAAGAATATTCAAAAGCTGAAACATTTTTTATCATATAATTTGGTCTTTGGTCAAGACTGACAAGAGCACTACCAACAACTCTTTTTAACCATCATTAAATGTCCTAAAAGCCTATAAAAAGGAAATCGATGCTCAAGGAAAAAGTAGAAGTTTAAGTGCTAACAAGTCTCATTAAATCATTCACATTCACATACTTGAAATTCTCACTCTCTCAAGAAACATCAGTTTTGAGTTTATTTCAATCTTTTGTTATTCTTGTACTAAATCTTGTATAAAGAATCTAATCTCAAACAAGAGTTGAGATATCTTAGATTCTATCAAAATAATCTTATCATTATTGTGTAAAACTCAAACTACATGAGTTGAATATAGTTTGAGTAGATTGTAAGAAATCCTTTTAAGGTTAAAAGGTAAAGTGTAAACTCCTATCTAGAGACTAATAGGAGATTGTTTCGAAAACCTTTCTGTAACATATCAAGGTTGATCTTGAGAAGTGGTGTAATTCAAGATTGTTCTTCGTTTTGAACATTTAGTGAAAATCTCACAATTGTGAGGACTTGACGTAGCTCGAGTTGGGTTAACTAGGATATGTCATTGTGTGGTATTTCCTCCCTTATCTCTATTTAATTGAAGTCTGATTGATTATCAAGTTAAATATATAAACTGAATTGTTGATTTTAAACTAATCAAGAACGTTCTCCGTTTTCTAGTTAAAACCAATAACGTTGTTTGTTTTCTGTGTTCACAACCAAGACCAATCTTGAGCTAAAATCTTAAGTTTTTACATGAAATTTTAAATTGGGACATTTACAATTCAAACCCCCTTCCTTGTAAATCGAAATTTCTACTTCACTTAGCACTTAGTGAATTAGACATATAAGATTCTCAAGATGGTTAAAGAGATTGACAAATCTTTTTTTAACCTTAGAAGGTTAGACAATCTGATATTATCTTCATTGGGTAGAAGACACTTCGAGAAGGCTATGTCAAATTAAACAATGATGGATCTAAAAGTGATAAAGTGGGGATTGTTGGATGC
This sequence comes from Cicer pinnatifidum, assembly GCA_037974775.1. NCBI lineage: Eukaryota > Viridiplantae > Streptophyta > Magnoliopsida > Fabales > Fabaceae > Cicer > Cicer pinnatifidum. The sequence goes on from JBBPBR010000003.1 coordinate 50,615,748, forward strand.
AAATGGCTTTTGAGAGATGTAGATGGTATGTGGTTGAAGGGCTACTCTAGGAAGCTTGGAATATGTGATGCTTTCCATGAAAAAATGTGAGGCATGTATCTACGAATGGATATAACGAAGATACAAGGAATCACTCATCTCTATGTTGAAAGTGACTCTAAAGTGTTGATATGCAACTTAATATGCGTTTATAAACTTGTCAAAATGCATCTATGTTCTCTCTTATTTAGGGTTTGTTGATAATTACTCTAGTCGGTTAATACATTTTCAGACAATTACATTATGCATTTTTTTGGACACATTATTGGAATGAAGATATGCTTAAGTTTGGATGAACTAAAACACCATTTTCATGCAGTTAAAAAGAGTTCAATTCAACATTTTCCCCTCTACCAAAGACAAAGGAGAATTCAATAATAATTCCCAACAAGCATTGCCTGTGCATCAATAAACACATGTAATGCATAAACCTTTATGTTTGGTGCAAAACCAAGACACTCGGTATCCATGCCAGCAATAACACCAATGTGAAGTTCCTTATTACTCGATCCATCAACTACCAATCAACCATTATCTCTTGAACATAAAATTAAGCATTACCTTGATGTTATGAAAATGAGGGTGATCAGCTCGAATGCCAGTATCAAATATGGTCATCTTGACCTTTGCACCAGTGTGGCCTCTCGTCCACATTTCTCCTTCCCCAAACATGGAAGTAACTTGTGATCTCTGCTACCACGAGAAACACCTCAACCCATGAATACTTCCGATAATCAATAAAATTCAAATATACCAATTACCAAATTCATATTAAGGTATCAATATAAGTTTTAATGGGATATTTAGACTGATTACTAGGATTATAAAATGAGAGAACAAAAGGAAAACCTCCATTCTTGCACCGACCAACCATATACAACCCATCGATACTGGAAACCAAATCAAAAAATGAATAATGGTCAAGATCAAAATTAAACAGTGGTATAATTCCTTCTCTGTCAAAATGTACCAACAAGTGCCCATATTCTTGAAGGTGTAAACACGAAAAGAGGGGTTGAATTGTGTTTGCCAAAGTTGATAACTTTTTATAATTTGATGAGGGTCGATTGGTTGTTATGAATTACTTAGATAATAAGCAATGGATTCAAAGACAACCAAAAATGATAACATAAATAATTTGACACATAAATTTATCATGGTTCACGACTAACTTGGCTACATACAATCTCCTCATTTATAAGACTTTAATCCACTAATTCAAATACCTTGAACTAAAAAGCTCTTGACCCTCAAATCCAGTCTTTCCAAATAGCCTAACAACCCCAAACTTTTGAGGAACTAATCACCTTGACCCTACAAGCTAAGTTTTCTCCTAACAACTCCAAGAATAAACACTAAAAAAGCTTGCAACTTTCACAGTTTGCTTCTAACAAAGCTGATCATAATAATAACTCTCACACTCTAAGAAAAAACACTAAAAAATAATTCTCATTCGAACAAGTACTTCTGTCTTTGAACTTAAGATGAATTTGAAATTTGAGCTTAAGTTCTTCTACTCTGTTCTTATTTTTGATGATCTTCTTCTTCAGCCTCGAGTAACTATTTATAGTTAAATTTTGGGCTTCAATTTAGTCATTGTTTAGTTATGAATTGTTTCTTGTTCAAATTGAGTTTGTAAATTCTTCAGATTGATTTTGTTCCTCTTTTTGTTTAGAGACCGAGTTTGTAAACTATTCAGATTGATTCTGTTCATATTTTGTTGTAGATAAATCTTGATCAAATCTTGCCCATATCTTATTTTCAACTTTGTCAAAGATTTTCTTTAATTATAAATATGAATCAAATTTTATTTTAGATTTTCATCAATTATAAATTTGAATCAAATCTTATTTTAGATTTTCTTCAATTATAAATTTGAATCAAATCTTATTTTAAATATTCTTCAATTATAATTTTGAATCAAATCTTATTTTAGATTTTCTTTAATTATAAATCTACATCAAATCTCATTTTGGATTTTCTTCAAAAACATGAATCTTCTTTCATACTCTTTGAATTCAAATATATTATTCTCATAAAATATTTTTGTTATGATCAAAACTCTAAGTATAAAATCAACTTAATTTTAACAATTTTTTGTTAGGTTTATCATAGCCATTGATCTCCATTTCTGATCCATAATTATATTATACTCTTTGAATTCAAATATATTATTCTCATAAAATATTTTTGTTATGATCAAAACTCTATGTATAAAATCAACTTAATTTTAACAATTTTTTGTTAGGTTTATCATAGCCATTGATCTCCATTTCTGACTCATAAAATAAGAATGAGATTGAACTCGATAAAAAATTGAGAAAGAACCAACAAGCACAACACAAGAAAGAATGAAAACGAAACAACTTGATTAGAGTAACTATGATATAAGAATTATAATTCTAATGATGTTAATTAATTAGATTAACTATGACTTATAAATAATGATTTTCATGATCCAACCGTTCAATCTAACTAATAAAACTAACTATAACTTATTAAATCACAAATTGAATAAGTCTATAAATACATCTTAGGAAAGTTTGACTTAATTAATATAAATACATCTTAGGAAAATTTAATAACCATTATGAAATTACTAATCAAATATCAAACCTTACATATCAACTTAATTAGCATAGATAAATTTTAGGAATCATTTATCCAAGGTCAAACATTTATTTCAACTTAATTAATTAAAATAAATATTTGAAATCACTAATATTTCCAGGATCCATTCACATAGTTCAACTTAATCAATATAAATAAATATTTGGTAATCGTTTATCAAATATCAAACCTATAATTAAACTTAATTAGTTTAAAGATGTTTTAAGAAATCACTAATCAAAGATTCAATCATATAGTTCACCTTAATTAATATAAATAAGTATTATGAAGTCACTAATTGAATATAAAACCTTATAGTCCAAGTTAATTAGTATAAATAAGCCTTAAAAATTCACTAATCAAATATCCAACTTTATAGTTCAATTTAATATTTGTAAATATGTCTAGGAATCTATAATAGAGGATCCAACTATATAGTTAAACAAAATTAGTCTAAATAAATATGTAGAAATAATCAATCCAAATTAAATTAAATTGTTCAACTTAATTAATATAAATAAGTATAAGAAATTAGAAAATAAGATCAAAGTTATTCTTAAACTAATTCTTTTATTTTTTGGGTACAATACTGACTGTTAGCTTTTGTACCTCTCCATTTAAACTTGTACCCAATTTAATATTTTTTGAGTGAAATACCCAAAATAACATTAAAAAAATCAGTAAAAGTCAAAATAAGAAAAAATCAGAACAGTTGTACCCCACACTTGAAAAATCCGGAAAAGTGAGTTTTGCTGAAAAAAAGTTTTTACTGGAAATTTCAAGAGGATTGAAATTTCCGGTAGTTCAAAATACATACCGGAAATTTCAAAAAGGAATGAAATTTCCGGTAAACAAACCGGAAAATTGAAAAATCCAGTAGTTCAAAATCAATACCGAAAATTTGAAATTTCCAAATGCCTTCCCGGAAATTTCATTTTTTGAAATTTCCGGTATGCATTTTTAACTACCGGATTTTTCAATTTTCCGGTTTGTTTACCGGAAATTTCATTCCTTTTTGAAATTTCCGGTACAGTGTGTAATTTTTTTTTTTATTTTTTTTATAATGTTTTTAATTTTTTTTATTGAATTTTGTTAGTGAGGACCAGAGGAGCAAAAATTAACGGTGATCATTCTCGAGTTCGGCCTCCTACACAATCAAATAGGAGAGCTGTTGTTGAAAAAAGGAGAAAGAGAAATGAGGAAAGGAAGGCCCCCCAGGATGAGCAGCCCCAGCAAAATCCTATGTTTGATGTAGAACAAGATGACCAGCCCCAGCAAGATCATGTGTTTGATGATGAACATGATCAGCAGCAGCAACAGTTTGATGATGAACATGGTCAACAGCACCAGCCTGAAGCACCCATGTTTCCTGGAGGTCCTTATGATATTTCTGTCCTTAAAGATTATGAGCATCATATTGCAATTAATATGTGGAATGGACAAGTTAGTAAATAATTTATTTTATTACATATTATAATATATTTGTAGTATAGGTTATTTTATTACACATTATAATTTATTTGTAGTATAAGATTATAATATATTTGTAATTGTGTGTTATTTTTAATTAAACAGGATAGACGTGCCTTGAAAGTTGTTTCGAATGGCAAAAAGCAAGACAAATTCATTGATATTAGATATCAATTACATGCTGAAATAGATCATTGGATTAATATATCTGGATTACGTCCTCTGAGAAGATGTAGTTTGCATATGATTGACGGTATCTGAGAGATGGCACGCAGAGACTAGTTCATTTCACCTTCCATTCGGTGAAATGACTATTACTCTTGACGATGTCAGGGGTCTTTTGAGCATCCCATGTACTGGAGAGTTTTTCACACCTCCCACAAATGTCAATGAAGATTTGACAATTGTTGCTGCTGTTGAGTTGTTGGGAGTTGCATATGATGAAGCTGTCATTGAGACTAGGACCAATAGAGGGGCCTCGTATAGTTTTGAGTGGTTGAAAGAGATATTTTTTAAGAAACTTCATGAACGAAGATATGACTGTGCAGCTAGGGCATATATACTTCATTTGGTAGGGTGTACCATTCTGGCTGATAAAAGTTTTACACTTGTATCTGCAAAATATATCTTTCTATTTCAAGATCTTGATAGTTGTGGTAAATGGGCATGGGGACCGACTGCACTTGTTGTGTTATATGACTATCTTAGAGATAGTACATTGACTGCAACCAAACAGATTGGAGGATATTTATCTTTATTTCAGGTGCTATTATATTTATTATACTTATCATTATTTTTTTAATTATTTCATCACCTTAATAATTTTACTACATTTCAATTATTTACAAACTTGGATTTATGAACATTTTCCTGATATTTGTAAACGGGATATGGATGAACATATTTTCTCGATGCCACGGATGTTTCGTTGGACTGCAAAACAAACATCTGGGAATGTTGCATATTACAGGGCAAAGTTAGATGCTTTGAGGGATACTGATGTTATCTGGGCACCGAATTACGATGAGAACGCTGTGACACGATTTCAGTCTGTGTCATTATTTACAGGATACATTCGTTGGTGTTTCATGATGGTTCCGTATTTACCAGAGAGGTGCAAACGACAGTTTGGGTATACTCAACACATTCCTCCTACACCACCGATGCTTGTTGCACGTGATGTCGACGTTGAATGGAGTATGTACCGAAATTCTGTACGATCACTTCGAGCTAAATTGCACCCAGATGCATATCCACATGAGTGTGTTGAGGGATACATCCAGTGGTATTATAGGATATCTAATCCTCGGATGATCCCTTATGTTGCTGCATATGCTGGTCCTAGTTATGATGCTGATGCTGGTCCTGGTCCTGATGCTGGTCATAGTCATGATGTTGGTCATAGTCATGATGCTGGTCATAGTCATGATGCTGGTCATAGTCATGAAGTTGGTCCCGATACTAGGTGTACACGGTGTCACGCAGTTGGTGGTCTTATACAGCAGAGTTTAGATTTGCATATGGGTGGTCCTGAAGATCAGATGCGTGCCTTATTAGAGAGAGCTTTACACATTTCTAGAGGAGGAGATTATCAGTAGTATTATAGTTGTATTATTCAGAGTTATTATTAGCGACTTATTTATTATTCAGAGTTATTATTAGAGACTTATTTATTATTCAGAGTTATTATTAGCGACTTATTTATTATTTAGAGTTATTATTCGCGACTAAATTTCAAACAACATTTAAAGTGACAATCCTATCATTTAAAGCAACATACAAATTAAAAGTGGCAATCATCTAAATTGAATACAACATTTAAAGTGTCAATCATATCATTTAAAACCACATACAACTCAAAAGTGTCAATCATCTGCCAAATACATATAATCTGAATTATTTTCTAAATCTAAAGAACCCCAATGTTGTAGACGTCCTGCATAAGCGATAACCCATGATGTAGACTCATCGCTATGATGTAGTCACATTCTCCGTATCTCAATCTCTCAAATATGACGATGTGTCTCGGTGCAACGTGATATTTTGTCAACTCGTCAACATGTTTCTTATCTTCTTCTGTTAAGCGTCCCATAAATGCATTATTCTCAAAAGTAGCTACTAACTCATGGTTGTGAAGTCCACAGATTAAACTAATAATCCATCCTTCATCATTTTTCAGTGGTCTCGATCTAAGTTTAAACGGACATCCACACCTTTTAGTTGAAGTACTTGTGTCATTTTTATTTGACTTATATTGTTCACCTCTATCACAACCAAGAATTAATTTTGACTTTCTTCCTCTCTTTCCAGTCTCTACGTCTGATCGAGTAATGATAATTGCTACTCGATTTTGTCGACCTTTCTCTCTTGCCCATGATATGACAGCTTCTCGTGACTAAAAAATTTGATCAGTTGTAAATACTTCAGTTAAATCTATAAATACTGGTTGTGTGTTTTCCATCCCTATTTAAAAAAAAAAATTAAAATAAAATAACAAACAAATTAAAAAATATTCAAAAAAAAAAAATAACTACCGAATTTTTGAAATTTCCGGATTAACTATCGGAAATTTAAAAAAACGAAATTTCCGGTGAACAAAAACTAACTACCGGATTTTTCAAAATTTTTGAAATTTCCGGTAGCTTCCGGAAATTTGAAATTTCCGATATTGAAAATACAACTACCGAAAATTTCATTGACCAAATTTCCGGTATTACATATAACTACCAGAAATTTCGTTTATTAAAATTACTTACTGGAAATTTCAACGAGGGGTCAGATTTTAGAGTAATTTTTTTTACCGCTCACGTGAATGAATTTATGAAGGATAAAACTGAATTTTTAACAAATTGAAGGTACAAATTTAAATGGGGGTACAAAAGCTAACCATCTACAATACTTAAACTAGTTCTAGTTTCTAATTTCCTTAGTCCAACCTACAAGTAATAGCAAATCAACGTCATAACACAATTACTAGCTCTTCAACTTTCAAACAGTTAAAATCTTTCATTTTTCCAAATAAAAACTTGAAACATGAATATACTCGCATTCCTTGAAATATCAACGAGCCGTATTGAGTTTGTTCACCTGCTCACAAAATATCAGATGGAGGCTGAACGAGTAATCACCAAAGTTATGTGCATTCATCCAACTTTATTGTATCACAATATTGAAGGTTTTAATTTTTACGGTTTTTTACGGTTTAAATATGTCTAAGTTCTTATAAAATGATTATCTTTTCAATTTAATATGTCTAAGTTCTTATAAAATGATTATCTTTTCAATTCAATTCCAATTTTTTTTTAATTTACTTTTAATTCCTATTGTGATTTTATAGGAATATTTTTTTAGAGAATAAAAATATTAAGTTTTTATAAAATCTTTCAAAATAAATATTAAAAGTGAATAAAAAAAATTGAAAGATTAAAATGTTGAAAGTTTTTTTATAAAAAATAAAAAACAAAATTTTAAATTTTTTTAAAATTAAAAACTTATTTTACTTTTTTCATTATTATAATTATTTTTTATTAAGGTCTAATTTTAAAAATTAGAACAAAATCGTTAAAATGTTGGATACTGACGTGAGAATCACCTTATTATTTTATTCTCCACATACCTGATTACAAACACAAGGTCCAAAATCGAAACCAAACAAAGCCCAAACAAACAAAACAATAATATCTCACAATTCTTTCTGTTGCATAATTTTTGTCCCAATTTCCTTTCTTGTCTTGTCTCACACAACTCAGCTTCCATTTCAACTAGCTTAGACGGTTGCCGGAAAACATGTTCCGAGACGTGTCAAGTTGCAACACCTATGACTACGGTGACGCTCATTATTGGGACGCTCGTTACATTCAAGAGGGTGGTTCCTTTGATTGGTATCAGCGTTACTCTGATCTTAGACCCTTTATTCGTAATTATATCCCTCCTCAGTCTAGGATCCTCATGGTTGGTTGTGGCAATGCTGGTAATTTTTCCTTTTTCTTTATTTTACATTACTCCTCTTATATTCCATATATCAAACACCGCAATTTCAAATTACCCTTACTTCTTTTCATTACCTATGCTTCAATTTCCAGACTCAACTTTAGGGTTTTCTAGAAAATTGTGTTTTTAATTTTGGGGTTTTGCATGTTAGTATCTTGTTGAATTTAATTTGTATATGTTGATAGTAGTTTTTAAGTGCATGTTTGGATTTGCAGTGATTTACGCGGAATCATGGTGGATTATGGCAATTTTGACAAAAACTAATCTATTGAGCTTCAACAAAATCATAGTGCCACCGTGATTTCGTTAATTCGAACATAGTTTTTATACATTCTTCAATCAGATCTTACCATTAGATTATATATTTTAAGAAGTTTGTAGGGCTTTATCACCTTAGTCCCGGTATTATCAATATTATAAAATGATATTAGGCTTAGTTTTAAATGTTTCCCTGGTGTTATCAACTCAATGTCATTATTGTTCACACAAATATTTACAGAAGAACGAACTTGGTTTCAACCTGCATTAAATATTTGGTTTTAAAATGGAAGTTTCTTGTGTTTTTCTGCTATGGTGGGTTGTATTTTAAGTTTTGAACTTTTTGATTGCATCATTGATTGGCAAGCTCAAGAAAGGAGAAAAAAACTACCATATTTCTGTTAATTTGTCAAATTGCAAATTTTTAGTTATTAAGATCTGACTATGAATTATTAAGGTCGGACCGATTGAAAGGAACCCAAAATAAAAGAAACAGAAAATGTATTATTATTTGAGAAATCTGGATTATTACAAAAGAAGACCTCTGTAATCCCAGAGCTAATGCTCCTCAGAAAAGAGAAGACCCCTGTAACCCCATCATAATTAGTTTAGTTTGACGAGGTCGAATCTTGTAAGTTAGCACAAAATGGCATAAGCTGGAGATAAAAATGGCATCATGTACTCTGTGTAGATTTGTGGGCTTACCGAAGTTATATTAGGCATCTGCAACTAACTGGAGCTGGCTAACCAGGTGTTCATATAATAACTATGAATTGTGTATAGTTGCTCTAAAACTTTTATATGTTTCAATGTGTTTGACAAAATTTTGTATTTGTCTAGCTTAACATCGGACAGTTAATTGAATAACATAAATATTTTCATGGATTTAACTGCTTTGCATATTTTGTAAACATGTAGCTGTAGTGCAGTAGAAATCTTGGAAAAGTAAGATTTTACAAAGCTTAGGAGTTTTCAAAGTAGTTTAGGGAATTGAATGGTGGCCTTGGGTCAAGATAATTATGTTTTGTTGATGGATCCACTCTGAGTCCTATATCACCTATTGTTTTGCGATACGTGATTTAGTAAAAGTGTTCTTGTATATCAGGTATAGCAACATTATAGCACTATAGGGTAGTGGAATTCGAACAAACCACTATCTTCTGTGATCCGTGGTTGACAGCACCTGTCCCGTCTTCCAAGCTAAAGCAGTGAGGGTAGGCATGTCGGGTTTAGTTTCGATGCTCATTAATCCAAAATAGGTTCCTCTTTCTTTTCTACTTGTATATGTAATTGAGGAAACAATTTACCGAACATGAGCAATGCATAGTCTTATTGTCAATATTTTATCATCTGCTAAGTGCTATCTTACTTGAGCGAGATTTCTCTTTTATTGAGTCCATAATTTTTCAGAAAATTTACAAGGAGCAAACGGATGTATTTTGCAGTTATGTCAGAGGATATGGTCAAAGATGGTTATGAGGAAATCGTGAATATTGATATTTCATCAGTTGCAATTGAAATGATGAGAAAAAAATACGAGTACATCCCTCAGCTAAAATGTATGTTATCAATAACATTATGTTACTTATTTGTATAATCTTGCACCTTTTTTACCGAAAACATAAGTGCTTACCTATATATGTAAGCTAATTTCGTGAATCTCAATAGACTTGCAGATGGATGTCAGGGATATGAGCTTCTTTCCAGATGAATCTTTTAATGGTGTAATTGATAAAGGTATCAGTTGATCATTTCAGTGCAAACCTTATCAAAGTAAAATAAATCTATAACTATATATATACACATATACTTGGTAATTCATATACTGATGCTACTTTGTTGATGCTTGATCTAGGAACTCTTGATTCATTAATGGTATGGTGCTTCACTAATTATTCTTATCATTTATCTAATTTTGTATATTCATGTGCCAACCTCAATTTTTTTTTTGTATTTTAGTGTGGTACTGATGCTCCAATTAGTGCTTCTCAGATGCTGGCAGAAGTGTGTAGGTTGTATAGACTTTAATGAGAATACATTTCTTGAAGTTTTTGCATAAAGTATTTAATATTCATGCTTCATTTTCTAAGTCTCAGTAAGTATGCCTATTTTTTCTTCGATGCAGACTTCTAAAACCGGGAGGGACTTATATGCTGGTAATCACATTTGGATGGATTTGAAGTTCTATTTATCAGCTTGATATCATTCATATATTATGGGAATTTAGAAAATAAAATTAATCATTGACTAAATTTCCTCTTGCAGATTACGTATGGCGACCCAACCGTAAGGATGCCTCACCTAAGCAAACCTGTATACAATTGGAAAATTACATTGTATAATATCCGTAAGATTCCACCCTTTTGTGTCTTGAATTTGTATAAAATATCGATATGAATTGTTATTGGATATAGTTGTGGAGCTTTGATTCAGTGTTCTTGTCATGCTAACATTATCTTAATCTATGCAGCAAGACCGGGATTTCATAAGCCTGAAGGCAGTACTTCGTTGAGGAAATCATTCTTGGAACCTATTCCTCTTACTGATAAGGGCTTACTTCCAGCAGATTGGGTTCTGGAAGATCCAGATTCTCACTATATATATGTTTGTAAAAAGATAAATAACACAGATGTTGACGATGTTTTATAGCGCTCACTCACATCGAAGCACAGTGAAGTTGGTGTTTATTCGCTTCACAAACTTTGATGTGCATGAGTTATTTGTATTTGCTCTTGTTGTGTGTACCACTTGGAGAAGTTACCCTTTTCAAAGGGATGTTTCTAATAGTATTTTGTTATCATAAACTAGAGCAAATGAGGTTAGATTGTAGAGATGATTGATAATATCATTTTAAAATTTATGAAGATATCAAAGGAATTGACTGATTATGTAACCCATTTGTGTGGTTTTACTTTTGCAAGTCTTGGTGAATTGTGGTGGTAGCATGTAAACAATATTGTCTTTACGCCCTATTTTTACGAGTTGGGTTCACCAGATGCAAATAATGACCTCATTTCTTACATATCTAAGCTCAAACCATTGTTTAAAGTAGGGGTTGGATAAATGATGAGTTCGGTCGGGTTTGGTGTGTTTCTTATGGCTTTTTAATTTATTCAAAAATAATAACTTATAATATTGTCATAAAAAATACAAATCTCTTAATTAAAACAAATAACCTACTACCTAATGGACTCATAGATTCTTCACCATCCAATAATCTTATTTTTTAATCAAGACTAGTATATAATCAACATTGTGTTAATAAGATAAAAAAAAATTCTTGTCTTTAATGTATTTTGGGACGAGACAGGTAACTTATACTTGATCATTTTCTTACCTTATCATTGTCATGTAGTTTTCTTTGTCCTTGTCTTGTTGTTTATGGATTAGGTCGGGTTTGTGGGACGGATCAGGTCTTGTACACCTCTAGTTTCAGGAACTGCTACTGCCTTCGATTGCGAGCACTTTGGTTATGCTTGATCGTTGAAGCAATTTTTTTAAAACCACACGTTATAGTTGGTTCAATTGATTGAACTGAGAATCGACAATTGAGTTTAATTTGTTGAACCACAATTAAAATGTAGTTGGTTCCATTGGTTTTCATTTCTCTCATTTTATTTATTTATTTATTTATTTATTTATTTATTTATTTATTTATTTATTTATTTATTTATATGTCATTGGATTCAACTGTTGTTGAATTGATTAGATCAATTGAACTATGACTCGGAAGTCTCACCAGCTCAATCTCCGATCTAGTTTTTAAAACATTTTCCGAAAGGATTTGGGTTCCTTTGGGTTCTTTTCAACTTGAATACATCTAGAGAGGAACAACACTAAATCCTTGTATAGTGGGAAGTGTTTAATGTGTTGGTGGCCGAATGGGAAGACAAGGCTGTCTTTGGAGGTTAGCCCGAATGGTTGCACAACAGGAGAGAAAAGATGATTTTACCCAGTACCCCTCAAATTATCCCTGTACCCCCCACAAATTAAAAAAAAGACATAAATACCCCATATAAATATTAAAAATTTCAGATTTTCACCATTCCATCATATACCGGTACAGAAGTGATTAATTTGTTTGTTTGTTTTTTTTGTTTTTTTTTTTATATATATATTTTTTAAAATTTTTTGTTTTAAGTTTTCTGGTACACAAATTACACTCCAGAAAATTTGAAAAAAGTTTTTGGTACAAAAGACCATTTTCGAAAATTTTATTTGAAGTTTTTCGGAACTACCGGAAAATTTATTTCAATTTTTATGGAACATATACAATATCGGAAAACATTTTTTTTGACATTTTCTAAAGTCACCGAAAAACTTCAACCCACAAGTCTTCTAGAAGTTCCTTTTAATTTAATTTAATTTAATTTAATTTTTTTATATTTTTTATTCGATTACTATTTATTTAGTTCATTTTATTTTAACTAATTTATTTCCCAATGGATCCGGGTGCTAGAGAAAGAGATGACAAGATAGTACAAAAAACATGTGACATTGAAACTTCATCATCTATAGATGCTCTAGAAAGAATTCGACTGAAAACATCCTAGAGAAGACAATGAATTATAATGAAAGATGATGACTTGAGAGAGCAAGGTCATATATCTATCACGAGACTGATATTGGTATACATGAGGAGGAGCAAAATGTCGTACATGAGGAGGAGCAAAATGTGGTACACAAGGAGGAAGAGCAGATTGTGGTACATGAGAAAGAGGGACCTGTATATGAGGGTGAGCTGACATGGTATCCTAGAGGACCATATAATCTATGTCCTTAAAGGATACTGACATCACGTGTTTGGAAGACTATGGTTTGGATAAGTAAGTTAAATTAATTATATTTTATGGTGCATTAAAAATATTCAAATTAATTATTATTTATAGTGCATTAAAAATATTAAAAATAATTATTATTTATGATACATTAAATATTTAAATTAATTATTATTTATGGTGCATTAAAAATATTAAAATTAATTATTATTTTTGTTTTATATTTAATTTTAATGTCATATATTTTATTTTTATGCAGGAGTGACAAATGCAGAAAATTGTTGCTCGTGGAAAGAAATTGCAACAATTTACTCCACAAGTTCTCCCGCAAATTATAGAGACGTGGGTGAATTTGTTTGGATTAGCCCTATTACAACGGAGTAGTTTGAAACTGATTGACAATAACCTGATTTATGCTTTAATAGAAAAATGGCACTCAGAGACCTCGTCGTTTTACATGACATTTGGTGAAATGACGATTACTTTGGATGATGTTGCCAATCTGTTAGGTGTTCATATTAGGGGTGAGTTCTATAGTCCACTATCTAACCTAGATAGAGTAATGACATGTAATCTTGCCATAACTTTATTAGGGGTGCCTTTTGAAGAGATATGGAAGAAAAACAAAACAAGGGGTGCGCACTATAAATTAGATTAGTTGAAAGAGGTTTTCAGAAGACAATGTGCAGTAGAGTGATTCGATTATGCTGCTAAGGAGTATCTGCTGGATCTGGTAGGGAGTATGATTTTTGCGGATAAAATTCATACGCTAATTAATGCGAGATATATTCCCTTATTCAAAGATTTAGAAGATACAAGTAGATATGCCTAGGGTAGTGCTGCACTTATAGTCTTTTATGACTACCTCTTTGATGCTAGCTGTTATGACACCAAACAATTAAGTGGATATATGTCGCTGCTGCAGGTATTAAATATTTATGATTATTATTAATTGTTATGATTGTTAATTAATAATGTTTATCATTAATTTAAATTTTTTTTGCAACAGTGTTGGATAAACAAATGTTTTCCACATATTTGTAAAAGAGGTGATTAGGGTGCTGATGTTGAGTGCATTGCCAAAATGAAATATGGAGTTATAAACAAGACAAACACAAAATCCCTAAGTACAGAAAGATGATTGATGCGCTGACACCTATTGATGTTATATAGAGACAGTGGGAGAATCATAGGGATATCATTACCTTTGATGATATTATGTTATACAATGACGACCTCCGATTATGCAGCATTGTAGTGACATATTTTCCTGAGAGGTGTCTGAGACAATTTGGATACATCCAACATATTCCACCACCCCCACCTCTAGTGTTTTCTAGATTATCCGATGTAGATGTCGAATAGATGGGATATTTGAGCCCTATCATCGAACTACATCACATGATACGTCTAACTACGTATCCATTTGAGTATCAGGATGAATATTTGGAGTGGTTCTGCAAGGTATCTCATCCACTTTTATGTGACTAGATGGTGCATCCCAAGTTCTAGATTTTAATATCCCCACAGTTGTAGAAGCTTCTCGTGGACAACCACCTATCCTGCAGCAGGTCGGTGATCTTATACAGCGGAGATTGGATGCACATAATGCTGATCCAAATGACGATATGTATAGTTACTTTTTTAGAGCTTTATATTTTATACGTCATAACACTTATTAATAGTTATTTACTTTTATTTGTGATGAAAATTGTTTTTGTAATATTATTATATCATTAACTATACTTTTATTTGTCATGAACATCGTTAATGTTATTTTAATTTAATTTTATTATTTTACATTATTGTTATATCATTAACTGTACTTTTATTTGTGATAAAATATAATGAAAGTACTATCTAAAATGAACTAATAACAAATGCATTTTATATAAGTTTTAAAGTATTGTATTCCTTACAAAATCAATCTTCATCTAATGTCATCTACAAGTTGTGCATTTTGTGTAACACGTGTCATATGGCCTAATAAATATCCACTATTGTAGACATTCCGTATATGCTATTGCCCAAGAAGTTGCCTCCTCGGTGCAATATTGCTTCCAACGTGGTGCAATGTTTGACATTAGAAATCAATCTTTCATATTTAATTGCAAAATATAAGCATTATTTATTAGAAATCCATCTTCCATCTTTAATTTTACTATTTAAAAAATAGAAGTATTATTTAATAAAATAATATCATTTCAAAATTTGTTTACTGGAACCCAATGACTGGCTTCAACAAAACCAAAACATATAATACAATCATTTGTTGTCGATCCCGATTGTGAACCCATCGTAAGAAAGAAAGTAATGGAAAATGTATGACTAAACGTGACGAGAATAATATTATATGTTTTCGCTATCACGTATCCCATATCAGGTATGAACATCCATATATCTATGAGTTGAACACCTAAGCTTGTTATCTTCAACAAATCTCTTATTTCTTTAATGTGTCGTGGGAAAACTCTATCATATGGACTTATATGAGAAACCATCTCTTGATCCAAACTATGGCATACAAAAGACCAAGACTCCTCATCGTGTCCAAACAATGATTCAGTAGTGCGATAGCCACAATTTGCATCTGCTATCACATTGAATATGTCATCAATGTATTGTTGAATAACATCACGAAATTGTCTCTAGAACAAATGCTTTGAGGATTGAGATGATTGAGAGAGTTGTTTCTTTGATGAAAGATAATGTCTACTCTTTGATGATTGAGATGGTTGGGAACCAAGATCTTCACAATATGTTGCATTAACTTGCTCAAAGTAAGAAGGGTATTGATATACATCCTATCCATCCGACTTCTTACACTTACTTTTCTTTACTCGTGCTTTGGTTTTAATTTTTTCAGATGGTGTACACATTGAACTTGTATTTGAAAAAGCAAGTTCACGCATCTTACTCTTCAAAACTCCTTTTCCTATAACATCAAGTTATCGAAAAAGTTTCCATAAGACATTCATCTTATTAGGCATATCCAACTATGATCCATCTTTTGTGTCTTGGGTGAGTTCACATTCCATGCTTAGTTTTCTCCATTGAATATGCACATAATCTAGAGGAATTGGTTCATCCATCAATTTATATTGTGTCAATTCACAAACACAAGGTAACCCATATGTTCTTTTGAGAGAACACCCACATTCATATTTGTCCGTACCCACCCACTCAACTTTCTCGTATTCTTCAACAATATGTCTTTGAGCTTATGTTGATACAAATTTATTCAATATCTAATAAAATGGATTGTTGTGTTCATGCTCTTCATTATAGAAACTTTTCTGAAACGAACCCCTAATTTTTTTAAGTTGAAAACATTTTATGTTGTTCATAGCCTCCCAACATTTACACATATCACCATGCTATGTTCCAACCTTAACTTCACTTTCCAATGAGCTGACTCACCCTATAATTACATGTAAATTGTCACCATGGAGCAATCTAACAATATATAATAAAATTAGAAAATCGAAGTTTTAGAGTGACATGACATACCTATTAGTCGTTGTGTTCCTCAAATGCATCACTCAATTTGTTCATGCTTCAACAAACCTTTGCTTATGAGGAATCAACCAAGTTTCTTTCACATAGTCAACAAATAATTTATTATCAACACATGATTGCTCAAACATGTGCAAATGTGTGGTATACTCTTTTTCATCACTACAATACATAATGTATTTCCACATATTCAATACTAACTATTGTCTATCCTTTAAGACACATTTCTTTCATTTCGCTCCAACATTTTTGTCGATATGAAATAGACAAAGTACATTAACAATATATGAAAATACAATACCAACTACTTTCATTAAAGCAAGATATTTGTCTGTCACAATTACATCTGGAAATTTATTTTGCGTAATAAACAATTTTCTTAGCCTCTCTAATGCCCAACAAAAGTTTTCTTCCCGCTCACATTCCAAATAAGCAAATCCAACTACAAATGTCTTATATGTTGATGTCATACAACAATTTTAAGTAATGATATTCTGTATTTATTGGTTTTGTAGGTGTTGTCTATAATCAACACAATAGGAAACAAATTCAACAACTTCACTGAATCTGGATGGGCCCAAAAAATATCTCACATAACATCTGAGTCTTCCCGCTTTCTATTCCAATACACATATTTTGTATCTTCAATTAACTTAAATAAATGTTGCATCTTTGTCTTGTGACCTCTCACATGCAGTCGAATCATACTCATCTATTTATATATTTGTGATATCCGAGTAGCATTTTTCTTATCTCGATATTGAAATGAGAGTAATATGAGCCTCAATGCAACATTATATTTTGTTAAGTCATGAACATGTTTTTTCTTCTTATTCATTTAAACGTCCAACAAATGTATGTCCCTCCAAACTATTAGGTAATTCATGGTTGTGAACTCCACAAATTACTTTAACTGTCCATCCCGAACCATCTTTTAATGGTGTTGATATAAGTTTGAAAGGACAACCACGCTTTTTTGATGATCTTCAAGATGAACTATCAACTCACATGTATTTTTCTCTTTTGTCACAACATAATATTAATTTATTTCTCCTCCCTCTCTCTCTGTCTCTTTATCTGATCTTCTCATTTTATTTTTTATATCGATTTTTTTAGCCCAATTCACAACAGCTTCCTTTGTATAAAATATCTAAAATAAAATATACTATAAATTATGATAATTAATCATGATAATATATTTTTACAATATTAAAATTAATTATAGTTTTGCATACTTGATCTGTGTAAAAAATGTTGGTAGTATTGACACATTTTTTATCAAATTATAATAGCGATTCATCCATGTGTGTTAAAATTTATAAAAATTAATAAAATAAAAAAAGTAAAAAAATTTGGTGTGTACCGAAAGTTTGTTAAGAGGTTTTTCGGTAAACCCCTATTGTACCGAAAAATTTTATTCAAGTTTTTGATAATATACATTTTTAAGCTTCTACACCGGAATTTTTTTTAAATTTTTTCGGTAGAAACCTTTGTACCGAAAAACTTTAAAAAAGTTTTCTGGTAAACATGTCTGAACCGAATATCTTCTAAATAGTCTTCTGCTAACTTTAGGAAAATATTTATTTACCGGAAATCTTTTTTATTTGGTCCGAAAATGTTGGAATGGTAAAAAAAAAATGAATTTGAATTAGTAAAATAGTTAAAAAAAAAATTAGGGTAAATACCACCTATAGTCCCTTAACTTAATTTCAGTTAACGTTTTAGTCATTTATCTTTTTTTTTTCTTCCTGATTTATTCATTTATTTTAATTTTCAATGACAATTTAATCTTTTATGTTTTAAAATGTTAACAATGTTATCATTTTTTTTTACAAAAATTCAAAAATTCATCAAAAGTTTCAAATAAAACTCATAAATTTAGTCATATTCTTTAATATAAAATAAACTTTATCAAATTTGTAGCTCAAATCTTCAAATAAACTCATATTTTCCATTCTTTATTTGATGTTGTTAGAGATGAAAATATGAGTTTATTTAAAGATTTAAGTTATAAATTTGAGAAAATTGCATTATATTGAGGATGATAATTAATTTTATGTGTTTTGTTTGAAATTTTTGAATAATTTTTTGAAATTTTGCAAAAAATAAGGATAACATTGTTGACATTTTAAAACATAAAAGATCAAATTGTCACTTAAAATTAAAATAAAGGACCAAATCGGAAAAAAAAGATAAAAGATTAAAACGTTAACTAAAATTAAGTTAAGGGACTATATGTCGTATTTACCCAAAAAATTAAGAATATATTTAACATTTTTATAAATTTGTGACGGTATAAGTATAAATCTAGAGGAATAGAGTAAATTCTTCAAGAATAGAAATTGGGTCAAGGAATTTGAACCAGCCCAGTATGGCATTTCCCACATTAGTAACTACAAAAATAAAATGAGTTGACACTGTCACTACATCGTGGATAGATTAGCTGCTTTGTACATACTATTCACTCTAACTTTTCAAGATTCACCCATCAAATCTTTGATTCTATTGATCAAACTTCTCCCCCATCAAATTGATATTCCCACTAACAAGCAATACTTGTGCTACCACTTGAGAATCAACTAGAAGTTGGATTGTCAAGTAAGTATCCGTGAGTTTAAGCTAGGAGAAAACTTTCAAACACTCCCCACAATTCAGCACAAGTCCTCCATCTTATTTATTTATTTATAGAGTGAGTATCTACTTTAGTACATGAGAAATATGACTGAGGTTCAATTTAATTCTTCAGAAAAATAAAAGTAAATTTTAGTCATCAAGAAAAATAATTTGGGACAACTTAGTCCATACTACTATAAAAAAAAGCGACAATTATATCTAAAATAATTAAAATGAGACAATATGATCCTTACAATAATTAAAAAAAGGACAATTTAGTCTTTACAACAAAATTTTCTTAAATAATTTCAATTAATCACCAATTATTTTTCAACAAACAATTCTAAATGTTGTACTAAGAAATAAATGATACTTGACAAAAGTGACGGGCCCACTTCAAGGGATGTGTGGATAGTGAGTGACCTACATTTAATCATGAATAATTATGTTTACTGTTTAACACACTAATAAACCAATAATATGCTAGCCATTGGGTCTCCAATGTGATTTGATTATTATTTTTTAAATGTGTGGGTAATTTTATAATGGTAATTTTAAAACAAAAATAGAATGCAAAAACATTACATGATTAACATGACATCCCAACTATGTTGACAACCTAAGTCAACTACTTATCATTTTCAACACTCTAAAATATTATGACAAAATAAAAAAGAAAATTACATGATGCTTAAGGGAACTATATCAAAACTCAAGAAAACAATTCCAGAGAATACAAAGTACTGACTCGTTAAAAACCTTATTAGGAAAACCCAAAGGGATAAAACCACAATGAAAGAAAAAAAGAGTACGGTAAACTAAAGTAACAATATCAATCACAAGGAAGAGGAGTTTGAATAGTAATTCCCTTTTAAAAAAATAATAATATTAATTCCTATTTTCAATTTATACTAACTTAAGATTAATCTTGATTACTCATAAAAATCCAGAATGTTCTTGGTTAGTTAAAAATAAATGAAACATATTATTTCTACATGTAGTGAGTGAGAAATAATAAATGATATGGGAAAAATAATCACAGAGTGATGTATCCTGGTTCACCCAAGGTGAACTACTCCCAATCCTCACAATTTGTGAGTTTTTCGACTAATGTACTTCACACGACAACGATCTTGCTTTCACACAATATTCCTTGATCACTCTTGATGAGTTAGAACATTTACCTTTCAATCTTGAAAAGATTTTTACAGTTACCTTTCAGTCTAGAAAGGATTTTTACAGTGCACTCAAACTATCTTAAGACATAGATTTGAGTTTCAAATTGTGATAGAAGGTTGTAGGATCAGAATCTACTTAACACTTGTTTGACAATGATTATCAGCAACAACTCAATAGATCCTTGAATATAGTATAAAAGAACTGGAGCTTTTTGCTTGATTCAAAAGTTTTGTTGCTTGAGTATGATTGTTATAGTGATTAATTGATTTCACTTAAAACTTTCGCTATTATCTTCACCTTGATGTTCCTTTTATAGACAAGATGAAATAGAAAGCTCATTATAGCCGTTACTAATCTTTAAGAGAGGCATTTGTTCAGAGTGATAATTAAGAGACATGTGTTCTATTTAATATAGAACTATCTTCCTTTGCAACCAAAACATTCTTGCTTTTGTGTTTGAATGAACAATGTGAATGATAATTTAGCAACTGTGTGGTGTTAGTTCATTGCCTTTCATACATGCTGGACTTTCTAAAAAGGTGCAACAATAGTGTCATTTTTATCCTTGTTGTCCTAGTTGTACTTGTTCATAGCTCTTCAATATGAAAATTGACCTGATTATTATTCTTGATGTTGTTTTGCTTCTTTGGACCTTTATTTAAACTTTTGGACTTGATCATTGTTTTGAGTAGCCTTAATATTTGTTTATATTAAGATCTAGACATTGGGAAATGATTCATTTTACTCATATCCTTAAAATGAATTATCCAGAATGATCTCGATAAACCGAAATAATACTGTTATAAACCAGAATGATATTGATTTGCCCAAATTGATATTCATATGAACCAAAATGATATGTTAGACAATAAAATAATCTTGATTTTCCCAGACTGATATTCTTATGAACTAAAATGATCTATTATACACCATAATGACCTTGATTTGCCCAACATGATCTTGTCATCAATTTCCATCTTAATTAAGACATGATTTACTTTGATTTATGAGTGTACTTGGTTACCTTTATATGAATAATTGACTCAAAAATACAAGTTAAATAACAATACAAATAAAACCATGATTAGAGATTAATTAACTTGTTTGTTTGTCTTCAAAACACTTGATTTAGGATTTTGTCTCAACATAAACATCTAGATAAATCAACAAATCTATATTCAGAAAGACCAATACCGTTTCGATTTTGAAAACATATAAAATATTATGAGGAAAAATATCCCACCAATGACTGTTAGTAATGTGAAACCCGAAATTAACAATCATGTCAATATATTGATTATCTTCTCTAAATATATGAGAGATGATAAATCTAATCCTTTTTAACCATTTCAATGTAATTAAGCCACCTATTTATAATATACTAAGGATAATGTTGTGATTCTTGAAACCATATTTTCCAATTGAGAATATGATTTAATCATTTGAAAATGCCACCCATTTTTGTAGGCTATTTCAATAGCAACCATAGCCCCAATAAGTTGAACATGCACACAATTGTAATCTTCAAATTTTACAAAAAAACAATCTAGAATACCAATAAAGTTGTCCTTAAATATACCACCACAAGCATCACAATTAGGGCATCCAGAAACAACTCATTCGATTTACATTTAATCCATTAAGCTTTGGGGGAGATGCCAAATCACTTTCTTGATGGAAGGAACCTTGGGAAGATGACTTTTAACATTACACGATCTAATAATTTGAAATTCATGCATAGAATTAAAGACTCGACTTGAAGTGTGGTTTCCAGATAAAGAGTCATTGACAATAATTATGTTGATGTTAATGTTAATGTGAAAAGCATGATTCTTGTCCTCAAATCGGGATTGATTTCTATAATACTAATTAGTGTCAATAGTAAAATTGATGTTGACCAGATAACATCTCTGCACTGATGATAGCCTTTGTCGCAAATGCTAAGAATATGTTAAGCCAAACTAATATAAATTTGAGAATGAAGAATAAAACTTAGCCATGTTAGGTCTAGTGGCTTCTAAAATCTAGAAAGGGTGAATAGATTCCGATTATGTAAAAGACGAAAAGGATTTTCAAAACTTTTTTGAGAACTAAACAATACGTTATATAATGTTGTATTTTGAGCGAATTCTGGAACAAGACAAATGGTGTTACTAAAGTAGTGTCTAAAGTCAAGATGAAAGCTAAAAAACCTAAGATCACGACTATAAAACCTAATCTAGGCGTCTGCCTATCATTTAGAATTTTATTTTTTATTTTTTTTTCTAGGTTAGTTATTTTTGGCCGCTCAAACTTTTTTATTTTATTTTTTTATTAATGCAAATTTAGATTATAACAAAAATATATTAATCTTCAATTTAAAAAAAACAAACTTCAGTTAGACAATTAACAAAGATCAATCAAACAACCAAAGACAGGTTGGATTTTACACTTTGAATAAAAGCTATATCAAACTAATAATAACAAACACTAAAACTAGAGAGCCACAAAATGCAAAGATGGTGATAGATACCAATCAAAATTATGCACTCATTAGATTCAAATTTATCCTAGATTAGTCACTTTGTCCTCGCATGTTAATTACATCCAATCCCCTAATTAATTCGGAGATATTTTATTTC
This sequence comes from Cicer pinnatifidum, assembly GCA_037974775.1. NCBI lineage: Eukaryota > Viridiplantae > Streptophyta > Magnoliopsida > Fabales > Fabaceae > Cicer > Cicer pinnatifidum. The sequence continues at coordinate 50,638,822 of JBBPBR010000003.1, forward strand.
TTTAATCCAAACTACAGATTAAGAGTGTCAAATACTAATTATCTGAATAGTATTTGACACTCTTAATCATTCTTTCATCGATCTTTTTTTTTTCCTTTCATTTCTTTTAGGAATTTTCCAAATCATTTCATAATTCAAAAATTAGTGCTAGAGGGGTCCCGATTTTGAGGATGGAGTTAATCTTGATTTCTTGAAAAATGACCATGTGATATTTGCATGATTTTGCATACTTGAACAAATCACGAAATAACTTGTTTTTGGTTTTCTGACTAATTAGCTACACCCCAATTGATGAAATACTTACTGTGAGCCTTCAATCTTCAATTGAATAGTTTCCAAAGTTTTCAATTCAATTCAGCAAGTTTTTCTTCAAACTTGAAGATCACAAATCAAACTCACAGAATTCCCTTTGTACGAGAAAAGAAAAGAAAATATTTTTTTTTTCAATTGTCATGACTTTTCATCATATGTATATTTTTCATTGCTTTAGTCTTATTTATCTCTAATCATTAGTTAATTTAAGGAGTTATTTGATATATTTTGTTGATTTTAGTTCTTGGATTTAATGAAATTTTATGTTCTTATTTCTTTGATCACGTAGAGATTTTTTTCCCATAGTTTTGCGTTGTTTCTCTGTTTTAGTGTAGTGCTGAAGTTTGGTGAGAAATCAACATGATCTATGTGGAGTAATTTAGCCATATCTGGAGTTGTAGATGTCCACTTAGAGTCAAACCAAGTGCAAATGATATCTAAGATCCATCGCTACAACTTCCATGTAGACACCGGAGCCAAATTCGAACTTAAAAGAGAAGACAAATGCAATATACGTCAGATAGAAGAGGCTTTGCGCCTAAAGCGCGAAACTTGCGCCTTGGGTGCATTTTTGCCTGTACAATCAGTCTCTTTTATGCCACAATGCGCCTGAAGCTCGCCCTGGGCGTGTGACATGCATCAGAATACATTAAAACACATTTTTATCACTTTTTAGGTATCTTTTTTACTATTTGGAAGTTTGAAGAGTTGTGCCCTAACAGATAAACTCATAGACTACAATTTCTAACATAATTGGAGCAGTGTAGCCAAAATCTTTCATGAATCTTTCGTGTAATTCTTATCTAATCTCTATCTTTATTATCTCTATTATGAGTAACTAAACCCTATTTGTTAGGGATAAGTGTAGTAAGATGAAACCCTTATTTTTCTGATTTGATTTTTAGTTATATGAATGAGTTTATTGAATTATTTTTCTCACTTTTGCACTTAATGCTTTTTATTTCTTGATCAACTTTAAAATATTATATGATTGATATTTTGAAATGAAAGTCGACTTTACGAATGCTTGAGATGAGAAGTTCGTGATATTGTAGTATAAAGATAGATGCAGGTCATGAAACCAATTAAATTTGTTGCAAATGCAGTAGTTTTAAAAGAGAATTCTTGTATCGTAAAGATTAATTATAATTTTAAACCCTCTAAGAAATTAGGGGTTACTTCAAAATTAAAGGTTCTGTCACTAAGACATTAGGGCAAGATTAATAAAGAGAATTCGATAATAATTCAATAAAGGAATTTAGTAACTAGGATCAAATTAAGAACCAAGGTTGGATTCAAAATGAAAGTCATCCCTGGCATTTTTCTTAATATAAAAGATCAATTTGATAACCGTTGTTAATTTTAATATTATTTCAATCAACTCATATTTTTTTGTTCAATTTTAGTAATTAAATACAACTCGATAGTAAAATGCAATCCTTGAGTTCGACACTCGATACTATCATTTTATTATCACTTGCAACGATTCAGTACACTTGCTGAAACTCTATCAAGTTTTGGACGTTGTTGTTGGAGATTTCCATATCACTATTGAGTTATAATTTATTTACTTAATTGGAATTTTTCGTTTGCAATAAATTTTTTGTTATTATTTTATTTATTTATTTTTCTTTATTTTAAAACTTTTCAGTACTCACAATTTGTCTAACCTTGTATGCGAGGCCAATCCTCAACTGAACTTCTCTTTGATCTAGAAATCAAAAAAATTATGAAAGCAAATCGAATGGCGGATTGAGAAAAGAGACATAGGGATATAAAATTAGTAGTAGAAGAAAAGGATATGGGGAATTTCTTCATATTTGCGGAGATGGGTGATCCACCACCACTTGAACGTATCCTCGACGAGTATGGGAATCGAGATAGAGATTGTAATCGGTTGGCCATCCATAACCAACTAGATACAATTAACAAGTTCAAAATAAGTTCCGCTCTTTATCGAGAGTTGAAGGGGATTCATTTTTCCGGTAAACATAACGAAGACGCCAACATACATCTCACAAACGTCTTTGAACTATGTGAAATAGTGAAGGTGGATGGTTGCTCTGAAGAAGGCAAGATGTTGAGACTATTTCTAATGTCAATACTTTCCCCTAGATGCGTTCGTTAGAAAAAGGCAAGAGATTTCTAATTACAAACAGAAAGAAGGAGAATATCTTCGGGACACTTATAGAAGGTTCAAGAGTTTACTAACATAACGCCTCAATCATACTTATGATGACACTGCTTAGATGAAAATATTCTATAATGGTTTGAGGCCTAGCACTAGAATTATGTTGGATGTTACAACATGTAGTTCTTTGAATTACAAGACCGCATCAGAAGCACACAAAATTATTGAGATCATGATATTAAATGAACAAATGATGTTGTATGATAGAGGTGGTGGGTCAAAAAGTAGTTTGCTGGACTTGAGTGTTATGGATGTCGGGTTGGCTCAAGGAAAATTATTCTTAAAACATATAGAAAATTTTATAGCTGTTGAGATAAAGAAAGGGATGACAACTCTAAATATACAACCCCAAGTGACTCGTGTCAAACTATTGAAACATACTGGTTGTGACTTTTGTGGGGGAGCACATAAAAATGGAGATTGTGAAGTATCAGATGAAGATAATACAAAAGAACCAAAAGAGGTGACTTTTATGGGTAACAACGGGAAACTAAACAATCCCTACTCTAGTACGTACAATCTGAGTTGGAGAAATCATCCAAGTTTCTCATGGAAAGATCAACAGGGTGGATCTTAAGGTAAACAAGTAGCTCAAACAAATCAACCTCCACCACGAAATAATGTCAACATTGTGGCAACGAGGAGTGGCAAGGTAGGTGAACCAATACCAACTAAAGCCAAAATAGGTGGGAGTGCTTCAGATCCAACCCACTCAGAGGAAATGGTCACCCCGAAATCAGTTGAGGATGACATCGCTCTTGAAAAGGAGGATGAACACCTGGTGCAGAAAAAAGAGACATTGCCTAAGCGTGAAATTCAACTTCCGTTTCCTCAAACAATTTGGTAAGTTTATTGATGTTTTTTTAGAAAATGAAAATTGATATTCCTTTTGCAGAAGCACTAGAGCAGATGCCGACATACACCAAGTTCATAAAGAATATTATGTCAAAGAAAAGAAAAATTGGCGGTTAAACAGTGATGTTTAGCGAATAATGTAGTGCTATTCTACAGAGGAAGCTGCCACCTAAGCTCAAGGATCCTAGAAGCTTCTCAATTCCTTGCACTATTGAGGATAGAACTTTTGGAAAATATTCTTGTGATCTTGGGGCTAGTGTGAGTCTTATGTCATTTTCCATATTCAAAAGGTTTTGCATTGGAAGAGTCAAAGACATACAACTGACGTTACAGTTTGCAGATCGCTCAATGAAACCGCCATATGGGGTGGTGGAAAATGTGTTGGTCAAAGTAGATAAGTTTATTTTTCTAGTGAATTTTGTGGTACTAGACACGGAGGAAGGCAATGATATCCCTTTATTCTTGGGGAGGCCATTCTTAGCAACAGGGCAAGCTATGATTGATGTGGTGGATGATATCTTAACCTTTAAGGTAAATGAGGAAACATTTATATTCAAGATTCTCAAAACCATAGAGCATTCAAACAAAAGAGAAGGGTGCAACCAAATTGAGATATTAGATTCGATAGTCGATGAAGAAGTTTAACATCAAGTATTCATTCTACCGTTAGAAAGAGTGTTGTGTCTATCCCAAGATGTTGTTAAAGATAGAGAAGATCCAAGAGTGACAAATGTTTTAGCAATGTTAGAAGCATCACCATCTCACTCTCCCCGCTTCCGTACTAAATGAGAGGAGTTGAAAGGGAATGAAGACGAGTATGTAGAGAAAAAGAAAGAGACGCCACTAGTTGAGCTCAAGCAATTGCCACCTCACTTGAAGTATGTATTCCTTGGTTAGAAAAATGATGTGTTCTTTGTGTCAGATAATAAACCTAGATAATGGTTGAGGCATCAAGCTAATAACTTTAAAGAAGGGCTTCGTGAGAGGCAACCCATAGGGAGAGGTAACTTTTATTTTTGCTATCTTATTTTTGTTATTTGAATTTGTTTCTTTTTAATTGTTTGTTAACGTGCACTATAATTTTTAACAACTTAAAGTTGGTCTTAAGTTATTTGTTTGTGATTTCATATTTTAAATTCTACTTCTTTGCTCATGTCATTGCTCAATTTAACGACTTTTACTAATGCATACATTGTTGATTACTCTTTGGTTGTGGAAGTCTTGACATTCTTTAAATTAATAAATTTTGCAGTGACATGTTTGACATAATTTAGATAGTTCATACTCTCTCTTATGATCACAACTGTGAGCTTTTTGGCCTAAACACTTTAATCCTTTGTTGTGTGATTATCCAAGCATGTGTTATCTCTTTAGAACTTGCACTAATTCTGACTTGCATCACTAGTAATTTATGCATACACTGATGCAGTTTTGTTTGGTCATTTGAGCCTTTGTAATTATCCTATGAAAAATTTATCTTTTGCTAGCACCTTTAAGCCTTGCCCTTTTCTTTCGGTTACTAGCTACACTATAAGTCAGATACTTGACTTTAATTAAATCACCTTACTTGGAGTTTGGTAGGAATTTTTTTTCTCGTCTTTGTAAAGTTCTAAGTTTGGGGTTGCTCATGGGATAACAAACTTTTAAGTTTGAGGAGGTAGCTTTCAAAAAAAGAAAAAAAAAAAAGGTAGAATAATTTGAAAATGTATACCTAACTCCAAGTAGTAAAAGCCTACTATCCCAAAAATGTCTTACCCTTATCTAAGCCCCATTACAACCTGAAAGCACTCCAAAAGTGTATGTGTTTGTTGCATTGTGATTACTAACTAGAATTTTTTCAAGCCTACGGTAGCATGATGCATGTTCTAGGATTTGAGTCGTAAATTCATAACCCTTGCTAAACACTTGTGAGAAACTTTGGTGAGATGACGTGAAAAGAGAGTTAAACTTGACGAATGAATGCTAAGTATACAAATGGTTCTGTTTTTTATGTAAGCAACCATGGAGCATAATGAATGTTTTGTAGTAGCTGAAACTTTGAAAATTGAGTTTGATTTGATTTGAGAAATTCAGTTTAAGTTTGCTTTTAATTGTACCAAATATGAAATTAATTGTTTCTTAGGGACAAGAAGCAAATTAAGTTGGGGGTTGAGTTGCAACCTTAAAACCCTCAAGATAACCCTTGTTGATCCTTTGACTCAAAAACCAAAAGAAGAAAGGTCTAAATGAAGCCTAAAATAAAATCAATGTTTGTGTACAAGTTAAATCTTCTAATTAAGAAACAAAGATACTTAACTAGTCACGTGCACCGTAACTTTGAATAATCCGTTGAAAATGTATTTGAATTTGTTAATCACGCTCATAACGTGCCTCAGCTAAATTTGATTACAAGTCTATTTTAATGATTCTGCATATGGTAATTCTTGTAAACCAATTGACTGTTTGGTCAACGCTTCAAGTTAGCATTAAGATAAAGTCAACCCTTTGATAAGAAATCAACATCCTAACATCCTCCGCTCATCCTAGATGGACTTATCATCTAACTGAAGAAGCACATGAAATCCTCTAAAAGTGTCATCATTTGAGATATGTCTTCTTAAATCAAGATACGCTGAATTGATTATGAAGATATATATGGATATGTATTAATAATTGATATGCTTTAAATGTTTTTTTTTTTTGGAGATCTCCAACAATAATATTCTTAATAGATACATTATTCAGTATTTAAGCAAAAACTAATCAATATGATTTTAGTGACTAAGAAACTGAAAAAGGCAATGTGTTACGAAGAATTTCGGAAAAATCCTATAACATATCAAAATAAAAGAATGAATTTTAAAATCCTCTCAATAGAAAGTTACTAGAATTAAGTATATCCGTCAAAGTGTTTCATACACTTGAATTGATATAGGAATTGAAATGTAATATCCTCTCAATGAAAATCAGAACCCCATAAACAATCTTTGTATTGATTCAACCACAAACTAGAACTAATGTAAGTTAGTGTGATAACGACTTGGAGAGGTATAAAAAAAAGTACTTATAGCTTGAAGGTGCAGAGTAAATAATACGTGTATGCTATGGTTTAAATAGTGGAGTAAGTCTTCGAATGTACTAAGGCAAAATCTCTTAATGACGATAGTATTAGAGGTAGCAATATATTGTGAACTAGTATAGAAATCCTTGTGTCCTTTCTATCTCTATTATTTCAATCTATGTTCTTTATAATTCAACTTTATTTTTACTAAAACTATTTATAATCATAAGTGGAATAAATTTATAAAGAACATATCCTTTTGGTTAAGCAACTCAAATAATTTTTAGAAATGGAAAAATACAGTTCAAACATATTTTCTTGCGTTTATCAACACCTTCAATTGATATTAGAGATTAGTCTCTTGATTGAACATTTTATTGTTTAAGAGTAAAGATTCTTTACCGATGAAAATACATGTGAAGGGGGTTGAATTATTGTATGTTATTGGGTAAATCCAAATTTCAACTTTTCTTGAAACTCTTGTTTTTAAAACTTCTTTCAAAACCTGGATTGACAAAAAATGATTACTAAATAATTGCTATATGAAAATAGATAAAATGCATTAGTAAAACATCTATTTCTCAAATGATAATTTCATATATTTACCAAAGTCTTTTCTTGAAAAAGTTTTTTTCTTTATGGTAATTTATTGTTTAAAGTATAAGTATATGTGTTATAGTTTTTTTTGGTAATCATTTTTCAATGAAATTATGAGTAGTAAACCAAAATCTATGTATTGAGATAAATGAATTCCTAAAGACAAGAACATAAATGAAAAATGATTTTTATTATGTCCTTCGGACATGGTAAAAATCTCACAACCATATATGTATGAGATATGTCGTCTTTGATTAAAATTATATAAAAA
>JBBPBR010000003.1:50646209-50659570 GCA_037974775.1 Cicer pinnatifidum
AATATTTAATCAGATGATTATTTTTCAATAGCAGAAGGAAACTCCCTTATTTATTTTTAATCAAAGATCTACTTAAATATGTACTAAAATTCTCTCTCTTTTTTTTTTTAATTTTTTTTTTATAAATCTCTTATCAAACTTCTGGTTGTGGTTTTAAAACTCTTCAATGATAAATTGAATAAAACTCATGTGCTCCAATAAGGTAGAGTAAGTTAATCAATGAGAAAAATGTATATGCTAATATTGAAATTGATCTGTAGATAGGAGAAGTATTTACTACTGCAACATATTTGTTAGTGCAAAATAATGGAAACATTATAATGCATTTCAACAATATGAAACTAACCAAACATGGATAAGCTTATTAAAATTTCAATGATCTATTATGCATGTTCAAATTTCAAGGTGATCCATTAGGAGAAATGGTTGTTAATGCAATCTCTCGTTCAACAACACCGATTTTCAAAGTTAAATGGTAACTAGTTGAAGTTCTTCATCAAAATAAATGTTGCATAATATATTCAAACGTCCTTAGTCAAAATCAAGAAAAAGTCCAAGCATGCTTCAAATGGGTAAATTAACCAGAATCAATCATTTGATCATCATCCTCTTAGAAGAAACAACATGAGTATAATGTTGGAGTAAGTTAGAATATCATTTCTCTGGCGGGTCAAATATCTTCATCTAGTATGTTCCATATACGACTTATGTGCAATAGTTTTGAAACAAAATGATATTTTAAGAAGCTTGAATTTCTAGTGAAGGACCAAAACTATCTCATGGAAGATCACCACCTAATTTCTCCAATAGAGACATATGCATAACAACTGAGCTTAAATATCTCATCATCTAGTCAAACTATTGGATATATCAGAACCCAAAGGAGCCGCTTTGGAAATCCTTTGATTACAAGGTGATCAAATTATTTGGGCACATGTTTCTAGCTTTTTACGTTGACATTTTAAAAGCTCTACAACCTAAATTGAATTTTTTTAGCTTGTTTATAAACTTTGGATCGAAATTGAATTTTAATTTTATTATTTGCATATTGGCCGCTGCTCGCTCTGTAGATCATAACTTGAGCTCTAGATATCAGATTGACGCATGCGAGCAGGCATTGGAAAACTAAAAATTAGAGCTACAACTTTTATGTTGGAACAAATGCCCAATGCGAAATTTTACTGGGTCTATAATACAAATCTCGTGACATGAGCTGTGGTAATAATTTTAAGTAGCAGACACTTGTTTTAGACCATTTTTTGAACTTTTCATAGCCTCCAAAAATTAAAAAAAAAATTGAGTTATCTTTATTTGATTTTTAGAAATTTTTGTGTTATTTTTAAATTTTTTGGATTTTATTTGATAGGGTTTTTTATTTTCCACTTCAATTTTAGCAATAGGGACTTTGTTTGAATTTTTAGAATTGTGTGTTGCATTGTAGTGTTACATTTTCATGATGCATGACTAGGACTTTTCTTCTACTTCATAGACTTAATAGAGCTGCCAATGCAAACGAGTCAGATAGTGAAAGTGATTTTGTATGTGAGTTAACTAATCACAATATGGATGATATGAATAATATAACCTTAAGACAACTTGTTGCACCTTATTTTACTTACAATGCATTGTGTATCGAATATCTTGAAGTTATTGTACCATTTGAACTTAAATTTGGTTAACAATTTGCTTCCAAAGTTTAATGGTCTTGCAGGTGAGGATCCCCACAAACACTTGAAAGAGTTCCATGTTGTGTGTTGTACCATGAACTGTTAAGGAGTCATTGAAGACCATATAAAGCTAAGAGCTTTCTCATTATCACTTCAAGATGCTGCCACGGATTGGTTGTACTACCTTTAGCCATGTTTTGTTATAAGTTGGAATGATTTGAAGAAGTTATTCCTAGAAAAATTCTTCCCTGCCTTAAGAGTTGCTTCAATCGAAAAAGAAATATGTGACATTAGGCAGATTGACAGAGAATCATTATATGAGTATTGGGAAAGATTCAAGAAATTATTAGCTAGATGCCCTCATCACCAAATTTCAGAACAATTGTTCATCCAATATTTTTATGAAGGCTTGTTACCTATGGATAGAAGCATCTTGGATGCTGATAGTGGGGGAGCACTTGACGATAAGACCCGATAAGTGACAAAAGCCTTGATTGAGAACATGTCCATTAATTCTCAGCAGTTTACAATTAGAAGTAATTCAACAATGTTGACAAAGGGAGTGAATGAAATTCAAGCTTCTTCCCACAAGAATCTAGAAATCAAACTTGATGAGCTTACATTGTTAGTAAAAAAATGGGCAGTAGGTAGAACCCCAACAACAAAGGTTTGTGGTATTTGCACTTCTGCGGAGCACCCTACATATTCATGTCCTACGTTGCAAGAAGATCCAATTGCTGATACTCCTCAAGCATATGCAGCAAACATATTCAATCCTCACACCAACTATGATTTGTCGTCTAAACGGTACAATCTTGGATGGAGAAACCATCCCAACCTGAGATGGGGGAATTCACCTACACAACAATATCCTAGGAGGCAACAAAACATTGCGCAGTAGCAGAACAACACACCTTCATTGGAGGACCTTGTCAAACAGATGGTTGTCCAGAATCTCCAATTTCAACAAAGAACATATTCCACCATTCAGAATTTGGAGATAAAGATTGTCCATTTAGTACATGAACCTCTTGATGTTGAGCAAGATATATCACTTTCTTTCCCTCGAAGGGCAGTGAAGACTAAGAAAGTGGACGAGGCATATAGGGACAAGGAGATCTTGGATACATTAAGAAAGGTGGAAGTGAACATTCCCCTAATTGAGGCAACTAAATAGATTTCAAGATATGCTAAATTTCTAAACGAGATGTGCACTCACAAGAGAAGGTTAAAAGGAAAGGAAATGGTAAACATGGGGGTGCAATGTTTAAACTCTCATTCAGCCCATGCACTAGAAATGCAAAGATCCATGAACTTTTTCCATCCCATGTACAATAGGCAATAGTTAATTTGAAAATGCCATGTCAGATTTTGGAGCTTCCATTAATGTTATGCCTACATCTATTTTTAAGTCTCTTGTTCTTGGACCTTTATAGAGTACAAATGTTGCCATTCAATTGGTAAACAAAAGCAATGCTCACCCTGCTGGACTGGTGGAGGATGTACTTGTTCGAGTTATTGAATTGATATTTCTTGCAAAATTTTACATTATGGACATGGAAGGGCATACTAAGTCCAATAGGGCACCTATAATCTTAGGCAAACCATTCTTGAAAACTGCTAAAACAAAAATTGATATTTATATTGGAACTCTATCCATAGAATTTGGTGGTAGCACTGTAAAATTTAACATGTTTGATGCTATGAAACACCCCATGGAAGAACATTATGTTGGTTAAATGGCCTCTATCCTTAGAAAGTTATACACAAGATTATTGACCAAATTATCCAATTTCTTTCTAAGTGATGAACTTAATATTAAAATCAACTTGTTTAATATTAATTCCAATTTAACAGTGATAGATTCAAAAGATTATTCAAAACAGAGATTCAAAAACATTCAAGAACATAATAGTAATATATTCAGAACTTATTCAAAACAAACATTCAAGAACAAACATACAAGAACACATGCATTATCAATATAAAGAGTTTAGAGATAGAAAAGTGTGCACCAGGGATTTTTATACTGGTTCGACTATCGATTCGATAGTCTACATCCAGTCCTAAAATCACTCAAATTTTTCAGCTTCACTAGTAATGATTTGAGTATGTTTACAGACTTTCCAGCACTTCACTGCCTATACATCTAACTCAACATCAAACTACTACAACTACCAATCTATCCTTAAGAACTACTCGCCAAGCTCTAGCAAGATCAGATTGAGATTTCTTTTAGATGATCACACACCCTAAAAGATAACCACCAGTTTCACAATACTGGATTTCCACACTTTCTTTTACAAAGTTTGTTTGTTCAAAAAACAACTAAGAACTAAGAATACTTGATTCAATCACACAATCCCTCACACTAAGTATTTGCCTACATTTGTGAGTTATAACAATATCTAAAAAGCATTGAATATCTTTCAGTTTTCTGTGTTCTATATTGTTACGAAATTGTTATTAGAAAATAGTGATTGATTGAGTTTATATAGTTTCATAAAAACTTTAGAAAAATCGATTTCCCAATCGATTTCATTAATATGTATTACCAGATTAATCGGTTTCCTAATCGATTATCGTGTTTCTTGTTTTTCTTGAATCTTGAAAATAGATGAACTAATCGATTTGCTAATCGATTCTTTTAATGCATATATCAGAAACTGATACTCAGTTCATATCAGAATCGATTGAATAATCGATTATAATTATTTTGTTCATTCAACGAGATCAAAATAATCGATTACTCAGTCGATTCTTTTATTAACATAATCGATTTGGCAATGGGCTAAATTCTCCCTGTAACTCAGACATTTACTTCAATCGATTTGTCAATCGACTTGACATGTCCCAGTAACTTAGATATTTATTCAAAATCGATGTGTCAATCGATTATGCAATATGTTTCTGATAAACGATTAACTAGTTCATTCATGCAATCGATTTCCTAATCGATTAGTAGAAAACTTGTAATTTAAGAAAAATATATCGAAATCAATTTTCTTTTAATCAGAGAACACAGGTCTGATGAAAACATTTAAGTAATCGATTTGCTAATCGATTAACTCAGTAAGCCTTTGTTCTGTGAATCAGAAAATCGATTAACCAATTGATTAACTAATCGATTGTCAAATCAATTTCATTAATCACAGAACACAGGTCTGATACAAATATTTAAGTAATCGATTTGCTAATCGATTTACTCAGTGAAACCTTGGTTCTGTGACTCAGAAAATGGATTAACCAATCGATTTATCAATTGATTCTCCAATCGTTTTATTAACACCTTTATTTTATGATTTCAATTTTAATTGGCAAATATTAGATGTGTGAAATCATAATGATGAATATACCTAATAAACACGATGAACACTAGACAAATTTTCACATAATCTTCAAGCCTTGTATAATATCATCAATCTTTGCTTGATTACTTGAGATCCAAGATTTGTCCAAGTGTAGTGTTTGATTCTTTCACATAATCTTCAAGCCTTATGATATGATCAATTTTTGGCTTGATTGATTTCCTGAAATGTATCTCAACTTACACTATTAGATTAATCAGATAATGCATATACATTGTATGCATATATCTTACACATTATATTTTTCAAATTGAACTACTTGCTGATTTTGTTGATGACACATATCTCGATATGTTTGCTACCAATTTTCCTTCACTTTTTGGCTTTGATGATACTTACACTTGTGATTTCTGCACAGATACTCTGTTGTGCTATGTGTGTGTTGAGATCGAAGTTGCTTTGCAGGTTGATCATTGTGCCAATATTTCTACTGAAATAATTGATGTTACAGACTTAGCTTGAACCATTACTGTTGTACCCTCCGTTGAGAAGCCACCGGCTCTAGAGCTTAAACAACTACTTGAAAATTTGAAATATGCATATTTATAAGGGAGTGGAAAGTTACATGTGATTATTTCATCCAAACTTGAATATGAACATGAAGAGAAGTTGTTGTAGATTTTGAGAAAACACAAGAAGGAAATCAGATGGACCTTAGCTGAGATTCCTGGTATTAGCCCATCCATGTGTACGCATATGAAACTATTGGAGGATGGGGTAAAATCAACTAGACAACCCCAAAGGCGACTTAACCCCTTAATTTTGGATGTTGTAAAAAAGGAAGTGACCAAGCTCTTACAAGCATACATCATATACCATATCTCTAATAGTTAGTGGGTGAGTCTGGTGCAGGTAGTCCTTAAGAAAACTGGACTCAGAGTGGTTAAAAATGAGAATAATGAACTTATCCCCACACGAGTGTAGAATAGATGGAGGGTATGCATCGATTACAAGAGATTAAACCAGGCAACTAGAAAGGATCATTTTCCTTTACCATTCATTGATCAGATGTTTGAACGATTGGCTGGTAAGTCACATTATTATTTTCTTGATGGTTTTTTAGGTTATTTTCAAATCCATATTGCACCGGAGGACTAAGAAATGACCACATTCACTTGCTTTTCCGACATATTTGCCTATAGGAAGATGCCCTTTGGCATGTGCATAGCTCTTGGCACTTTCCAACGCTGCATGATTAGTATTATTGTTGATTTCATAGAAAATTGTATAGAAATTTTCATGGATGATTTTATTGTGTACGGTTCCTCATTTGATGCATGCTTGAACATTTTGGATAGAGTTTTGCATAGATGCATTGAAACTAACCTTGTGCTAAATTATGAAAAATGTCATTTTATGGTTGAACATGGCATAGTTTCAGGACATGTGATCTCTAAGAAGGGGATGGAAGTGGATCATGCCAAGATTGATGTGATTTCTAATTTGCCTTACCCATCTTGAATCTGCAAGATTTGTTCTTTTCTTGGCAATGCAGGTTTTTTGAGGCGCTTTATCAAGGACTTCAGTAATATAGCTCTTTCGCTGTCAAATTTATTGCAAAAAGATGTCACTCTCACCTTTGATGAAAAATGCAAGAAAGCGTTTGATTGCTTAAAGGCAACACTAACCTCCACTCCCACCATTCAACCCACCCAAATGGACCCTCCCCTTTGAAATCATGTGTGATGTATCTAATTATGTAGTGGGGGTAGTCCTTGCACAAAGGGTTGACAAGGCTGCCCATGTTATTTAATATGCTTCTAGGACTTTGGATTATGCACAAGGTAATTATACTACCACTAAAAAGGAACTTTTAGTTATTGTTTTTGCTCTTGATAAATTTAGATCTTATTTGCTAGGTTCCAAGATAGTTGTTTTTTATGAAGAAACCAGAAGCAAAACCATGATTATTCTAGTGGATGTTGCTGCTCCAAGAATTGGATTTGGAGATTAAAAATAAGAATTAAGCTGAGAATCTAGTGGCAGGTCATTTGAGAAGAATAGAAATGGATGAGGACCCCACCCCCATTCAAGATGACTTCCCTAATGAACAACTATTACAGTTTCGTGAGATAACTCATTGGTTTGCTGATTTTGTTAATTATCTGGTTGTTGGAGTTCTTCATGCAGATTTTTCTAGAGCACAAATGCACAAAATTAAAAGTGATGTCGAATACTATGTGTGGGATGATCCAAATATGTGGAAATTTTGTAATGACTAGGTGATTAGGCAATGTGTCCCACACTATAAGGCTCAATCCATTCTTCATTTTTGTTATGCCTCTCAAGTAGGGTGACATTTTGGTCATCGACAGACATCAAAAAAAGTCTTAGACTCTGGTTTCTTTGGCCCATTTTTTTTAATAGTATAAATTACTTGTGTCACTTTATTCCTGAACTCGTTAGTCTTGTTATTGCTTCTACTATAAGTAAATCATCACGTCTGAACCAATTTATTAAAATAATAAAAAAGGTTATCAACTTAGTCAAACACAATTCAACCTCCTTTATCTTGATTGCACCTTTACTTGGCATAAACATTTGGTCTTAAATATGAGCACTTTACATTGTTTGAGGAAATATCCAATGGTTCAACATGTATGGATTCAATGAAGAAGCTACTGGAGGAAACATCTATAGACCACCTCTGTTTGATGGAGAACATTTTGAGTACTGTAAGGAAAGGCTAAGAAGTTTCTTTATTTTACAAGATCATGAACTTTTGGACTTGGTGGAAGATGGTTACACTGCTCCAAAGAATACTGATGGTTGAGATTCTAAGGAAATAGATGGATACTAGTCATAAGAAGTTGTACAAGATGCATCATAAGTATATAACATTCATGATATATGTAATCACTTTAAAGTAGTTTGACAAGTGCACAAACAACGAGACAACAAAGAGTATTTGTGATAGTTTGATTATGACCTATGAAAGAAGCAAGCAAGTTCAAGAAGAAAAGGCCAACCTCCTAGTAACAAAGTATGAGTTGTTCAATATGGAAGAAGATGAAGACATTGAAACAATGTTTCTCAGATTCCAAGATATGGTCTCATGATTAAAGATACTTGAGAAGACTTATACTATTGCTGACCATGTAAAGAAGATACTAAGAAGTCTATCAAGCAAGTGGATACCTAAGATCACTGCCATTCAGGAAGCAAAGGATCTGAATACTCTTAAGCTGGAAGAATTAATCAGCTTTCTCAAATCACATGAAGTTGAACTTACAGAGGATGAGCTCAAGAAGAAACAACCAACCTTGGCTTTGAAATCCAAGCAAAAGATCTGGCAATAGTAGAATCAGAGGTTGATGATTCAAAAGATAAGAATGGAGACATAGAGGAAGAGGAACTAACTTTCATATCTAGAAAAATTCAAAAGATGTAGCATAAAAGGTTAGGTCATGTAAACCTTAGATTAATTCAAAACTGAATAAACTTCAACTAGTCAGAGGTCTATCTATGCTTAGTTACAAAACATAAATTATGTGAGAAGCTTGTTAAAATGGAAAACAAACAAATAACTCCTTAATTTACCTATAAGAACTTAGTCTCTACCTCAAAGCCCCTTGAGCTATTACATATAGATCTATTTGGGTCAATGAAAATAGCCTCTCTAAGTGGAAAGAAATATGACTTTGTTATAGAAGATGATTACACTGGGTGAACATGGGTACAATTCTTAAAAAGCAAGGATGAATCCCACAAAGTGTTTATCACATTTTGCAAACAAGTGATGAATAAAAAAGGTTTTCAAATTGTAACAACTAGAAGTGATCATAAAGGAGAATTTGAAAACAAGTTCTTTGAAAGTTTTTGTAATGAAAATGAAATCCCTCGCAACTTCTCCTCTCATAGAACACCCCAACAAAATGGAGTTTTAGAAAGAAATAACAGATTATTCCAGAAATGGTTAGAACCATGTTAAATGAGATGAATGTTGCAAAACACTTTTGGGCTAAAGCAATTAACACTATGTGTTATATTCAAAATAAAGTCTTAATTAGGTCTATATTAAATAAAACACCATACGAATTATGGAAATGTAAAAAGTCTAACATCTCTTACTTTAAACAATTTGGTTGTACTAGTTATATGTTGAACACTAAAGATAACCTTGGTACTATACGCTCCCTTGAGAGCATGGAATGAGAGATGGTGCTCTGACTCAAGGACAACGAGTAACGGATCCGAATCTGGAGGATCCGTTTCGGGCTCTGGTGGGTCTGACTCATCGACATGCAACAAGAAGTAGTGGTTATTAGGACAGTGGTGGTTAGGGGAAAACATTTCATCACAATAGAAACATTGTCCTTTGTCTCACCGAAGTTGAATCTCAGCCACTGTGATACTACGAATTGGACGAGCTCGAGATGTTGAAGGTTGTGAACGGGTTGAAGGAGTGGGTAAGAGAGCATTTGTGGGTCGGGTCAGGGAGGGTGGGCTGGAATTGGAGAATGATTTTGTGGGTTGGGGGGTGAGCTTAGTAAGTGAGGTGTATTTTTCCTCAAAGAGTTTGGCTAGGGATAGGGCTTTGGATAATGAGATAGGGTTTTGGCTTATAACGTCGCGGCGAAGGTCAGGCTTAAGCCCACTCACAAAACAATCCAAAAGTGCATCTGGTGAGAGACCTTGGTTGCGATTAGCAAGTGCGGTGAAGGTGGAATAATATTCAGAGACGGTGGTGGTTTGGGTTAATTTGAAAGGGTTGTTACGAGCAATCATTTGAGCCGGTGGTTGTTCGTCGTCGAGTAATAATCCAAGGCACCACATCCTTGTCCAAATGCACTGCTGCTATGGTGACCCGATGGTTGTTCGTCGTCGAGTAATAATCGAAGAATTGCTCAGCTTTAAAGATCCAGTTTAAAACCTCTGTGCCGTCAAATCTAGGAAAATCAAGCTTCACGTTGCGTAGCTGGAAAGGTTGCTATCGCGATGAGACGTCGGAGTTCAAGCTACCATTCAAGGTGGAAGAGAGCTAGAAACTGCCAAGTTGTGCCTCGACCTGCTCAAGGCGTGTCATATCAGCATGACGATGTTGCATGTAGTCATTATGTCGTGCGTCAGCGTCCTCCATCTACTTCTGTATCGCGGTGTTGATGCTGTTGATTGCAGCTTCCATACCTTTCATACGAGTATTTTCCGCCATGGTAAGGTCAATGAAAGCACCAAATGTAATATGGGTAAAACACTGTGAGCAGAAAACGAGTCACAAGAAATCTCTTCACTATATTAAGAACAAGTGTAGATGAATAATTTAATTGAATATGATTACTGAATCATTTCTTGGAATGAAAAGGTACCATTTTATTGTAACAGAATTTAAAAGAGATTCATTCACTAGGAATGTCACTAGAGCAAGGAAAGACTTGTATAAAAAATCCCCCCAATCATTCCTTCCTTCCCTCTATTTGTACTGACAAGAGGAATATTTTCTGTTAGGGATTCTCTCCTTCTTGCCCTTCCTTCTCTCCCTGATGCAAGGATCATTCACCACGTTTCCTTGATTTCCATCTTTTTGTCCTTTTCCTTATGCATCCATCTGATGCCAGCTCCATATATTATCGTTAATCATCACAGGCACTACCAACATTACCTTGTTCTACAAGAAATCTTTTGAGTTCAAACTAAGTGGGTATTGTGATTTTGATTATGTTGGAGATAAACTTGAGAGAAAAATACAAGTGGAAAGAAATCAATACAAATAACACAATTGGTAGCTAACTGGGTTTTGGATCAAGATTTATCAAAAGAAGATATCAACTATTTACAAGAAGATATGATCAAGAATTTTTACAAGAAGAAAACTCATAAGAAGAGACATTTATTATTTTTAAAGATATGATCCAGATTTTGACAATGGATAAAATATTGAATTAGACTTCCTGATATTCATACTTGTTAAAGTTCAAGAATCGGTTCAACACTAAGTTGCTGCCCAGATCAAAGCAAGCAATTGGAAGGAAGTTTCATATGAATAATTTGCGAAAGCAATCTTAACAAAATAGAAATACTACCAATCTGAAGAATTTACAAACTAAATCTGATCAAAATATAAACAGTATCAATATGAAGAGTTTACAAACTCAATCTAAACAAAATACAAACAATATCTATCTGAACAATTTACAAACTCAATCTGAACAAAATACGAACATAATTAATCTAGAATAGTTGCTCATATTGGATTCAGAAATAAAGAATTGGCTAAAGAACATATTATCAAAAAACATCTTGTTCAGAATTGTTTTTGAATAAGATCATTGTTGACCAAGCTAGAAATGAAGATATAATTCAAAAATTAAACAAGAACTAAATTTTAGCCCTAATTTGATCTATATAAAGATATTGAAGACCGAAGAACAAGATCATCAAATGAGAAATATTTTTTAAGTGTTCTTCTTAGAATGTGATAGTCATTGTCATAATCAGATTATTATAAGCAACTACTCAAGTTCCAAACCTTTGTATTCAAACTCTCTAGTGGTGTTAGTGTGCCTTCAACAATTTGGGGTTGTCATATTGTGAGGAGAAGATTTGGCTGGTAGAGTCAACGTGTGTGTGTTCCTCAAAAGTCTGGGGTTTTTAAGTTGTTTGAGAAGACTGGCTTGGAGGGTCAAATGCTTTGTAATTCAAGTTGTTGAATTAGTGAATTAAATTCTTCTTATTGAAGGGACTTGATGTAGCCAAGTTAGTGGTGAGCCAAGATAAATTATTTGTGTCACTTTATTCCTGTACTCTTTCTGAGTGTCACTTTATTCCGATACTCTTTCTGAGTGTCACTTTATTCATACCCTAAGTAAATCATCATGTTTGAACTAGTCTAATTAAATAATAAAAAGTTATCAACTTAGGAAAACATAATTTAACCCCCATTTCGTGTTTGCATGTTGGAGTGAGTATTTAGTATTTGGTATTGTATTGTTTTTATATGAGTTATTGAGATTAAGAACTAATACTAGTCCATTAACAATGTCTTCAAAGATAAATCATCATAATAGAGAAACCATTAACATAAGAAAAATGGTATTTGACATCAAATTTGGAGTTTGGGAGTCGATTATGCATAGGGAAGGTATTAGCGCCCTACAACTCAAGCTTTTTATAATGCTTTTTATGAAAAGAATCCAATAATAAAAGTATATTTAAAATATAGAAAAAAAAAAAGAAATATTTTATCATTATGTTTGAAAAGTGTGAGATCTTGCTCCAATGTATCTCCCGCTTCGATGGAGAAATTAAAGCTACATAGTTCTTGGGTAGAAAATACGGATGTGTTGATTTCTTTTAAAGAAAACGCATTTGGTTACAATAAAATGATTAGATAAAAAGAAATTGTTGATTTAACAAAAGAAAAGAAATCATTGAGTTTGATAAATTGATTTTGATGCGAATGTTTGGTTATTTATTTGGATTTGGTTAAGAAGGTTTAATATCATCAAGTTGTCACAACTTAGGCATCTTAAAATATCATTGACAAGATGTCGCATATCAGTTGGTGATATTTTATTAAAAGGATAACTATTATTTAGAGCTTAAGATCAAGTGTTCGCTACTCAGATGTCTTAAAACTAAGTTGGGCAATATGTAACACTTCAACCAATATTTTTAGCCACATTGATGTTGAATAACATGGATTTTCATTTTATTAAAGATGATAATGATAAACCTAAGAATGAATTTTGAATGTGTATAATTTCATTAGTGATTGATGTTGGTTGTACTTAGCCTATAACTTAATAAAAGAATAAAAATGACAATTATTATAACACAAAAGAATAAACATGAAAGAAATGAATACAACTTTTAACAAAACTAAAATGCTTATTTATGGTAAAACAAAATTCAAATTAAAGGTTTAACACTAAACAAAACTATAAATTTTTTACTAAGATGAGTTTAGAAATATATACCTCACAAGTTGAACATTTATCACACTCCTTGATTTGCTTTGATTGTATTTTGCTTTTGTTTTGAATTGTTGTATTCTTGATTAAATCATTTCATGATTCCTCTATCTTACTAACAAAAACTCTTCGAACATTAAAAAAAACTGAAAACTCTCCAACTCCCCCTTTATGGATGAATTTGTTATCAGTTTATAGAAAAAATGGTTCATCTTTGTATCCATGAGATAGAATAAAGTTATGGATTATTGCTTGCTTTTGTAGAAAAATTGGATATGTTAATTTAAGTCTGGAAAAAAGATGATACAATTTTTAATTATTTGTTTACATGATAAAAGTTGTAGTCATTTTACGAAAAAAAGAAAAAGAAAAAAAAAAAGCAAAAGCAAAAGCAAAATAGGCTAAAAAAGGGTTGG
>JBBPBR010000003.1:50669868-50680008 GCA_037974775.1 Cicer pinnatifidum
TATTATACTACTACTCCAATATCAAATGCAATCAAAGTAATATAAAAATATATTTAATTTAAAATTTAAACTAAATAAATCAATGATATTTGTCACTTACTTTTGCTCATATTAGAAAGTGAAGGGAGTATGTATCTAATGAGCAATTAATAAATTTTGTCCACTTCGAATTAAATTCCAACTACTCAATTAGTCCCCATACATAGGATGTTCTATATTTAATTTAAATACTTAATGAATGAGCAATCTATCTTTCTTTATTTGTTTAAGTTGAAGTAATTAAACTTAAATTGTTCCCCCTTAAAGTTATGTAATGATGATATTCAGAAATGTATTTATTTATTGATAGTCGATGATACACTCTATGTAAGTCATGAAAATTCACTAGTGTTTCTTTTTTTGGGAAAAGAACAGTAGAATTCGTAGATAAGTCCACACAACATCGAAGTCATCGATTTTAAAGTTGAAAGAAAGCGATAGAACCATGCCACTCTATTTCAAAACACAGAAGGCAAAAGGACAATCACAGAAAGAAACTGTCTTTCCTTCCTTAATTTTATTTAGTTCACTTTTGGCATATCTCACCAAATTTGGAAACTAAAATTCGAAATTTTTGACAAAGACCATCCACCCCATATCCTACAAACAAACTAAGACTAGTCCCTATTCAATGACTCTCTCTAAATATGACACAGCCTTTAATTTAATTCCTTTATATTTTCAATTTTATACTCTCTCTTCTACTATAAATGTCACATTTCTAAATAACATTCATTAAAAATAAATGCATTATCATTTTTCATTATAATATTAATTAATAATCTACATCACTATTTTCAAGTTATTTTGAATTATTTTATATTTATAATAATAATAAATATATCAATGTAATTTAATAAATATAGTTTAATAGAGTTATAAGTTTCTTTCTTTTATTTATAATTTTTTAATATGTATAAAATGAACAAATATATTTTATTCGTTCCACAACTGAATTTGTAAAAACTCATTATCTCAAAAAGAAATATTTTTTTTTCAATATACAATATAACATCAGTTATTATATTTTATTGTACTATTTAATTAATATTATATATATCAATTTCAATTTAATATTTTTTATTTACATTGATGATAACGATAAATACTCCGATATTTAATAAAAATATTTTAATAAATATATTATTTTCTATCTCACTTATATACTTTTTTAATTATATTATTTAGTTTTATAAACATAGTGAAAAGTATTACATAAAACTCAACCACACAACTATAAAATTTTAAATTTTAAATAAAAAATAATATTAAATTTAATAATATCAATATTTATTAATTAATATAAAAAATAAAATAAATATTTATTATTAATAGAAAATAACATTTATCGTGGAGAGAGATAGCATTTACTTTCTAAAATTATTTAGCATTTCCTTTTAAAATTTATTTTGAAAGAGTGCGACGGACTATTCGATGAGGGGGAAAGTGGAAGCTGATTCCAATGGGCCCTACTATTTTCAACCTTAATACTAATAAAGGAAAAAATGAATATTAAGGAAAGTTGTTTCAACCTTATAGTCCCCAAAACAGCAAAGTATTCATTATGCTACTGTCCTTCCCCAAATTAGGTATTTGGCTAGTGCCTATTACTAGAAGTAGGTTCCATTTGCAGCAGTAAACTCATAAAATCAGAATAAGAGAAACATTATAAAAAGTAAACCAACACAATAGAATAAAAAAGTAATAAAAGAATTCATAAAGTTTTTTATTTGACTTACAAGCTATCTCATATTATCTATATCAAAATAGCTACTTCATCTAATATTATAATTGGTGTAAGATGTTGATACATTAATTAAAAATATAATTAATATCACATGTTTCATTAAAAATATTGTTTACGTTGCAAAATTATCTTTTTATCTCTTAATTTTAAAATACTAATATTATAAAATATCAAATAACTTTTTTAATTTGTTTAAATAACTTTTATAATACTAGTTTAATGTAATTAATTAAAGTTCATGTATTTGATTTAAAGTTTAGATGAGATATTAATTTTTATTAACTTATATTTAAAATCAAATAAATTACTATAGAACAAAGAGTAAAAAATTAAAATATTGACATGGATAGTTTAAATATGCAACATCAATATGAATAATATGTGATGATAATAATATTTTTTTTTATGATAGAAGAAATGATCTATTTTCTACACGAATAATTTTTTTTTAATACATGTTTAAACTGATGATGTGTTTATAATAATATCACAATATATCATTTTAATTTCGATAAAAATTGTATTTAACAAAAATAAAGTGTGTGATGATTTCCTGAAACTAACTATTTCAAAAAAATGCATTTAATTGTTTCAAAGGTGCTACATTTTTAGGGTTCTAACACAAGCCATCTAAAGTGTGGCATTTCATCTAACCATTCTTGGGTCCACATGGATCCATTTCCAAATAAGACAAAACAACAAACTTCAAAAAAGAAAAGAAAAAGAATGGGACCCACACGAGAGGCCAAATAACATTTAAATTAATTTTGAATACAATAAATTTTTTAAATTAATTTTGTAAAATTAATTTTAAATTAATTAATTTGAATTAAAATTAACCGAAATTAATGTAAAACAATTTATATTTTTATATATATATATATATATATTCACATAACAAATGAATTGAATTATAAATTTTAATATAAACATCATGTTTAGAATAAAAATTTTAAAATTCTAATTTAAAATTAAAATCAATTATAAGAAAAAAAATAATATAATTGATAATTATATCAAAATCAATTTTATACTTTTATAATTAATTTTTATTAGTCCTATTTAAAATTAATTTTGCATATTCAAAAGTGAAACCAAATATAAAAAAAAATTAATTGATTAATTATTTTAAAAAAGGGAGTCATGCAACAACTCTAAAAAAGCTACAAAGCCATGCAAAGTTGCCGTTTTCAGCATTCGCCATTTGGGGTAAAAAACGCTCCTTCTCTCTCTCTCTCTCACCCCTTTATCTTCTCCGCTATATTTTGCTACCCTTTTTCCTAACTATTACAGAGGAAAAAAAAACCCTCATAGGCCAAAAGGGTTGGTGTTTTTTTAACTACTTGTTAAGATAAAAAAAAGTTATAAAGGAACCACCTTTATGCATATAAATTAATTAAATCTCAAAATTCTCAACTGGGTCTTTTAGTTTCTTCTGTTTTTCATCAATTTTCATTTCTGGGTTTTTGAGAAAAAGAAAATGGGTAGGGGAAAAATTGAGATAAAAAGGATTGAAAATGCTAATAGTAGACAAGTTACATTTTCAAAGAGAAGAACTGGGTTGTTAAAGAAGGCACAAGAACTAGCTATTCTTTGTGATGCTGAGGTTGCTGTTATTATTTTCTCTAATACAGGCAAACTTTTCGAGTTTTCGAGTTCTGGGTATGTTTCTCATTTTTCCTGTATTATTGCATGTTAGTTTTTACTTTCTATGTTAGTTTAGTATCATATGGTTTTAACAATTTTATCAAAATTGTGATTTTATTGATGTTTGTTTTTTTGGTTGTTGTTTATTTTTGCATGTATAAAGAATGAAACTTTTTGTTGTACAATGTAATTCTGATTTTCTTATTCTGTAGGGTAATTCAGAAAAGTTTTATTTTTTTTTTCACTTTTTTTTGTCACTATGTGTTTTGTATGAAAGCTAATTTTTCTACCTTTTCATGTTGAGTTACTAAGATGTGAATTTTGCCTGTGATAATTTTATTATTATTATTTTAACTGAATTTTCTTAGACTTTACTCACTGTAGAATCCTCATAAGATTTTTAAATTCTATTACTTTCCATATTTTGGTCACGATAGATTTAGCTCTTCTAAAGTGATCGATTGACTTTAAATGGTAAAGCCAACCATTGACGAGAAAATCAATTATTGATGTCAAGGGAAAAGTAAATCATTGGTGCGAAAATCAACTATTGACGTTATGTGCATATGCATAACAAATTATAAATGTATCGGCATATCAACTGTTAATTTTCTTATTAATGATTGAGATTATTTACTTTACCTTTTAAAGTGAATTTCTCACTTTAAAGAAGTAAATTCCGTCCATAACAGCCTTTTGCATGAATCTGCAAAGCTATTTATTTTTGTGAATTATGAAATCTGTGGTTCGATGATACATCGAATGACATCATTCAACAATTAGGACAAACTTCTACATTTAATTTTCGAATCGCCTTCTTGAATTTGTGTATTGAAAGCTTTGTTATGCTAATTTCCTCATAACCACACCAGTTTTTTAATACTTTCAGTATGAAGCGAACACTTTCAAGATACAACAAATGTGCGGATTCTTCAGAGACTGCAGTAGTGGAATGTAAAACAGAGGTAATCAATAATGGTTACCAATGATTGGTTTAACAATGCTGTTCTGTGCTAATTACAAATTGCTTGCCTTGCCTGCATTAGATACTTGAATTTTTCGTTGATTCATTGTTGGATTTTTTATGTCTATTGACAATTGTTTTCTTCAGAAGGAAGATTCTAAGATGGTGGAGATTCTTAAAGATGAAGTTGCAAAGCTAGAAACAAACCAATTGTATGTGTATTTTCTTTTACAATCTTTTACATTTCAACTTATGTCATTTTCATTTGCATTACCTCGCAGGAAGCATTACCTTTTATGATTTATTTTGTTTGTGATTATAGACGGCTATTGGGAAAGGACCTAACAGGATTAGGCTTAAAGGAACTGCATCATCTAGAGCAACAAATTAACGAGGGGTTATCGTCAGTGAAGGAGAGGAGGGTCTTTATCTTAACCCTTTTCCTATTTTCTATGCTTTTATTCGTCTTTCTTCTCTGACTGCACCAAAAATAAGACCTTCTAAGCCTTTGCATCTGTTCTTACAGGAGGAATTACTTATGGAGCAACTGGAGCAGTCAAGAGTACAGGTATATTGGAATCAGTAGTTAACACTAATTTTTTTTATGAAATTTTCATACCCTCTTTGCGAAACAAGGGTAACTTGCAATGAAGTCAAACATTTGAGGTTTTGAGTGAATATTAGCTTAGTTAAAGGTGTAACTCTTATAATTATTAAAAAGGTGCAACTTTTAGTTCGCATTTAAATCATTTTATCATGAAAAACTGTGACCACAAGCTTACTTGGTAGCCGATATTATTTTGTACATGAAAAGTCAAGTTCGTTACAATGGCTGTATGTTAACTTCTAAAAGAGACTACAGTCCATGTAAACCTTCACATAGTATATTCTTGTCATTCCGCTATTTTCCTTGATCTGCTGTTGATAACACTATAATTCAGAATGCAAATTCAAGGGATGGAGACTTGAAAGTTTCTGATAATTGTTTGATTTATTCTTTGCAGGAGCAGAAGGCTATGCTGGAAAATGAAACTTTGAGGAGACAGGCAAATGATATTCTTAACATTGATTTTAATCTTCTGACATTTCTATCTTTTAATAATGTATCTTCGATGTTATAAATTTGTGCTTTTTCCAATCAATATTACAGGTCGAGGAGCTTCGGTGCTTGTTTCCGATGACAGAACATGTAATTCCAACTTATCTTCAGTATCACCATATAGAAAGAAAGAATTCCTTTGTAGAAAATGGTGGTAAATGTCCCAGCTTAGCCCGAAACTGTGCTAACGACAAAACAGAATCAGACACCACATTGCACTTAGGGTATTATTTTATGCTTTTTTATTGTCAAACAACTAAGCTTCATAGAATGCTGTTAAATAGCTGCACTAGAACATAGCGGAATTTGAATAAATTGCTATTGTTCTGCGATACGCTATTTAGTTTCAAATGTTGTCAAATAGCGGCGCAATTTTCAACACTAGTTTCATAAGAATCATGCGCTCCAATATCATTTTGCTGCATGCAAAATCATATTGTTAATTGTCATATGAAGGTCTTAAAAAGCTATTGACATGATTATAATCACAATTCTGTTATAGTTATGGTGGTAGAAACCTCAAAAACCTTGGCATGTTTTGGCTGTAATTGCGGTTAGGGACCATATTTAAAACAATTACATGTAAACTGTTAACGTTTCAACAGTCTCTGTCAGGTGTCTGTATTGGAGTCAGTGTTTTATATTATGCTGCTTGTTTTGCAGGTTGCCAAGCGATGTTCATCACAAGAGGAATGCACCCGAGATGAAAACATTTTCCGACGACTCGTAGAATCAGATGACTTTACTCTGGTCCAGCTTCCATGTTTCAACGCGGAAACGCGGAACTCGAGACTAATTTATTGCAGGTGTAATTGTGCACAGTGTCAGTTTAGATCAAAAGAGGAAATTTAGGATCTTAGGTGACACCCAAATTTATAAATGTAGAATTTGGCTCTTCTCTTTTTAGGATATTTTCAAGTTGCTGATGATTAATGGTTATACCAAAATTTGGGATAATGGGCTGTGAAAATCTTAAATTATGAGCCTTGTTTTAGTTGTCATGAAAATATGCTTAGGCTTATTGCATATTCATCTTGCTTTATGTTTTAATTTAACCTTTATTAATCAGTAATGTTAGAAACCTGGTTGCATTTGCCTATGCTCAGGTGATCAAGAGTAAATTAGATATTGATATTGAAGGTTGAGTGATGGAATTCAATAATATACAGTTTTATTATCTCAATTTTAAGGGTTCTGTCATAAAATCATTATAGTGGTGGAAACAGTAAAAGAATGTAAACCAGAGTTTAAGAACTCTTAATCCAGAGCAAAAGCAAATAAAAAGATTTTTTGCAATTGTTCAATTGCTATTACTAAATGTTCCTTGTTTGTTGATTTCTAGCCATAATTCAAGCAAAACCATATAATTAATAATTGTTCAGAGGTTAGTTACTCAACTTGGTGTATATTTGAAGATAAATAAGGAATTAGAGTGAACTCATTCTTGCAAGTATATCTAAATTAAGCAAGTTACATCCAAAAGCAAGAGAAAATAATAACAAAATATATAAGTTTCTTCCCTTTATCTCCTTTCCAAGGTTGTCAAGTCAAATTACACATGTATAAAATTCTTCACTATTCTTTATACATATTCTACAACTATACTGTATTGAGCAAACAAATCACTTGTAGTTGATATTTACATGACTTTACAATAATCATACAATTCAAAAACGTTAAAATAAAATTACTAACCTATTAATCATCACAAGGAAAATCAAGTTACAAATTTTGATGTTTGTACCCTTAATTGATCAATCAACTCAGTTCTCAAAATCATTACCTTAGAAAAAAGACCATCCACCTCTTCTTTCACAACATCACATAGTTTCACAAACTTGTTCAACTTTCTCTCCAATTCCTTAGCAGCATCATGTTTCATTTCATCAGAAGCAACAACAAGGTAATCAACATCATCATTAACATCTTTAACCTCCTTCAACATTATAGTTTTATCCATTAACCCTTCAGTGATTATAGAATCGAGTTTGAGAACTAAAGAACCATCAAATCCACAAGCTTTTTTCTTAATCTCCATGTATGGCTTAACATCACTACACAAACTAGACAAAAAAACTCCACATACCCAATAACCAAAACTCTTCAATTCTTTCATAGCTTCATTAAAAATCCATTCTTTACCATTAACAAACCTTGCTTTATCACTTTTTCTAAACAACTCTTCACCAAAATTTGTGTTGAAACAACTTGGCTTAATTGCTTTGAGATACCTAGTAGCCAAAGATGATGAACTTTCCAATACTTTCAAAGCATGAATCAATGAAAGCCTAGCTTGTTCAAGATGAGAAAGAGAAGAAGAAATTGAATTGAAAAGCTCTAGCAAACACAAGGTGAAGCTGAGATATTCTTCAGTAGAATCAATCTCCCATTTACTCATCGGATAATCTATCTCAAAACTAAGCTTTGCAAAAGCCTTGTTGATCAAGGGTATGATTCCAAGACATTTTTTAATCCAAATCAATGATAGGATCTTCGATCCGGGTTTCAAATCTGACGCTAATTCGTCGATCAATTTTGAAACTTCGGATTGAAAAGCCTTCAGGGATTCCTCACCTTCATGGTGATCATAGTGATGGTGGTGGTGATTCTCCAGCTTGTTGTAGAATCTTGTAAATTTCTGTGCTAAGAGTATTACCATGGGTGATAACAACACATAAGAGAAGCTCTTTTACTTCGTGGGGTGTGTATGTTAGCAACTAGAATTCAAAGACTAATTGGTTTGAAAGTTTAGTTATATATATATATAAAAGATAACTTCAAAGTTTATGATTTCACTTTAAAAAGAGCATTAGAAGAGTTGGAATTTAATATTAAATTATTTTCGATGAATAAAACTTTTTTATAAGATTAGAGTCTCTTACTTATTAACGTATTTTTAAACTACAAGTGAAATCTAGTAAAATGTGAGACTCTTAATATATCTCTCATATTTAACAAAATATTTGTTGTGTGATGATTCGATAGCGAATAGTCAAACGGATTTTAAATAGACTCTGATACTATTTTAAAATATAGATTGAACATAAAATATCTATCGATTTTAAACATACAAAGAAAAATGATTGAGCAATGTCAGTGTAAACTAATTTTACATTGACAGTTAATAATAATTATTGACTTTGTCATCTCAACACTCGTTCGTAAGTATCATCATAAAATAACTATCAAAATCTACTAGTATCGGAAACTCATTTTGGTGGCGGTCAAATGTGATGAAAAATCATAAGATACTTGTTTGATTATAAAATTTTCATTCGTATATTGTCAAGTTGTTGTTGTGTGGTATTTGACTACAAGGATATGTTAGCATATTGAATTGTTCTTTATCTTAATAGTGATAACTAACGTTTGCGTAAGTGTCCATCCAACTCATATTGTGTTGGTTTTGCGTGTAAAGTGATTAAATTAATTAAAGTTTGCAAAAAGTTAATACATGAAAGAAACTTTAACGAGTATCATAATTTTTGCAATTGGGTCAACTTGGACAAGCCTTCGAGGACAAGCTTCAATGGAAGTGTGTAACACAACAACAAAAAAACATTTGTTGGGTCACATGAGGTGTTATGGGAATCTAATGTATGAAGTCTTACAATCTCTGCCATTTAATGTATGAAGTCTTACAATCTCTGCCATTTAATTATAATCAGATGGTTTAGATTCAAAATCTATATTCTAAATTTTAAAAGATAAAAATCAGTCAAAAATATATACCGTTTAATCATGAACAAACGAACGTGTGACATTATATATGCACTTAATCCAAATTTGTGTGACATTATATATAAGTGAGTATTTTGATAAGATAATTATGGATCATTTGCTGTCGCAATTTTCAACCATTAAAAAAGAATAAGAGATAGCTAAAGAATACTATTTAAATTTCTAACTAGAATTCCTTTACTCTATTCGAATTGATTCGAATGATAACAATAAATAACTTATTAGATTAGAATTAAAATTCCATTTTTTCATGAAATAAAACTATTCCTTAGTTTTTTTTAATTATATTGTTAAGTTGTATTTTAAAGTAGATTCGATTTTGAGTTGTATTTTCATATGTTAACTGAGTGTTTCTAATGACAACAGAGAATTGGAATTAAGAGTTTTGTTTTCTCCCCTTCATCATTGAATGTGTAACATTATTTTTTACTAATTTTTCTTTCGTAAAAAAATTGCTTATAGCATGATTTATTTAAAAATGACAACTAAAAAAATAGAAAAATAAGATGATTCAATGTTTGCTGCAAGATATTTCTAAGCAAAACAAACATATTAATACCCGTACATTCTCATGAGTTGTGCGTGGTTTATTACTATATTAAATAGACGTTATGTATTTCAAATATTATCAAATTTTAATAAAACTATTCAAATATAATAATTTTGTATATAATTAAATAAAATATTTATACATATATTTTTATTATTTATAAAATTATTATATTGACTTAGACATTAGTATATAAAAAATCAATTTTCTAAAAACATTCTCCAAATAATATATAATAATCTACAAGATAGTATAGTTATCAAATGTCTCTTTGAGTCTTTGACTCAATAATTATCAAATGTTGAATATTCTAAAGTACGAGATTTTTTTTTTTCTTTTTAATAAACAAGTAC
>JBBPBR010000003.1:50681446-50701207 GCA_037974775.1 Cicer pinnatifidum
ATATGAAGTTTGATCGAGAAGCAATAAAAGTAATTAATGATTGATTCAACCAGAATTTGAACTCAAATTCTCACATAAATTTTATTATTAACTGAAGTTTATTAATTATTTAAGTCTAATTATTTTATTACAATTTATATTAATAATGTATAAAATTTAATAAATAAATAAAATATTTCACATTAAAATTAAAGAAAATAAATTGAATTTACATACAATATGTAAAGAGTTTTTACACCATTAATTAATCTCAATTATTCGATCATTAAATTAAGTATTTGACTTTTAATATAACTACATCTAAAATCATGATCATTAAAAGTTGTGATGTTATGAAAGTGTAAATCATTTTATATTGATAATATATGACAATTAAATTTTAAAAAATGTCTAATATATATAATATAAATAATTAAAAAAAAAGCACATTTAATATAATCAAATGGAGATAAGTGGGACCTATGAGCAACGGTAAACGCACATATATTTTGTTAGAGTGTGCATCTTTTCACCCAAATTTTATAAAATTTTACATATACTATTTTATATTTTTGCATTTTGACCACTCTAATATATATTGATTTACACTCTGACCCAATAAATCCAAATCCTTTCACTTCCTTAGAATCACATTCTATACTTCTCTTTTATTTTTTGACGGAGAAAAATAAGCTTCACTGATATTAAAATTAAAAATAGTATAATCGGACTTAACAATTAAGACAACTAAAAATATGTTAACGATATGCATAAAAATTGCATAAATAAAATAAAAATAATCAAAACATTAATCTTAATAATTTAACTAATGTCTTCCACGGACTAAATGTCAAGAATAATGTGAGATCCATAATATCATCCATCTTTCGAAAAAAAATATTTGCTAGTGTTAACTCATATTGACTATAATTGGTTTCTGATATGGTCAAACCATTAATCCTAACAACCAAACTAACGTCTTCCACTAACCAAAGAAAGAATAATGTGAGAGCCATAGTCTGTAATGTCATTCATATTTGAAAAAAATATTCGCTTGTATTAACTCATTGACTATAGGTGGTCCTCAATATGACCAAATCAACCGCATATTGAGAAGTCATTTGTAAGACTTAGAAAGTGCAATGTTTGGTGATAGTTTATCCTAATAGAGTAGAAATTGCTTATGTTAGTTACATCATGAGCACTATAAAAATGTGTTTATATATTCTAATTATATAATATTACTCATACTATCAATTTCAATTCAACATTTCTCTTAATTATTTCTCTCTATCTTGAACTCAACATAGCATCAAAGTGATAATTATTCCGCTACTATTTTTCTCAAAATTTTCTTGAGAAACTTTTTTGACTGTTATATTTGTTACCTACAATTATTGCAATTATTCTTGTGTTGCTTACTCCAATTCTTACCTAGTGAACTATTAACAAGTTGGAGTAGAATTTTTCACGTTTACACGCTTCTTGAATATTCTCAAGTACTTCAACAAAGGACCAACCTATGGTCAAAGCCATCTAAAATAATTTGGGGATCCTATTCTAATATTAAATATTGAGTCCATAATAACAAGAAGCATTAAAATCTAAAAAAAAACTAAAATTATGTAGAAGAATGCAACTTTTGAGGATCGACCCCAAGAGCATATGCACAAAAACATTGCAAGACATCTAATAATTTGTATAATTACTCCACGGGTAGAACTTAAGCCTTTACATCAAATCTCATGTATGAATTTGTTGGCCAAAATTATACATTTCATGTTACTGTTACTGCTAATTTAAACGGTGAAAAAACTAAAACATTTCTTGAAGCCCTTGAGATATATTCGAAAGCTATTGGGTATATTATTCAGGACTTAAAGGGAACTAATCCATTCACTTACATGCATAGGATACTATTTGAAGAGGACTGTAATCCCTCTATTAAACATCAAAGGAGGTTAAACCCTAACATGAAAGAAATTGTGAAAAAAAGCGACTTAAACTACGAGATGTCAGGGTTATCTACCATATCTCTAATAGCAAGTGAGTCAATCTCGTTCAAGTAGTTCCTAAATATGGAGGTATCACTGTTGTTAAATATGATAAAAGTATATCCAACGTTGCACAATGTAAATTTTTTTGTAATTTTATTGAGAATATAATGGAAGTATTCATGGATGACTTTTATGTGTATGGATCTAGGTTTAATAATTTTTTGGCCAATCTTTAAATAGTACTTGAAAGATGTGAACAACATAATCTTGTGTTCAATTGGGAAAATTCCACTCTATGGTTAGAGAAAGAATTGTTCTTGGACATTTGGTATCCAAGAGAGGTATTGAGGTAGACACGAAAAAAATTGTGGTAATGGAGAAATTGTCACCTCCTACCTTTATAAAAGAAGTGAGAAGTTTCTTGGGGCATGCAAGATTTTATCACTAATTCATTAAAGTTTTTCTAAGATTTTTAAGCCTTTAACCAGTTTGCTCCTTAAGGATATAACTTTTGTCTTGAGTCATTTTGCAGGTTAAATGAAACATCGATATTTTCCCCAATTATGTAGTCACCCATCTGATTGGAGTCTTCCATTTGAAATGATGTGTGATGCTAGCCATTTGTTGTAGGTGTAGTGTTGGGGCAGAGAAAAGACAAGAAACTTCACGCTATCTATTATACCAATAGGACTTTGGATGAAGCCCATGTAAACTATGCCACAACCAGGAAATAATTATTTTCACTAGTGCTCAGCCATTGACAAATTTCGTTCATACTTGGTGGAATCGAAGATAATTGTCTACACATACCATGCATTCATCAAATATCTCTTCAGCAAGAAAGATGTTATGTCAAGGTTGATCCAATGGACCCTGCATCTCCAAGAGTTTGATCTTGAAATTCGAGAAAAGAAGAGGATTAAAAATGTGGTGGTCAATCATCTCTCAAAGCTTCATGGAAAAAATTAAAATGAGTTGTCTTTAGATTATTCCTTCTATGATGATCAATTGTTTGTTGTTGCACAAATAGAAGCACCATGGTACGCTGATTTTGTAAACTACCTAGCATCTAGAGTATTACCTTTGAATTTAAACTAACAACAAAATAAGTGGTTTTTCTCGGATCATAAACACTACTATTAGGACAAACCTCTTCTTTTTAAGGTAGGGACTGGTGAAATTTTTAGATGTTAAACATAATCTTTCACTATCATTCTTCCACTTACGGAGGACATGCTAGTTCCTAAAGCACTATAGCCAAGATACTTCATGCAGACTTCTACTGGGTCACACTCTTGAAAGACATACATCACATTGTGCTTCAATGTGATCAATGTTAGTGTACCGAAAATATATAAAAACATGATGCTAAGATAGTGATTAAACTCTTTAAGAAGGTAATCTTTCTAAGGTTTGGAGGGTGAAAGGTGATGATTAGTGATGGCGGCTCTTATTTCATAATTAAATAGTGTGAAAGCTTGCTAAAGAAGATTACAATGAAGCACACATTGCCACAACATATCACCCTCAAACCAATGGTCATGTAGAAGTTTCCAAAAGAGAGATCAAGAGTATCCTCGAGAAGACTATCTTTGTGTCAAGGAATGACTGGGCCATGAAGCTAGATGATGCGCTTTGGAATTATTATACAACATACAAGAATCCGATTGGTATGGATCCTTACAAGTTGATCTACGGAAATACTTGTCACCTTCCAATTGAGCTCAAATATAACGTATATTGGGCAATAAAAACCCTTAACTTTGATTTAAAGGCTGTTGGTGAAAAAAAGGAAGCTCCAACTTAATGAGCTTGAGGAGTTGAGATTGGACACTTATGAGAATGCTAAACTCGATAAGGAAATATCCATAAATTGGCATGAATAAAAGAGTTTAAGGAATGTGACTTCATGTTACCTTTCAATTCACGATTAAAGTTATTTCCAGGTGAACTACGTTCAAGGTGATTCGGGCCATTTCAAATCCTCAAGGTGTTCCTGTTTGGAGTAGTATAAATATGGAGTGAAGCTAGTGGAGTTTTCACTATCAATGGCTAAATATTGAAGCATTATGTGGTTTAGAATCCAATAGTTATATGGGTAAGTCTTATCCTTTGAACTCCAACTTATGATTTGAAAAATGAAGATCAAGCTAAGGACCTTAAACAAGTGCAACGGGGGAAACAATTAATAGTTTGAATTTTTCAAATTTTTCTTTTTATTTTGTAAGCTAAGAAAAGAAAAAGAAAAATGTAGAGAATAGGAATAGGCAACTAGAATTACGGTCTGGTTGTAATGGTCATTACAGCCGCAATGCACCCAACCATTGCACCTTAAAAAACAAAAAACACACAACACAACACGAATATTGAGCATAATTCACGCACGTCTATCAACAATCTCACTCAAATCCACCCTCTTTCAATACAATAACTAAACCCATTTTCCCCAATTCTTATTCTGCCCAAACCATATTCTTTTTCAGCTCTCCTTCAACCTAAATCACCCAAACCTCCATTATTTCACAAATTCCTTCTCCCAAACCATCATGTTTCCCATCAATTCTTCACTTTCCTTTGCTACCATAATATTGTGAGCTTTGGTACCCTTTTCATGAGTATTTCAATTTTTACATTGAGGACAATGTTTGGTCTAACCATGGAATACACTTTCTTATTTTTTTTAATTTGTTCTTTTATATTTTGTTTAGAAAAAGAAAAGTAATAATAATTTCTCCTTGCTTGAGAGAAAAGTTTTTTATTTACTTTATATGGAACTATATTTTATGTGCATGTTGTTGTCAAATAGGCAATAACTCACTTTTGGGAGCCATACTTTTAGTTTTATAAAATAGCATTGTTGAAGTTGTGGGATTTTAGAGAAAATGAGGAGATAAAATAATAAGGGTTTGAATATTATTGATAATAGCTTTATGTTAACTTAATTACAATCATAATAATAATGAGAAATATTCTAAGATATCTCTATGATTATAAATTGATCATAGAAAATAACTTGAGATACTCTAATATAATATAAAATATATTATAAGACATTTTCTAATATTCTAACAAGCATATTCTCTGATTGCATGTTCTCATCGATTTACCTAATAAATGTGAGTTTTGGGCTTATATACGGGTTTGTATTACATTATCAAATATTATGCCCTTTTCCTTGTTGAGTTATTATTCACCATTGATTATGTTTTCTAAATCTTGACTTGCAACCGTCTTAAGGCTACATTCTCTTGAAAAAAAGATTATGTCCCTTTCCTTATTTTGAGTGATAATTCACCATTATGTTCTCTAAATCTTTACTTGCAATCATCTTAATTCAAGATTCTCTTGTGATCATGATTGAAGAAAAGAGCACTATGGATTAATTTTTTCAAGCCTCAGAACTTTTTTATTTATTTTAATACTTTTCACTAGTTGTCCACTTTGAATCTTACATGAATTATCTTTTTTGGTCCCCTATTTAATTGATAAAATCATTCTTAGGTGTCTTTTTTAATATAGTGGAGCAACTTCCAAAATAAAAAAGAAAAAATTGAAAAGAAGAAAAAGAAGAATAAGAAAAATATTTTAATAACTCCATGTATGAAAGGAAACAATAGGGTGATCTACTCGATGTAATAGGTTGAACTCATTATAAGTGAGATCCAGTTAGGTGAAAAGGTAGAGTAGTGATCTAATAGCTCAAATTGTTCGAAAGAGTTACCAGTAATCATATGTTTATTATTCTATAGCCTTTTCAATATCCCCTTCTTTATTTTTATCGACCATTATCCCTCCCTTGGCCTCGTTACAACTTGGAAAACTGTTTTTGATTCTTATATGCTCTCATGAGAGATGTACTGGAGCTTTGATTAACAGTCAAACCTATGGTAGGAAATTCTGCTTTGGTGAAATTTTGAGTGAATGTACATTACCTTGAAACATTGAAAGAATTTGAGATTTGAGAGTTGAGTGTCCTGTTAATGAGAATTATTTTCAGATGAGCCTAAGTCCCTAATTTGGAACCGAAATTGATTATCCCTTGGATTTTTGGTGCAAAGAACTCTGAAGTTAAGTGGTGCAGTCATAGTCAATTATGATCAAGAAAATGAAAGAAAAAGCAAGTTCCAACAAGAATTACGGTCTGACTGTTATGGTTGAACAAGGAAAAAGTCAATATTTTCCACTCCAATACAACACATATTACAGTCTGGATGTAATGGCCAATACGATCGTAATTTGTTTAACTTCTCTACTGAACCATTTTTCTTTTGTGAAATTCCAATGGTTCCCTGTAATTACGGCCCGTGAAGGCACCTAGAGCTATAAAAAAGGATGAAAATACTCAATTTACCATACATTTCTAGTTTCAATAATATTCAGTTTTCTCTTTTATTATGTTCTTATACATTTCAAATGTTATATATTTAAGCTTTGATTTTATTATGATCATGTGTGACTATATCTCCTTTATATTGGGATTGTAGAATTTTCAATATGGATCTTTAACCATTTCTATTTCTTTCTTTTTGTCATGAGTATTGTTCTTTTAATCTAAATTTAATAAGAATCATGATTGTACTTGAATATCAAATGATGTATTGAAAAGTGAATTTGATATCTCAACCATAAGATTGGACAATAGAATTAAAGTATGAAAACATATTTGGTTCTCTTCAAATCAAGAAAGATGGCTTCTCTTAATTGATTTTTCTAATACATCAATCATGAAAATAGATTGATTATTAGTTTAAAATACACTTTTGTTCTTTGCACGAAGCCATTAGTTATAATTGTTGATCAAATTTTTAAGAGTTGAACTCATATGACTTAGAGATGATTAACTTTATTGTATCTATCATTGTAAAAAACTATAATCCCAAAGTTTTATTTTTATTGCAAATTCTAATAAAAAAATTATTATATCATCAATGGTGTTTCAACTAATTATCATATTATAGAAAGAATGATATTGATAACAAAGTCCTTGTGGGAATGGTAATTTTTTTTACGCGGTAGTAATGTATACATCATTTGATAGATAGATTTTTTTAAAGATTCAGACCTAATAAAAAAAAAGTACAATTTTAATAATTAAAAAAATTGGTAAAATAAATTTTAGTCTGTATACACATACCAATCTACATGATGTACCAAAGTTCTATACATACCAATGTACATGATCCATGCCATTTGGTTATATGAGTTCATGTAAGAAGAAAATATGAATAGATAGTATGCCACTTTCACATATTAGACTAAATTCTACATTTCAGGAACAACACAACAACCAAAATTCTAGTTATAAAAATAATTATACTCAAAATATATAATTATAGAACCCAAAATTACAACAACATACACCACAATAACTATATTAATTAGCATATCTATTAACATATGTGAGGTCTCAGAATTTATCACAACTTATTGGAATATATCACCACACAAATCACAACTTATTAGACATGTGTAAATGGTATTCACACCCTTGTCATAATTAATAATTATTCCTTTTTAATTTTTTTTTTAAATAAATATATTTTTCTTATCAAATTTAACAAATTCTATACATTCAATGAAATTCATATATAAAAGTTTTCCCAAAATCATATGTTATATGACAATTTTACTTTCAAGACAAATGTTTTATACTTATCAACACAAATATACTTCTTTTTTCGAATATCAATGCTCATAAATAAAAATATAAGTACATCCCACTTTTATGTTTCTATGAGTCGTAGTCATCGTGTGTTTTAAATGCGATTCGCGAAGAATTGTCGTGGGATCTGTGCTGGATGATGGCACTCGATAAATTATCGTCAACACGTAAACTGAATATGGAGAGGATATGAGTAGTGAGAGAAATTAAGTTTAATGTATATACATAAAAATAGAGAGTAGTGTATAAGAAAATAATTTCAAACTATAGGTACTTCATGATGTTAAATTTAAAGCACTATATAAATATGGAATATATTTTAATTATAATATTATCTATCAATTTTAAATTAATATTTCTCTTATCTACGTGATCATATTTTCTGAGTTAAAATAATAACAATAATAATTGTTGCTCAATTACCAAGAAAATAAGCGATTTTTTTTTTGGTGACAGAGATAATAATTATCGTTTTTTTGATGGTCCTAGTATTATAGTGGCTACGATCATATAAGGTTTATACATGTATGGGAGAGGATTGTAAGGTGTGATAATAACTATCCAACAAGAATAAGGTGTAGATGAAGCCTGAATATACGTGGGGAAACCATTAGAGCATGATCCTAATCATACATTACACTGATCTAATGCAAAATCAATATATACTTCATCGACATGCTTCCCTGCTAGTCCATCTGAAGAATGTCACATATTATCATTTGAACTTTTTTTATTTTCAAAATGTCATGTCATTTTGCCAACAGTTTGCATAAATGCAAACATTTTCTGCAATCCTTATACGATAGGAAAATATAACATTGCTTTCCTTATAATCATATTTTCTCCTCTTGTCATGTTTTTCTTTGCACGGTATCTTGGTTGTTGACTAAATTTACAATCAAATAGGTCAACATCTTTTTTACCAAACTTGTTGTCGTAAAATAACATGTATACACTAACACAACAATTTATTCTCAATCCCAACTTTGACACACTAACTTTTTAGCATCTTAATAGCTTGTTGGAAAAGTGTCATTTGAGTTCATGTTGCATTCGTCATCATCTTGATCATAAAATCTAAGCACAAGTTTAAAACATGAAATTAAGACTTTAGCCCTAAAAGTCTAACAACATAGATAACTTGGAGTTAGGAGATCCATGAAATAAAGGTTTATTTGTCTCTGTCAAAAGAATATAAAATCTTTGGGTTTCTTCATTAGGGAGTTCATCTGCATTGACATCATATTATAGTTCAGCAAAAGACACATTTACCCTAAGAACGTTAGAAATAATATTTTTTCGTTGATCAAAGTACACTTCATGAGGCTCAACCAATAAATCAATACTAAATGAAGCAACTAATGGATCAATACTACTAGATGAAGTAATTGTTGGATTATTTTTAACAAATATTGACAGTTTGTGGAGGAGGCGTTTGACCATGATTAGTCCAAATTGAATAATTTGGTATAAATCAATCATTATACAAATGATCCCTTATTACATTTTCATTTTTGATATTTGTACAACAACATTTTTTACATTGACATTTAATATCATGATACTCTTGACATTTTTTACATGGACATTTAATATCATGATACTCTTAAACAACAACTTGGTTTCTTGCGATTTCTAAAAAAATTTCAACCCCAATTGTAAATGATTGGTTCCCTTTCTTTCGATATAATTTATATCGTAAACCCAACAATTACGATTCATTTTATGATAATATATATATATATATATATATAAAATAAAAATTAGGTGCGATAATTAAACTAACGTCCCATTTCATATTTTTAGTAGGCTTTTATCCTATTTAAGATAGCGATTCACTTTGATCTCTAAATACAGAAAATATAACGAATTAATAGCCTAAAATTATAATATATATTAATATTATTACGAATTTAAAATATTCATTAAAACATACAAATAAAAATTCATATTAACATATATTCAAAAAATGTACATACATTAAATAAAAATTCATATTAACATATATTCAAACAATTTACATACATTAAAAAAAATTAAATTAATTTTTTTTAAATATATAAACTAACATTTTTTCCAATAAATATATTAATATATTTTCAAATTTTTATAAATGTGCACAATAAACACAATATATATTTTTTAATATATATTGAAAATAAAAAATTTTAACATTTAAAAATTTAAATTCACATTTTACATTATGAAAAAAAATATAGAAATCACATTTCAGGCATAACATTATTAATATGCAATTTGAATATATTGTTTAACTCCATAAATCTTAAAATCTAACATGAAGTGAGGAGTCGGATCTTACTTGTCGTTTTTTTTTTCTCTTTGTCCAAATATTTCTACAGGTATGTTAATTCATCAACTACATAAATACAACATTTCAAAATATAATTAAAATAAAACTGAACATAAAAAAATAAAATAATTTACATACCAAGATAGTAAAGAGAAAGAAAAAAAACGAAAAATCGAGATCATAGAAAAAGATGAGAGTAAATTGAGTAGAGAATTTGTAATTGAAGAAGAAGAAAAAGAAAAAGAGAAGAAAATAAAAGAGGAAGAAGGTATGAAATGGGGAAGAAGAAGATGTTTGACCGTGCATAACAAAAGGGATAAGGGCTAGGGCCCTCGATAAATGCTTATGTCAGGAAACGAGGGCTTTGGTCTTTGGTAATGTAACGTGTCAATCAATACAGTGGGGGCTTCGACCCTGGAATAGTATGTGCTTCAACCAATGAGGGTTCAAGTCCTTAGAAAGTACAAACTTCATTAACAATTGCAAGGTCCATAACCCTCAGTCAATATCGACCATTTCATGTGTTCAAATTTGAGTTTAGATAGCTCCCCCCATATTTAAACCCAGGGCCATAGCCGTATCAAACGTTTATTGAATAAAATACCTAGGGCTTTGGCCCTCGAAAATATTCTTAACTATTTTTTTAGGGCTATGCCCCCAAAAAAACCTTTCAGACACATAGTGAGGGCTTAGCCCTAGCAAATATTGAAGGGTTAAAAAGCCCTAGTAATGACCCTAGGTATATGGCTTCATTCTTGTAGTGTTTGGGGGTTGGACCATGATAGAATATGAGAATTCTTCTTCAATCATAAAGAGTGACCTAAACTATTTCATTAACAAGATTAAGAGAGTCAACTTTCACAATAATTATATAAAAAGTGATATTGAAAAGGGTTATGATTTGGACCTAGATTGGATTTTCAAGAATAAATGGTATGTCCTATGTGGTATGTATGATTGATTTATTCATAAAGTGGATAATACTTAGGGTTGTAATGTAATAGAATCAGAGTTCAAGTGCCGAGGAGACTATGAGGAAATTGCCAATAGGTTTTACGTAAATGCAAGATATATACAACTAGGACTATGCATTGCATAAACTTGACTTCCTTGACTATACACTCTTATTCATGAGTGTTGCAACCTAAAATTTTGAGGGTTAGCTCGAATTTAATGGAGTCGCCACCAAAATTTATTTTAATAGAAAAAACATTGAAAAACCTTTAAAAATATGGTATTTGAAATCATTTTTAAGGTTCGGGAGTCGGTTATGTGTAGGAAATGTATTAACATCCTACAACATTCGTAAATAAAACGTACCTATAATTAATTGTAAAAAAAATTATATTAACTTTAATATATGTATTTCTCCATATAAGTTAAATGTGAACTTAATTTTTATATAAATGTAATGCTGAAATAAAATAGTACTGAAAATAGAGAGGGGATTTTTTTTATTGTGCTTGACAAGACAGAAATCTTCTCTTTCGTATCTCTAAGTGTAATGGAGCAATCAAAGATACATAGTTCTTAGATAGAAAAAATACGAATGTATTGATTGCTTTTAACAATATGTTTTGTTGTTGATAAACATATTAGGTAAAAAAAAAATTATTTTGAGAAAATTAGTTTGTTTTCTTTGGATAATTTTTTTATTTAAAAAAAAAATGAGTTTTAAGGCTATCAAGTTGTACAACTTGTGTCTCAAAAACTCAAAGATTAAAATGATATCATATGCAGTTAACCTTAAATAAAAGATTTATTTGTGTTTTTTTTCGAAATATTTAATATTTGTTAGAAACTAATTAAAATTAATATATAAAAAAAAATGGACTTGTTAAAAATATGAGTGTTGAAGACATGAAACTAAAAAAAATGGGCTTGAGATGCAAAATCTAATTTTAATATATAATTAAAAGGAAAAGAAAAGCAAATATAAAAACAAAGAAACCCTAAGTACTAGAAGCAAAAAAAGAAAAGACAAGAATGAGTGATGGTTGGGGCAGGGGGCGTATGAAAAAAAAAAAAGAGGAAGACACCATGATAGTTCTCTGCGCTCATAGCAAATGAGTTTATTCTTGTCAAGAGTTTCATTTTTATCTCTACCATTCTGGAACCTTCTGAAAATCTTTCTTGGGAAAATATTTCCTTCCATTGTTCCACATGAGCTGGAGTTACCTTGAAATAAAGGACAACTCTTCATCCTCTAATTCCTTACTCTGATCATCCAAGTTACTTTCCTCTAACTCTTCAGTTGCTTGCATAGCCTTAGAGTTTGTTTTCTTTTCTTTAGATTTTAGAGCCAAGAACTTCGACTTCTTTTTAGGCTCATCTTCTTCCAACTCAATCTCATAAGATCTAAAAGAACTCACCTACTCTTCTAGACGCACTTTATTTAGATATTTTGCCTCTTGAATAGTAGTTACCTTTGGTATTCATTTGCTAGGAAGACATCTTAAAATCTTTTTCACATAGTTAGAGGTAGTATAGCTCTTTTGCAGCACCTTTATTCATAAACCAAAGTTTGAAATCTAGAGAACATTTGCTCAATATCTTCATCCTCTTCCATGTTGAAGAGTTTATACTTTCTAACAAGCAAATATGCTTTGGCCTCTTGCATCTACTTATTTCCTTTATAATTCAGAACTACAACATCAAAGATACTTTTGGTTGTTTCTTTGTCACTGTACATGTCAAATTCTTTGAAAGTGATAACATTGATGATGAAGCTTCTGGCTTTGTGATACATCTTATATTGCTTTTACTAATCAACATCAAGATTCTTTATGGCTATCTCAGCCTCTTCATCATCTAAGATATTGCTTTTTCTAACATGTCCCAAAGTTCAGGATCATGAGAAATGTAGAAACTTATGATTATGTCTTTCCAATACTCAAACATTTCTCCATTAAACAAGGGAGGCTTGTGTAGATTACCTCATGAACTTTCTTCCCTATATTTAGCCGTTAAAAAATTTAGATCTTTACTCAAAACACAGGTAAGCACTTCATCTTTGAAAATGTGCTCTGATACCACTTGTTGGTCAAGAAACAGAAAAATGAGGGGTTTGAATTATGTTTATTGTTTTGAAAAATATTTTGAATAGCTTAAAAACTTAAGTGATAAAATTGAAATGATAAAATAAATAACTCAACAATTTTTTCTGATTCACTACTAACTCAGTAGCTACATCTAGTCCCTTCCTTTGAAGCATTTAATCCATTATAATTATAACTTACACTTTAACAATTGGTTAGTCACAATGATTGTGTTCAATATTCTCACATCCAACTTTGTACCGTCAAGTTGTTAAGGAAAAGGCAGCCACTACCAGACTGAGTTTACAAGTTCTAGCAAGTCTTCTCAACTTTTAGCTTAGTGTTGTCAAGTCGATGAGGAACACAATCACTCATTAATAGACTCGGTTACAACATAATAAGTGTTTGTGTTTTGTAGGTTTTCCCCCTAACTAGAGGATGTTTATAAGATAACCTCTAAGATATTTCTTTCACAACACTTTGATAAATTGAACAATTTCTAACTCAGTGTTGGCTTGCTGTTTTG
Organism: Cicer pinnatifidum; assembly: GCA_037974775.1. Lineage (NCBI taxonomy): Eukaryota > Viridiplantae > Streptophyta > Magnoliopsida > Fabales > Fabaceae > Cicer > Cicer pinnatifidum. The sequence goes on from JBBPBR010000003.1 coordinate 50,694,960, forward strand.
TGAGTGTTTCTCTTTGAAAGAATATTGTAAGTTATTGTATTTACATTATCTCTTGTTCTATTTTTTGAACTCGTTTACAAAAGCAGTTACAACATTGCCTTTGTCCTTTAAAGTATCGATGACTGTCCTTCATGGAATGATCTTATGTACTTCGTGATATGGTATTGTTTTCATTCAACATGGTGTTTCAATGTCTTCAAAAATAGATTCATTGAGATCAATTCTAATCGTTGAGCATAAAATTAAAACTTAGAACTTTTCTAAGTATTTTGATTTCAATTTGACTGAAGAAAAATGTTCTTGATCAGAAGCATAAAACAATCATAAGCAAAAGTACTTGATTAGAAGCACATAAACATGATTTATTGACTTAAGACAATGACCAAAAGCATGAATCAGAAGTAGTTTTACTTGACTAGAAGCATGGAGCAACCATAGGCATTATTATTAGACCAAAAACAATGACCAGAGGCATTGATTTTGTCAAAGCGTTGACTTTTATTATATGTATTGATTTTTCAATGTTGACTTTTTACCATAAAGCGTTGACTTTTACCAAATGAGTTGGCTTTTCATGTCGTTGACTTTTTGTGCGTTGTCTTTTTCTATGTGTTGATTTTTCCAAGCGTTGACTTTTTCAAAGGTTACATAATAGTTCATAGTTAGATGTTTGATGAGATTATCAGAGGTAGAGGCAGCAAAATTCTTGTTATGCTTATGTATTAGAGGCAAAGGAACTCATATGTTTACTTCATATCTAGAGAAAAATTATTAAAGGTAACTTGTCATAGGTAGTTTGATAAGAAGTTTGATTGCTTCATCAGAGGCAGATTTTTCTAAAGTCTATTTTTCTTCATCACAGGTGGACTTTACCAAAGTAGGTTTTATTTCATCAAAGGCATACTTTAGTAGCAACACTATGAGCATAATTGAATTAGTAACAGAGGAAATCTGGGCAAAACCTTCTTATACCATCAGAGGTATTCTAATGCTTGTATCATGAGAGGCAATATATTAGAGGCGCTTTTAACTAGTTTTGAATGTGGAATTTTCCATGTCTTTGTGACCAATTACTAAAGGAGATATTCAAATATCCTTTATAGTTTTATGGTTTTGGAAATGCGCACTTTAAATAATATATTAGCGCCTAAAATTGTTCCCACAAACTGATTTTGTTATCATCAAAACAAATAGGGTATTTTATATTTAAATCAATTTTGTTCTCACCTATAAAACAAGTTTAAAAAAAATAAAGTTGAATCATAAAAAACATATATTAGAATAATAGAGAGAGAGAGAGAGAGAGAGAGAATGGTCACTATGATTTTTATACTAGTTCACAACAAACTGTTGCTACATCTAGTGCTCTTCTTACAAAGAGATTTGTCCTCAGTATAGTCGATGACTTAACTCATTAGTTTAAACAATAACATACAAGTATTATTTATTCTGCCTCTCCATGCTATAGGTATTCTTTATTAGCCTCTTTAGGTTATCACCATTGGAACGTTTCTCAACTTCTTCGCTGTCTGTCGTTGAGGTTCATATATATTGTTATTCGTCTTTAGGTACTTCTTATGAATGAAAGATTTCTTGCCACTATTGAGCTGATTTCCATCAATTTCAGTTTGTGTCTGAAATGATACAAGTTTATTTATAGGGTTCTAACTCTCACTCGGAGAATTTTACCTTTGAAATCTTATATCAATTCAAGTGTATCAAACAACTTGATTGATTTACGTCAATTCTAATAACTCTCTATTGAGAGGATTTTAAATTCATTATTTTATGTTGATATATTCTAGATTTTTATAGATAATCTTCTTAATATATTCTCTTTTACATTATCTCATTAATGTGTTATTGATCGGTTTCTACTTATATACAAAGAGATGTATTCATTGAGAATGTTACCGTTGGAAATCTTGAATCAACATTTAAGAAGGCATATCTTAGAGGATGTCATCGGATTCTTCAATAAGAGGATATTGAAGGTGCAAATACAAGAAGAGGGGTTGAATTATGTTTGTCAAAGTTGATAACTTTTTACTAATTTGATAAAGGATGATTGGTTTTTATGAATTACTTAGATAAGAAGCAATCAGATTCAGAGGTAGCAAGCAATGAAAACATAAATAATTTAACACAAATTTATTCTAGTTCGCCATAAACTTGGCTACATTTAGTCTGCTCATTCAGAAGGTTTTAATCCACTAATTCAATTACCTTGAATTACAAAGCACCTTACCTTCCAAGCTAGTCTTCCCAAACAACTTGACAACCCCAAACTTTTGAGGAACTAACCACCTTGACACTACAAGCAAAGTCTACTCCTAATAACCCGACAACCCCAAATTTGAATAAGGAACTAAACCATTATCGGGTTGGATACAAAAGATTGGCACTTTAGGTGTTTACTTCTAACCAAGTTGATAATAATAATAATAACTCTCACACTCTAAGAAAAGAACACTTAGAAAATATTTCTAACTTGAACAAGTGTTTCTCTCTTGGAACTTTAAGATGAATTTCGAATTTTGAGCTTAAGTTATTCTACTCTTTACTGTTTTTTGATGATATTCTTCTTTAGTATTGAGTATCTATTAATATTTAAAATTTGGGTTTCAATTTAGTCACTATTTAATTCTGAATTGTATCTTGTTCAGATCGAGTTTGTAAATTTTTCAGATTAATTATGTTCCTATTTTAATTATATTAGGTTTGTAAATTCTTCATATTGATTTTGTTTGTATTTTGTTCATATTGCATTTGTAAATTCTTCAGATTGATTCTATTCATATTTTTTTGTAGATAATTCTTCTTCAAATTTTGACCATATCTTCTTTTCAACTTGGTCAAAGATTTTCTTCAATTATAAATATTAATCAAATCTTAATTTAGATTTTCATCAATTATAAATTTGAATCAAATCTTATTTTAGATTTTCTTCAATTATAAATCTGAATCAAATCTTATTTTAGATTTTCTTCAATTATAAATTTGAATCAAATCTTATTTTAGATTTTTTTCAAAAATATAAATCTTCTTTCATACTCTTTTAAGTTAAATATATTGTTCTCATAAAATACTTTTGCTATTATCAAAACTCTAAGTATAAAATCAACTTAGTTCTAGCAGATGAGTCAGCCTTGACGACTAGAGGATGTTGGAATATTGACTTCTTATCAAAGTATTTTTGTATTAGAGTGTTGTGATGACTTTTCATCATATGCATATTTTTTTATTGTTTTTAGTCTTATTTATCTTTTATTCATTAGTTGATTTAAGGAGTTATTTGATATATTTTTTTGATTTTAGTTCTTTGATTTAATGAAATGTTTATGTTCTTATTTCCTTGATTAAATAAAGATTTTTTGAAGTTTTACATTGCTACTTTGTTTTAATCTAGTGCTGAATTTTGGTGAGAAATCAACATGACCTATGTAGTGTATTTTAGCCATAACTAGAGTTGTAGATATCTAATTGGAGTCAAACCAAATATAAATGAAAGCTATGATCCATAGCTACAACTTTTATGTAGATGTTGTGCGCTTGAAGCGCACCCTAAAGCGCATTTCATGCTGAAGCCACTACCAATCCACACCTGAAGTATATTTTGCGTTGAATCCACTGCCAATCCGCACCTGAAGCGCGCCCGAAGTGCGCAACGTGCAGCAAAACACATTAAAACTTGTTTTTTTCTTACTTTTTATGGATTTTTTTGACTATTGAGAAGTTGAGCGATTTGTGCCCTAGCAGAGAAACTCAAAGATGACCGTTTCTAACATCATTGGAGCAGTTTTATCAAGAATCATTCATGAATAATTCTTGTAATTATTCTTTAATCCTTATCTTTTGTATCTCTGTCATGAGTAACTAAACCCTATTGTTAGGGATGAGTGTAACAAGATGAAATCCTTATTTTTTTATTTGATTTCTAGTAATATTAATTAGTTTATTGAATTATTTTTCTCATCTTTGTGCTTAATGTTTTCTATTGCTTGATCAACATTAAAATGTTCAACGATTTGTATTTTGAAACGGAAGTCGACTTTACGAATGCTTGAGATGAGAAATTCATGAATTTGTAGTCTATGGATATATACAAGTCATGAAACCAATTAAATTAGTTGCAAATGCAATAGTTTAATAAGAGAATTCATGTACGGTAATGCTTAATTCTAATCTTAAATCTACTAAAGAATTATTGGTTACTTTGAAATTAAAGGTTCTGTCACAAAGACATTAGGGCAAGAATAATAAAGAGAATTCGGGAATAATTCAATAAATGAATTCAGTAACTAGAACCAAATTAGACACCAAGGTTGGATTCGAAGTGAAACTCATCCTTGATATTTTTCTTATTATAAATGATCAATTTTATTACTGTTGTTAATTTTAAATATTATTTCAATCAATTTGAGAATCTTTTGTTTAATTGTAGTAATTAAATATAATTCAATAGTAAAACACAATCCTTGAGTTCGACACTCGGTACTATCATTTTATTATTACTTGCAACAATTCAGTACACTTGTTGAAACGATATCATGTTGACTAGAAACGATGACCATACAATCAATTGATTTACTAGAATTATCATACGCAAAGTCATGAGAGTAAGCTTGTAATTAGATTCGTTAAAGGCACGTTGAGAGCAAATTTATCAAAGTCAGACACGCCTTCAAAAGATATTCTGGAGGCATTGTGAACTTGTTTAGTAGATTATCTTTCTTTGTTTATCAGAAAATCTAAAGTTTTCTTTTTTCCTTTGTCTTCTAATTTAATTTGTTTTAGTACAATCATTGACTTTGTTTCATTTGTTTTTAACACTTTCACTTGGAGTAGAGATCATTAGATGCTTAATGTAATACTTTTTATTGCTAATATTATAACTTATTCTATTAGTAAGCACAATTATTTGTTTGTTAGGTGATAGTATTTTTTGTGTTAGAAACACTTATATTACTATATCTAACTTACTCATAATTTATGCTACCTTAAAATAGATAAATATTAATATATTTCTTCGTCTTTTAATTTAATTTGTACAGTTAAAAAATATAATTAAAAGATAATTATTCTTATTTATTTATTTTATTATCATCAAAATATCAATTAAAACTATTTTTTGAATTAAAAAAGACTTGTGTATAATATTCAGTTATAAACAAATATTAGAATTTATATTCAAATTCACTTAAAAAAATATTTAAATATTTGATTTTGCATACAAACTAATTTTATTATATTTTTAAGAACGTTTTCAGATATCCAATTATTAATAATCGGTTGTCAACCTATTAACACCAATCGATTTTCATTTTCATTATTTTATGAATGTGTTTATCCATTCTCCTCGTTTCTCTCAACTCCAACTTCATATTTCTTCACAATTTTATTTAATATTTTAAAATACTGATTTTTTTTATTAATTTAAAAGTACGTAATTTTTTACAAAATAAAAATAATAATTTATGTCAATCAATAAATAAAAATTAATTAATTTATTATTAAGGTAGTCAATCATCGAAGCTTCACCATCCTCTATTGTGGTGATCATCAGTGTTCCGTTGCAGACCGTCTAAAATTGTCGAAGCACTTATATCTAGAGTTGTTAATTTGACAAGTCCCTAATTATTAGCATCGACCTGGATGTTGGAGGAGTCAAAAAAATTTATAATTGAAAAGGACTAAAAAAAATCCCTAAAATTTTAGAGTTGAATATTTTTTTAACAGCTCTACTTATATCAGTCGCCATAATGACAGACAAATCTTTAGCATACTCTACTTTGATGGTCTCGGAAGGCTATTGTTCTCAGCCATCCTTCGTCTTCAACCACCACCTTATTATTAAATTAATAATAAATAAATTACTATTTTTATTTTAAAAGTGAATTACTTATTTTTAAAATAATAACAATAATTATTTGTTTAATATAATAAATAAAATTACTTTTAAAATCAAAAGGCTCATATATACTTTTCATCATTTATCTTTTAATGTTCGTTTTACTTCTTTATCCTATTTTTTAAGCATAATTGTTCATGCAGTTCATTAACTTAATTTTATATAACACTCTAGTCTTTATCTTTTTTTTTTTCTTTCCGATTTGGTCCTTTATTTAATTTTAAGTAAATAATTTGATTTTTTATGTTTTAAAATATTAATAATGTTATCATTTTTTTTAGAAAATTTTCAATCAAAACTCATAAAATTAATTATCATCTTCAATTTAATGCAAATT
>JBBPBR010000003.1:50707208-50726075 GCA_037974775.1 Cicer pinnatifidum
AATTTGACGTTTAATTTATATAAAGGGTAAAAAAATTAATTATACCTAACTAAATTTCTTAATAACCACGAAAGCATAGTTTGCTTATAATAGTGACTTATAATAGTGACTGGAGGGAATACTTTCTCATACCCGCAATAATTGTTATACTAAACTATTTTACACAAATTAAAGAGAAATTATAAATGGATGAAAACAAATAATAATGTTTCCAAATTCGTCTTATAAACAATTGATGTATTCTCGTTATTATAAACGTAAAGTAAATAATAAAAATTTAGAATGATGTTACGTTATATTCATTAGAAGGTACAGTTAAAAATAATAGATTAAAATCACTTTGTAACTAAAAGTGAATTTTTTGGGATAGTTTTCTCTTACAAATGTGTTGGTTATTGTTTATAACTGCCCTTATCTTTGATCGTCAAGTAAAATAGTAACTCTCAATCTAAGTTAAAGGGGTTAAATAACCTTTAATTTAGGTCATGACACTAGACCACCAATATTCCAACCTCAAACTACATTTATAAAGTATTGTTTGCAATGGGTCTTGTGCTAAAACCCTTACAACTTTGTTCCAAGGAAAAAATGGCTTAGTGGTTTGAGAAGCATGGATCTTGTTTATATCCTATAACTATCCTTTTTATATATAGGCAAATGTTAGTATATTAAGTTTGTATTTTTTTTCCTTCACCAGGATATGCATCATAATCCTTGTACCTCAACCCCTTTAATCTCTTAATTAGTTCAAATAAGTTGAATTATCCAATCCCAACATATCACTAACCTTGATTCAAAACTTTTGGCACTAAACAATTCAAAAATTGACAACTAATATTATTCTTTTGTTCCAAAGTGACAATTAATTAATATTTTCAAAAGTGGCAATTAATATAAGAATAGGATAAAAGAAACTTGTAGCGTTTATGTGGACTATTCTCTCTGAAATAATCTTTAGAATAAACAAAACAAATATTTGATTAATTAAGAAAAATATATCCAAGTATATACAAACACAAGATTGCAACTCACTCGGTCTCGTTTTAAATGTCTCATTTTTATATATTTTTTTATATTAAATTATTTATCATTTTACAATACTAATACAACATTAATTATTTTCTTCACTAATATGCCCTTATTTATTGTATCTCAACTTATTAAATTTATTCACTAACTGCAATTAATAAGGATATTTGAGTAAATAAAACTCATTTTATCATTGAAATTAACACAAATGTTTAATCTACAAATTTTATCATTGAATCAATGAGAGAAAAGGAACGTAAATTGGGGAAAGGAACATTGTACTCTCACTTTCTAATTCTCCGTGACAATTATCAGAATAAAAATTTGTTACAAATGAGTTATCTCTCACTATATATACAAGGAATGTAAGGACAAAAAAATTAAACTAACTTAAGTGGAATTCACACATGTAGTATAATACCTTGATGTGACCTAGAACACCACAATAAGTGTAGACATAACGTTCTTTCTTGTCAAAACAAAATTTAGTGCCATTAGAATCTTGAATTGCATAAGCAATATATGATTCCACAGTTGTAGTAGAAATGATATTAATCGAGTTGCTTCCTCTCTTGAATGAAGAGAGAGAACACACGACTAATAGAAGACAATAGATCCATGAGTATGATTTGACTGCAAATATGATAAAAAAAAGATTCATGCAAACCTAACAAGAAAGTGAGAACATGTTCACAATTGATGTGATCAACAAGTGGATTCACGCCGCCACAAACACAATGATGATTATGTCAAAATTCAGACAATTCCTCCCAAAGTCCTTTCAATTTCAAATAATAAGCACCAACAGAGAGAGATTCTTCGGTGCATGAGATGAAATCCTTGAGAAGCTAAAACAAACAAGGACTCACGCCACCACAAACACAATGATGATTAGGTCAAAATTTAAAAAATTCCTCCCAAAGTCCTTTCAATTTCGAATAACAAGCACCAATTGAGAGAGATTATTCAGTGCATGTGATGAAATCCTTGCGAAGCTAAAACAAACGGGCACCGTTGTTCTAAAGAAAGTGCTATTCGAGATCGCACCAAGTCATCGCCATAATGGATGAAAAAATGATGCTAATAGTGAGATCCTTTGAGATGAAATTCAAGAGCCACAAATCAACATTGTTATTATTATGGAGCCAAATAAGATATTGCATATAATCAGGAGGTTGTAGAGTCGACCCATCAATGAATCCAATTTTGGTCTTTGCACTAAGTGTGATGAGCATCGCACGACACCATGAGGAGTAATTCTCTTCCGTCAAGAGGTGAGAAACTAGAACAAGACCTGGATGATTCAAAAGATGGATGAAAACGGATTATGTTGTTGATATTCCATGAACGATAATTGCAAATGAAAAAAATTAGGGTAAGAAACGTAGAAAAATATGATCAATAATTACAAATTGGTAGAGAAAATGCAATAATTGATGAAAAAATGATTGATATCATATTGAATCTATCAATTTCATCATCGGACAATCAATAATCAAAGAGAGAAAATGAATATAAATTGGGGAAAGGAGTATTGTGCTCTCACTTTTTATTTCTCTGTGATAACTATCAGAATAAAAGTTCGTTACAAATTAGTTATTTCTCACTATATGTACAAAGAATGTACGCACAAAACAGTTACAACTAACTTAAGTGGGACTTACATGTGTAGTATAATAACAACTAATCGTTTTCTTAATAACTATGCATAAATCAAATGCAACATTTAAAAAGAGACGGATGGAATAATATTTTATGAGAATTTATTTGCACTGTTATTCCTTCATTTTGTGTCAAACATTTCCAGTGGTGATGACAATGGTTAGAGATGATGGTGGCGATTGTCTAAGGTGAGTAGACAATGGTGTAGTAGAGGCCAAAGATAGTGGTCAATAGTGGATGAATGATGATGATGAAGGTGGTCGAAGATGGTAGTGGTGGTTGTTAAAGATGGGTGATTGGTGGTGTGTATAGTGGTCGGAGGTGGTCGGTGGTTATAAGAGTGATTTTTATGTCTACTCATAATGACATATTACCATTAAAACAAAGACAAAAATTATAATTTTTTTTTTTTTTAGTTTTAAAGCGAAATTATTTTGAAATTAAAATAAAAAATCAACTCAACCTCATTTTATCCAAAAATATTTTAATTTTAAAATTAACTTGCAAAACTAAAACTAAAAACTCACAACTTCCTCGAAAGGATCATAAGCAACAACATATTATGATATTATGATGAAGAATTTTTTGATGGAATTTGGAGAATAAACAACAAATCCATTTATATTTTAATTTTTTTTATCTTATTATAATAAAAACGTTTGATCTGTTATAAATTGTATATATCTCATGTTCTATATATATATATATATAAAAAAAATAAAGAATATCATACAATTTTGTTTTATCTTTCAAATTTTACTAAATACCATTTGAGAAGCTTAGAACGGAAGCGAGTTTATCGAAAGGAATCACTTACATTCCGGTTAATTCCATTCAAAAAATGATGTTTACAAAACATAAACCTTCTTAATCCGTCTGTTTTGAAAAAAGGGTCCCCTAAACTAGCCTAAAGTATTATATTATATTCAAATGCCAATTCCTGAATGTTATGCATTTCCTCTATTTTAGTTTATTGCTTGTGATGAAATAATTTGATAAGCACTATATTTAGAATATTTTCCTTTATTTTAAAAAACTATTATCGTTAATTATTGTTGTTCAAATTAAAAGTTACTCGAGCAATCGGTTAATAAATCTCAGACTTTGATTTCTTTTTGCTTTAACTGATTATGTTGAGGAAAATATTTTATCATTCAATTGTGGGTTACGTGACTTCTCAAAAAAGTTACGGTGTTGGTTTTTTTCTTGTGAGTTATATAAGCTAAAAATACATAAGTAAAATAAGAAGAGAGGTAAATGGATAAAATAATGCAAATATAGGATTGATTGTGTGTGTTAAAATGAAAACTATTTATAAGAAAAGTTCATCCTACTGGTAATGCATCGTGACCTACAAAATTCACCCTAACCCTGCCTCATTTAGCTATTTGTGTGGGTAATGTGTTTTCTTCCCAATGTTGCATATATGTGGCGCCCCACAATGGCATGTATTCTTTTATTTTTCGTAGCAACTCTATTTCACTTATATCCGCATGTTTTTTTTTCTCACGCCTATCCACAAATATAGTCACTCATGGTTAGTGACACAATAAACATGGAAGACAAATTTTAGTGGAGAATTGTCAATTCCCACGTGTTTAAACCTTTCTGAAGACCATACGACAAATGCAAGCCTTTGTGTAACTATGAAACACTCACCTAAATCATATTCGGCTATTTCTAGTTTGATTGAATCATTAGCATGTGTAAGTCGATTCACACATATTGTGAATCAATTCATAAGTGATTAAGAACCCAAGGTTTCAGGCTTTAGTTGCATTATACGAGTTATGTATTGTACAAGTCAACTTTTCAACTTCTAGAGAGTTTGACAAAGTCGATTCACACACTAGGTGTATTGACTCACATGTTCCAAATATCCTGACGTGATTTCAAGACCTCTATAAGCCGACTTACATACATATAAGTTGATTTATGAATTTTAAAAGTCAAAGCAGAAAAGGTCTTTAATGCATTGCATGAATTTCAAACAAGTTTCTAAAATACACCTAAAGTTATGCATGATAAAATGAAGTTTTCAATATGGTTTTTCTAATTCAAGAACTTAAGTGAATATTTGGAATTGAAGAATCAGCAAAGACACACAAAATCATCTATTTAAAACTTAGTATTTTTATAAATCAAAATACCAAGTCTATCTTAAGAAAACTTGTAGTCACACCAAATAGTAATTCGCAAACTTCAATCGACCAACTCTTGAATAGCCCTTCGTGGACTTCAGTTGGACAACTCCAGAATAATCCTTAGCGAACTTTAGACGTCCATCTTCTGAACACAACATTAATAATATTTTTTAGTAGTATAAGTTAATGGTTCTTTCAATTTTTATGTTTGAGATGGTGATTTATTAATATGGGTTCAACGAGTTGAATTTTAAATAATATATTTGTTTTTTCTTATTTGATATTAATTAAATCATAGTCTCATCCATAAAATACAAAATAATTGTTCTGAATAATTTTATTGATATTCATAAAAATTTAAAATGAATTTTAAACATTTATCATGTGTATTATAACATTCACCTGAAAAAGATACCATTAAATATCAAAAGGTATTTTTGAGAAAATATTTCATTAATGTTATTTGAATCTTGCTTACACTACAAATCAAAAGGAAAAAACTTTAAGATTTAAGCGTGGAAAAATACATACACGTTTTTATACTATATTTCTAATAAAATCCACTCATGACCTAACATGATTGGTGGCCAAGAACAAACTCTTAATGTTCAATTTGGTCCATATCCTTATGATATCAATTTTTGGGCTAGCCAATCTTACCCATCTTGGTTAATTATTATAATTTTGAAAGAAAAAAAAAATCAATTACAATTATTCTCAATTCGCCAATATGATAGTTATATAAAACAGCTAGCTACTTTTGGATTCTTATATATATCATAATCACAATACTTTTCAATTCTACCTTCATATATACCTTCCTTTCCCTTTGAATTTTCATTGAAAGACACAACAAAAAATAACACAATGAGCAAAGTAAATAGTTTTTGTCTTCTTCTATCCTTTCTCATTGTTCTTTCATACTTTGTGATTGAAATCCATGGAAACAAACAAGTAAAAGCTCTTGACAAACTTCAAAAGGAAAAGTATAGAGGAAATTCACAAATTGATAGGAGTGATGAATTTGAGGTAGAAGAGGTTGTGAATTATGATGATATTGTTAATTCACAAGAGGGTCTGAAAGAGAAAGATAGGATTGTTAGGCTTCCAGGGCAGCCCTTAGTGAAATTCTCTCAATTTGGAGGGTATGTCACATTGGATAAATCAGCTGGTAGTGCTTTTTACTATTACTTTGTTGAAGCTCACAATTCTAAAGAAACACTTCCCCTTCTTCTTTGGCTCAATGGAGGTAAAATTTAATTATCATTTAATTTTTTTTTTATAATTATTATTATTATTATATTTTTTTATGAATAAAATTTATTACGGTATTTTAGAATTTACAATACTCACACATGTTGTGCACGCACATCAACCACTTATTAGATCTAATTAGTTTTTTTTTTTTTTTTTTTTACAATACTGACACACATTGTATACACACAACAATCAGATCAATATGCATCGTCTTGGTCATGTTGAAGTAGCATCGAATTAATATGAAAATTATTTTTGTGGTTTATTTAATTTATTTTGTAGTCTTAATGTTTGACCACTGGCATGCACATGTAAGTGTTTCTTTGTTTTCTTTATTATCACATTTTAAGGGAGACATGATTTACAGCTAAACCAATATGAACCATAAAAAATCCTAAAGAACATGGTCAAGAAAACTTGCCACATACATCCAATAGAAACTTCTCCTTTTGCTTTTACTATCATCTATTTTGTTTGTTATATATATTTGTCAACAAACTAAAGACGTCTAAGCTGTCTAAGTTTAACATTTGATCTTATTACTTTTATTAAATTTTAATTTTTGTTTCATCATGTCATCTTAAATGTAAGACTACTAAAACATCGTTTTAGATTTAAAAAAAAATTAATTTTTACATAATAAAAAAAAATTCAAAAAAGTTTATATTTAACATAATCTTATATAAAATTAATATTATTTCAATAAATATTAAATTAATTGACCTAATTAACAATTAAAAAAATAAATATTATATAAAATTGATTATATTAATTTAATAAAATTTTATTCTATATTATAACGAATAAAAAAATTATTTTATGTATCTAAATAAGTACCTCACAATTAGTAAAAAAATAAGTGGCTTACTAGTGAAATTTTATAATAAGTGGCTTACTATTGAAAAATAAGTTTGATGAAACATTTTATAATTTTTCTTTTATGCTGTCAAATTGAGAGCACGTGGTTGTTTAAGTGGTAGGGTAACATCATGCTCGTGGCCTGGTGGGCACAAGCATTAAGATATAAATAAATAAATAAATAAAAAATAAAAAATTGAACTCACAATTAAATGTTCATCATTGTGGTTAATTAATTACATTATGATTTCACATTTTATTAGGTCCCGGATGTTCATCTCTAGCTTATGGAGCAATGCAAGAATTGGGACCTTTCAGAGTAAACAGTGATGGCAAAACACTTCACCAAAATAGATACTCATGGAACTATGGTAATTAAATAAAATAAAATAAATCATTAAATTCTCTTTTTATTTATTTTTTAATATATTACCAAATAAATAATTTTAATTAAGTATTTAACTAATTAATTACTCAATTGGGTTTTGAAGCTGCAAATGTTTTGTTCGTGGAGTCCCCTGTTGGAGTAGGATTTTCTTATTCAAATACATCCTCAGATTATAGTAAAAATGGAGACAAGAAAACAGCTTCATATAATTATTTATTTTTGGTAAATTGGTTGGAAAGATTTCCAGAATATAAAAATAGAGATTTCTATATTTCTGGAGAAAGCTATGCTGGGCATTATGTTCCTCAACTTGCACATACCATTCTCTATCATAACAAAAAGTCAAAAAAGACAATCATCAACCTCAAAGGAATCTTGGTATGTCATCTTTTCATTCTTCCCCTTTTTTTTTTTACTGTACGGAGTCACACTTGAAAATTCAAACATACAATAAAAGAGATTTTAGTATTACAATAATTTAATCAAAGTGCTTATTTAACAAGTAATATTATTTATGTATAAACTATTTTTATTATTCAAATTAAACTATGCATAAATTTTATATAAGTGGTTGGTATGTTTAAATTATTTTAATGTACTTTTTTTGTAAAAATATAGTTTCTCAATATTTGTTTTGTTAAGTTATTTGAAATAAAGTTGTCAAATATTTATATAAGTATTTTATGTTATAAAAGCTTTAACAAAAGGCTACCATTTTGAACAACCTTTTTTTTATCAAAATTCTTGTTGTTTCCATGATGATGGAATTGGTTGTGTTCATAATTCTATTGGTCCAGGCCAGGCCACTTCTGTTTGAGTGGGTCCAAGATTATAGATAATTTATGGCTCATGATTGGCTTATTAAATTATTTTGGATTGGGTAATGAGAGAGGTGTAAGAAGAGAATAATAGAAGGAAAAGATAGTAAAAGAGATAAAGTAAGAGATGTACTGATTGGTAGCTAATGTAATAGAAAAAAAGTATTAAAAAATAATGAAATATATAAATAGAGACATGAGAAAAAGTATTAAAATTATCAACAACATAAAATAAAACTTTTTGTTGCATGATGATTCTCCAATAATAAAGGCTTTATTTATTGGACAAAGGAGCAGTTATGATAATAACTTGTCCCTTTGGGCTCTTTCTTGTTTGAGATGTGGTGGACTCAACCCAATACAGGTTATGGTCATTTTTTGGACCATTATCATCCCTGATTTTTTTTATTTTGTTCGTTTGTGGGCATTATAGCATATATGTTGATATTTTGATTATAAGATAAGGAGCAAGTGTTGATAATAATGTCTTTTTAGTTTGTATTATTTGGGTGCTACTAATTGTGATGTATGCCACAACAACTAGAGTGAGTAGTAGATTTGGATATTTAAAAAATTAACAAAATTTGAAAATATAATAAAATACTGCTTTCATTGAGAGTTGAACTCAAGACCTCCCGCTTACTAAACGGGTGCTCTAACCAACTGAACTATGAAAGCTTCTTGTCAATAAAATTTAATTTAATAATATGTTTTAAGCTTTTTAAAATATTTGTATAAGTTTGTTTTAAGAAAATACAGAATTAAATAAGTCATATTTTTTATCATTTAATAAATTAATTTAAATACCATTCGAAAAAATTGTAACTTATTATTTTTTGGATAAATTTTGTTTATAATTTGTACCAAAAAAATCATTTATAATTGTAATCGTAATCAAATAAATATAGATGGAAAAGGAAGGGTTAAAAAAAATTATCAAAAAACACATTTTTTACAGAAAATCTCTAAAAGATGAATGGCTTTATATAATTTTAACAAAAATTATTTAAAATTTTAAACAAACTGGCCCTTAATTATCAATTTTTTTAATTATTTTTATCATATATACTTAAAATAAACTAACTAATTATGATGCCAATGTAATTCCTCTGTTAATAATATACACTTTATTTTACCAATTTCATTCAAAAGTGCACTAGTTCGGAGAATATTAAAAAAAAAAATAAATTATTTATATGCACATTGTGCAGATAGGAAATGCAGTGATCAATGATGCGACAGACTCAGCAGGAATGTGGGATTATCTTGCTAGTCATGCTATAATCTCAGACCAAGCAGCTTATGATATCAACAATGTTTGTGATTTCTCATTAGATAATTTGACAACTGAGTGCAATGCAGTAGCTGATGAAGTCGACAATGATCTTTCATACATTGATTTATACAACATTTATGCGCCACTATGCAAAAATGACTCTCTCACAACCAAGCCCAAAAAGCCCTCTGTAAGCTTCACATTTCTCCAAATATATTTTTAGTCTTTAAAAATATCTTTTTATATTATTTTTAATTTCTAAAAAAAATTATTCATATTTAATTTTCAATTTAGTGATTTAAGTGAAAATTTACTATTATGTTTAATTTGTAAAATCCCTAATTGGGAGACCGAACATTAATATAATTTTTTTGTGGGAACTAAATTTGATATTCATAAGAGATTAAAAAAAATATTTAATCTTTTTGAATAATTTTTAATTTTTAAATTTATGAAATATTTTGTGTATTTAATTTTTTTTAAGAAAATGCATGATTATATGAAGTAGAATATAATTAATGGGCCTTGTTTATTTGTTTTGTAGATTGTAACTGATCCATGCAGTGAATCATATGTCCATGCTTATCTTAATAGAGAAGATGTTCAAGAGGCCCTTCATGCTAATGTCACCAAGCTCAAATATGAATGGACTTCATGCAGTAGTGTCATTAGAGCATGGGTTGATAGTTCTTCAACAGTTCTTCCCCTTTTGCATGAATTCCTCAATAATAGCCTTCGGGTTTGGGTTTTCAGGTTAAATATTCATTCCTCTTTTTATAATATTTGACAAAGAAAAATTATAAAATACTTTTTACTAACACTATTTTAATTTGAATGGAATTTATACTTCACTTTTAAAAATAAGTGTTACCAAATTGAAAATTAAACACCCAAATAATTTACTTTAGTAGAACTACGATGAATTTCACCGAATCATCAAATAGTACGTGAAATAATTTATTGTTAATTATTTTTTCTTTTTTTATTCTTATTTTATTTTTAAAATTCTAATATTATTTGAAATTAACTATAATTTTAGTCCCTATAAAATTATATTCTTTTTTTAAGTTTAGTCTCTATATAAATTTTATTTTTGTTTTTATTAATTATTTTTAAATAAATGAATATTTTTATCCTTACATCAATTTTAGAAGGACTAAAAACATTTAACTTTTTTATTTTATTTTTCTTCTCCTATGTAATACATCCTTAACTTCTGGACATGTAAATATTCACAAAATCTGATTATTTACCTTTTATTAATACAGTGGTGACACAGATGGAAGAGTTCCTGTTACTTCAACTAAGAATTCACTTAAGAAGTTGAACCTTCCCATTAAAACTGTTTGGCACCCTTGGGTTGCCTATGGAGAGGTAACGTAAAAATTGTTACTTACACCCCCTAGCAGTTTTAGTTTAATTGTTGTAAATGAATGTTACGCAAATATAATTACAAATAATAGTGTGATTACTTTGACATTATAATCAATTAAAATTTATAAACTTAAATTTCCTACAGCAAATGCACGGTGTAACAAACGTGAAGTCCGTTTCATTTCGAGATAAATTTGTACCGCTGGTGTGGGTGATCCAAATACTTACTTAGTATATGAAATAAGACTTTGATTTGATAATAAAACTCTGTTTGACACAGGTTGGTGGCTATACAGAAGTATACAAGGGAGACCTAACATTTGCTACAGTAAGATTTGCAGGACATCAAGTGCCAAGTTACCAACCAGCAAGGGCTCTTTCATTGATTAAACATTTCTTAGATGGCACTCCTCTTCCTAATCCCAAAAGTCAAGCTTAGTTCCAATGAAACAAAAAAATTCAATTGTATTTGGATTTCTTAGATTCCACTTATCTATCATTGGTATGAGTATGACTTGTATAAATAATCATAATTGTTAATAAAATGTCCAATTTGCCTTCACATTTTTTTTAATGCATAATATATTAGATAGGCCTGATTAAAATTCAGAAAACGTTTTCCAATTTTTTTTTCTTATTTTTTTGTTGACAATTAAAAAAATTTCATTTTATTTTCTGTATTTAAATGTTTGTGTAAAAATTATTATCACGAACTTAAATGTAAATATTATAAAAAGAAACAAAATAAAAATAATATAAAATATTACAATTATAAATAATTTCGAGTCTAATATTTAGAAGAAAAAAAAAATCAATTATTGAAGACAAGAAAAATGAAACAATATGTACAACAAATTTGAGATTAGATTTTGAATTTGTAGTTTAGTTCACTTATTCAGTTTTGTGTACATTTGACAAGATATCAACACAATCTTCTTCTTCCTCATCATCCTTGTCCCAATCCAATGAAAATAAGGTGGCTGATTTCATTAACTCTGTCAATCCAAATCCTCTGAGTAGGTAGGATGATTAATTACTTCAAGTATGAACTCCGGCTTCGATATTCCGATACAACCTGAATGTTGCAGTATTACAAAAAGGGATTAGGAAAATGATAATGATAAGTTTACTAAACTTAAATAGCTTTGTTGTGACCTGGAAATTAAAAGCAACCAACAAGTCCCACAAATGCACAAAAAGCTTAATACTAGCACAAAACTCATACAGCTGGTCAAAGGGGCGGAAATTGTATCCACTTTCCACACTATCAATGGTACAGTTACTTTTGAGTTTCAAAAAACTATTTTAAAATAAATTTATGTTACTCAATATTTTGTTCTTTTAAAACATTTCGCAATTGTTAAAATTGTGCAAAGCATATTATATCAATCACGCACTAGTAGAAAATTATTGAGTTTTAATACAGTGAATTAAGTTCCGTACGTGTCACTAAACTTAACAAATGAGACGTATGTTTAAGTGGATTTGTAGAAGATATGGCCAATATATTAGATGATGGATCAACTCGATGTAGCCAAGTTAGTGGTGAACCTGGATAAATCCACTTGTCAAACTAGTTATGCTTTCATTACTTGCTACCTCGAAATCCGATTGCTTCTACTCTAACTAAGTCACCAAATCCAAAGTTTATTTATTTATTTATAAAATTATCAAAAATTTATCAACTTTGGCAAACACAATTCAACCCTTTTTCTCGTGTTTGCACCTTTAGTGTATATAAACAACCTCCTAATTTTGAAAATGGTGAGTTTCCAGATCATGTCTTTAAGCTTATAAAGTCTTTATATGGACTAAACCAACCCCCTAGAGCATGGTATGATAGACTTAGTATTTTTCTCTTGAAAAATGATTTCGAAAGAGGATATGTTGACACTACCTTGTTTAGAAAATCAATTAAGGACACGTTTGTTATTCTAATGTATGTTGTTGATGATAGTGTTCGTTCTACTAATGGCACTCTTTGTCAAGATTTTTCTAAGCTAATGAAACAAGAATAACAATTGAGCATGATGGGAGAATAAAGTTTTTCTTAGGAATCTAAATTCAACAAAGACAAAATGGTGTATACATTCATCAGACCAAGTATACAAAAGAACTTTTCAAGAAGTTTACGATGAATGATTGCAAACCCATGGCTACACATATGAGCCCTACTTGTTTGCTAATAAAGATGATTTAGGCAAGAAGGTGGACCATAAAACATACAGAGGGATGATTGGATCACTCCTACATCTCACTGCTATCAGACCTGACATTCTAATTAGTGTGTGCGTTTGTTCCAGAATTCAAGCAGACCCAAGGGAATCTAACTTAACTTTTATTTAGAGAATTCCCAGGTACTTGAAAGGCACTACTAACCTTGGCTTGTTCTATAAGATGTCAACTGATTACATGTTAACTAATTATTGTGATATTGACTATGCTGGAGACAAACTTGAAAGGAAAAGCACTAATGGCAATTTCACATTTATGAGTGAAAATTTAATCTCCTGGTCAAGCAAGAGACAAAGCACAATTGCAATGTCAACAGTAGAGGTTTAGGTTTTAGGGTTTAGGGTTTTAGGGTTTTAGGGTTTTAGGGTTTTAGATCTCAACTGCTATGGATGAAACATCAACTGGAAGATTACAAAATATTTGAGAATAATATTCCCATATTATGTGATAATACTTATACTATTTGTTTAACTAAGAATCCAATTCTGCATTCTATAGTTAAACACATAGAAATAAAATATCACTTTATTTGGGATTTATTTTAAAAAGGTATATTAAATATTCAGTGTGTAGATACTGAACATCAATAGGATGACATATTCACTATACCACTAGCTGAAGATAGATTTCAATTCATTAAGAAAAATTTGAACCTTACCCTTACGTTTAAATAATGTTTTGATTCATATATGTTATGCCTAGAATGGTTTAGATTTAATAAGTATGTGTTTCCTATTTTTTGTCTTGTTTATTTCCTTAAAAAAATATGATCTTCTAAATCTGTGTTGACTCTCTAGTCAACTACAAATTCGACTTTCAAGTCTTTTTGTCTGATGACAAAAGGGGGAAAAGAGATTTTGAGAACAATTTGAATGTGGACTACTTGTTGTTTGAATATAATCCTAATTGTTTAATGTTTACATATTTGGAGGAGAAATAATATGCATATGGGAAGAAAGAGGTTTTGTATAATTGTTCAGACTTAGGGGGAGCCCTATCCAATTGTCATCAATAATCCTTGTTAACAGGCAAATAAAAATAAAGATTTAAGTAATAAAACCAAGATATCAGTTTTTCTATATGCATGTATGTTTGTTGTTTTAGTTTATTTTATTTTAGTTAAATAAATTGTTATCAGAAATACAATTTTGCCATCATCAAAAAGGGGGAGATTGTTGGAACCAAGTCGGTCCCTTGAGCATATTCCTAGTGTGGTTTTGATGTTAATAAAGGTATTTTATGATAACAATTTGTTGGAGTAATGGTTTTATTAAGTGTACAACAATTAGAGCATAAAAATTGGAGGAAATGACCAGAGGAAGTCACCAGAGGAAATGAATAGAGAAAGTCACCACAAGAATATTTTGGAGGAAGTAGAGATTAGAGGAAACGAAATCAAGCCCAGTCAACGCACGTGATGTTGTGTGCGCACATCTATCTCTAAAGATTATGTGTGCCTGACTCTGAAGAATGAATTATGTTTCTGGTTAGCATGCATTTGATGAGTTTGTGCGTCTGCCTCTGAAGATCCAATATACTTTTGAAGATTCAACGTGCCTCTAGATTTTATGCCTATGATGAAAAATAATTTTAACATGCCTCTAATGAACAACAATTTTAGCATGCCATTGATGAACAATGATTTTATCATGCCTCTGATGAACAGTAATTTTAGCATGCCTCTGATGAACAGTATTTTTTGTATGCCTCTGTAGTCTGAAGCCACTATTAAAGTATGCATTTGAAGCATGTATTCTAAAGACTCTGAAGACTACAACCCGTTCCATAGTGTTGAACTAACTATGATAATGCAAAATATGTTATTTGTCCAAACCACTAATTCTAAGTCACCCAGTCTGTCTCTAACTATCACAAAAGCAAAGTATACAACATATGACTCCACCAATCAAGTCATACCTTGATGAAGAAAAGTCAATGCCTCTGATGGAAAGTCAATGATTCTAATAAAAGATAAATTTCATTTAGCGGAATCAGAATTTTTGGAAGTCCAAGCTAATGCTCGAATACATTCTCATCAAGCGTATGAAGCAAGATTCGCATGAAAAGTTTTCGAACAAAATCCATATTTGATACAATAGCAACGTTCAAAAAGATCCAGTTTGGAAACAAAATATTTCCTAAGGTGAATTTGATATACGATTCAGAAACTTAGCAAAAAATTCACAAACCCTAATTTCATCTATAAATACTGGATCAATGTTGAAGAAGAAAGTAAGCACAATAATATACAAAAAAAAACCTTATGAACTCAAAGTTCTCTAAGAACTCAGAATTCAAGGTTTCAATTTCAGCAAAGTTAGTACTTAGTACTTCATTGTAAGTGTTTAATCATTGTAACAAATACGCTTAGAAGAAGCAAACAGAAACAGTTTCACCCCCTTTGTAACCCAACTCGATAGTGGCTTTAGTTTGCCTCTAACAATTTGTAGTTTTCAGTTTGTGTAGAGAAGACTTGACTTGTATATATGGTCAATGTGTGGTTTGCCTCAAAAAGTTTGTACGTTCAGGTTGTTTTGAGATGATTGACTTGTAAGGTCAGGTGCTGTTGTAATTCAAGGTTTTGAATTAGTAGAGAAATCCTTTTGTATGAAGGGATTGAATGTAGTTACCTTGTCCAAACAATTAAGTCACCAAACTACAATCATAATTACATTTAAGAAAAGAGTTTTAAAATTAGACAAACAAAATCTCCCCCTCCCCCAGAATGATTTCTTTGGAACGTTAGGAGAGGAGAGGGTTCACGATTGAAGAGGAGAGATCACAAGGGTTTAATTAGGAACAATATAAGGCGCATGTGGTTTTTTTTGTGTTTTGTTATTTTTATACATTTACAACATTTTTTTGTCAAAAGCGCTTTTAAAAGAATATGTGTTTTTTAAGTTCTACTGTTATAGTTGTTTTTATAGCTGTTTTTATAGTAAACGCAATTAAATATGCCTTATAAATTCTAAATTGTAGTTAGTTTGACAAACGCTTGTAGAAAAAGTATTGAATAAGGGTTTGTGTTATTTTAAAATAAAAAATACAACATCATTTGTAGTTAACAAACATTGTTGAAAATACACTATTAAATTCAAATTTTAGTGTAGTATATATTATAATCACAATACATTTCAATACTCACCTTCATATAGACCTTCCTTTCCCTTTGAACTTTCATTGAAAGACACAACAAAAAGTAACACAATGAGCAAAGTAAATAGTTTTTGTCTTCTTCTATCCTTTCTCATTGTTCTTTCATACTTTGTGATTGAAATCCATGGAAACAAACAAGTAAAAGCTCTTGACAAACTTCAAAAGGAAAAGTATAGAGGAAAATCACAAATTGATAGGAGTGATGAATTTGAGGTAGAAGAGGTTGTGAATTATGATGATATTGTTAATACACAAGAGAGTCTCAAAGAGAAAGATAGGATTGTTAGGCTTCCAGGGCAGCCCTTAGTGAAATTCTCTCAATTTGGAGGGTATGTCACATTGGATAAATCAGCTGGTAGTGCTTTTTACTATTACTTTGTTGAAGCTCACAATTCTAAAGAAACACTTCCCCTTCTTCTTTGGCTCAATGGAGGTAAAAATTAATTATCATTTAATTTTTTATTATTATTATTATATTAAGTTGATCTAAGTATTTTAAAATTTAGAATACTCTCATACAAATCTATTTATATTTTCTTTTTTGCAATAACGACACACATTGTACGCGTACAACAACCACTTAGTATGCATCTTCTTAGTTATGTTGAAGTAACCTCAAATTAATATGAAAACAATTTTTGTGGTTTATTTAATTTAATTTGAAGTCTTTCTTTATGTTCTTTATTATCACATCTTAAAGGAGATATGATTTACTGCTAAATGAATATGTACCATAAAAAATCATAAAGAACATGACCAAGAAAATTTGCCACATACATCCAATAGAAACTTCTCCTTTTCTTTTACTAAACTAGAGACGTCTAAGTCTAAAGTTTAACCTTATTAATTTTAACCAATTTTAATAAAATATTTCATTTATTTTTATTTTTATTTTTCATCAGAGTCATCTTAAAATTACTAAAACAGTTGTTTTAAGTCTTAAAAAATAAAATTTTTATCTAATAAAAATATCTCTAAAAATATTTATAAATAATTAATATTATCTCGACAAATATTAAATTAATTGAGTTAATCAACAATTAAAAATTAAATATTATATAAATTAATTATATTAATTTAATAAAATTAATACTGTTTAAATAAGTAGGTCACAGTTAATAAAAAAAAATAAGTGGCTTACTTTTATTAAAAAAGTTATAATTTTTCTTTTATGCCGTCAAATTGAGAACCACTTGGTTGTTTAAGTGGTAGGGTAACATCGTGCTCGTGGTTTAGTGGGCAAAAGCATTAAGATATAAATAAATAAGTATTCATTATTGTGGTTAATTAATTACATTATGATTTCACATTTTATTAGGTCCCGGATGTTCATCTCTAGCTTATGGAGCAATGCAAGAATTGGGACCTTTCAGAGTAAACAGTGATGGCAAAACACTTCACCAAAATAGATACTCATGGAACTATGGTAATTAAATAAAATAAAATAAATCATTAAATTCTCTTTTTATTTATTTTTTAGTATATTACCAAACAAATAATTTTAATTAAGTATTTAACTAATAAATTACCCAATTGGGTTTTGAAGTTGCAAATGTTTTGTTCGTGGAGTCCCCTGTTGGAGTAGGATTTTCTTATTCAAATACATCCTCAGATTATAGTAAAAATGGAGACAAGAAAACAGCTTCATATAATTATTTATTTTTGGTAAATTGGTTGGAAAGATTTCCAGAATATAAAAATAGAGATTTCTATATTTCTGGAGAAAGCTATGCTGGGCATTATGTTCCTCAACTTGCACATACCATTCTCTATCATAATAAAAAGTCAAAAAAGACAATCATCAACCTCAAAGGAATCTTGGTATGTCATCTTTTCATTCTTCCCCTATTTTTTTTTTTTTTACTGTACGGAGTCACACTTGAAAATTCAAACATACAATAAAAGAGATTTTAGTATTACAATAGTTTAATCAAAGTGCTTATTTAACAAGTAATATTATTTATGTATAAACTATTTTTATTATTCAAATTAAACTATGCATAAATTTTATATAAGTGGTTGGTATGTTTAAATTATTTTAATGTACTTTTTTTGTAAAAATATAGTTTCTCAATATTTGTTTTGTTAAGTTATTTTAAATAAAGTTTTCAAATATTTATATAATTATTTTATGTTTTAAAAGCTTTAACAAAAGGCTACCATTTTGAACAACCTTTTTTATGTTATGATGGAATTGGTTGTTTTCATAATTCTTATTTCTATTGGTTCAGGCCAGGCCACTTCTGTTTGAGTGGGTCCAAGATTTTGATTATTTATGGCTCATGATTGGCTTATTAAATTATTTTGGATTGGGTAATGAGAAAGGTGTAAGAAGAGAATAATAGAAGGAAAAGATAGTAAAAGAGATAAAGTAAGAGATGTACTGATTGGTAGCTAATGTAATAGAAAAAAAAGTATTAAAAAATAATGAAATATATAAATAGAGACATGAGAAAAAGTATTAAAATTATCAACAACATAAAATAAAACTTTTTGTGGGCATTATAGCATATATGTTGATATTTTGATTATAAGATAAGAAAGCAAGTGTTGATAATAATGTTTTTTAGTTTGTATTATTTAGGTGCTACTAATTGTGATGTATGCCACAACAACTAGAGTGAGTTGTAGATATGGATATTTAAAATATTAACAAAATTGGAAAAAGTA
>JBBPBR010000003.1:50726423-50746940 GCA_037974775.1 Cicer pinnatifidum
TTTTTATTGAGAATTGAACTCAAGACCTCCCACTTTTGTAACCAATTATCTTTTGGATAAATTTTGATTATAATTTGTACAAAAAAATCATTTATAACTGTAATTGTAATCAAATAAAGATAGATGGAAAAGGAAGGGTTAAAAAAAATTATAAAAAAACTTATTTTACAGAAAATCTCTAAAAGATGAATGGCTTTATATAATTTTAAAAAAATTATTTAAAAATTTAAACAAACTGGCCCTTAATTATCAACTTCTTATTATTTTTATCATATATACTTAAAATAAACTAACTAATTATGATGCCAATGTAATTCCTCTGTTAATAATGTACACTTTAGTTTACCAATTTCATCGAAAAGTGCCCTAGTTCGGAGAATATTTAAAAAAAAAAAAAAACTATTAAGAAAAAAGGAAAAACATAAATTAAACAAATAAATTATTTATATGCACATTGTGCAGATAGGAAATGCAGTGATCAATGATGCGACAGACTCAGCAGGAGCGTGGGATTATCTTGCTAGTCATGCTATAATATCAGACCAAGCAGCTTATGATATCAACAATGTTTGTGATTTCTCATTAGATAATCTGACAAGTGAGTGCAATGCAGTAGCTGATGAAGTCCACAATGATTTTTCATACATTGATTTATACAACATTTATGCGCCACTATGCAATAATGACTCTCTCACAACCAAGCCCAAAAAGCCCTCTGTAAGCTTCATATTTTTCCAAATATATTTTTAGTCTCTAAAATTATTATTTTTTTATATTATTTTTAATTTCTTAAAAAAGTTATTCATATTTAATTTTCAATTTAATGATTTAAGTGAAAATTTACTATTATGTTTAATTTGTAAAATCACTAATTGGGAGACTGAACATTAATATAATTTTTGTGGGAACTAAATTTGATATTCATAAGAGATTAAAAAAATATTTAATCTTTTTGAATAATTTTTAATTTTAAAATTTATGAAATATTTTGTGTATTTAATTTTGTTTAAGAAAATGCATGATTATATGAAGTAGAATATAATTAATAATGGGCCTTGTTTATTTGTTTTGTAGATTGTAACTGATCCATGCAGTGAATCATATGTCCATGCTTATCTTAATAGAGAAGATGTTCAAGAGGCCCTTCATGCTAATGTCACCAAGCTCAAATATGAATGGACTTCATGCAGTAGCAGTGCCATTAGATCATGGGTTGATAGTTCTTCAACAGTTCTTCCCCTTTTGCATGAATTCCTCAATAATAGCCTTAGGGTTTGGGTTTTCAGGTTAAATATTCATTCCCCTTTTTATAATATTTGACAACGAAAAATTATAAAATACTTTTTACTAACACTATTTTAATTTGAATGGAATTTATACTTCACTTTTAAAAATAAGTGTTACCAAATAATTTACTTTAATAGAACTACGATGAATTTCACCAAATCATCAAATAGTACGTGATATAATCTATTGTTAATTATCTTTTCTTTTTTTATCTTTATTTTATCTTTAAAATTCTAATATTATTTGGGATTAACTATAATTTTAGTCCCTATAAAATTATATTCTTTTTTAAAGTTTAGTCTCTATATAAATTTTGTTTTTTTTTTATTAACTATTTTTAAATAAATGAATATTTTTATCCTTACATCAATTTTAGAAAGACTAAAAACATTTAACTTTTTTATTTTATTTTTCTTCTCTTATGTAATACATCATTAACTTCTGGACATGTAAATATTCACAAAATCTGATTATTTACCTTTTGTTAATACAGTGGTGACACAGATGGAAGCGTTCCTGTTACTTCAACTAAGAATGCACTGAAAAAGTTGAACCTTCCCATTAAAACTGTTTGGCACCCTTGGGTTGCCTATGGAGAGGTAATGTAAAAATTGTTACTTACACCCCCTAGCAGTAAATGAATGTTAGGCAAATATAATTGAAATGAACAAATAATCATGTGGTTACTTTGACATTTTAATCAATTAAAATATATATGAATTTAAATCTCCTACAGCAGCTGCATGGTGTAACAAATGGGAAGTCCGTTTGATTTCGAGATGAATTTGTAATGCCGGTGTGGATGATCCAAACACTTAGTAAATGAAATAAGAATTTGATTTGATAATAAAACTCTGTTTGACACAGGTTGGTGGCTATACAGAAGTATACAAGGGAGACCTAACATTTGCAACAGTAAGATTTGCAGGACATCAAGTGCCAAGTTACCAACCAGCAAGGGCTCTTTCATTGATTAAACATTTCTTAGATGGCACTCCTCTTCCTAGTCCCAAAAGTCAAGCTTAGTTCCAATGAAACAAAAAAATTCAATTGTATTTGGATTTCTTAGACTCACTTATCTTTCATTGGTATTATTATGACTTGTATAAATATAATCATAATTGTTAATAAAATTTCCAATTTGCCTTCACACATTTTTTTTAATGCATAATATATTAGTTAGGCCTGATTAAAATTTAGAAAACATTTTCCAATTTTTTCTTATTTGTTGACAATTATAAAAATATCATTTTATTTTCTGTATTTAAATGTGTGTAAAAGTTATTATCACGAATTTAAATGTAAATATTATATAAAAAAAAGTATAAAATATTCCAATTATAATCATTGATAAAACCAATTCTTAAATAGTTTCAAGTCTAATAATTGGAAGGAAAAAAAATCAATTATTGAAGACAGAAATGAAACAATATATACCAACAAATTTGAGATTAGATTTTGAATTTGTAGTCAAGTAGTTCACTTATTCAGTTTTGTATACATTCGACAAGATATATACCCACAAAAGCTACTGTTGAAATAGGCAAAAATTTATGATTGCCCAAATTAGTTTATGTACATCTGACTAATTGTTAAATTTCAACACAATCTTCTTCCTCATCATCCTTGTCCCAATCCAATGAAAATAAGGTGGCTGATTTCATTAACTCTGTCAATCCAGTGAGATCCTCTAAGTACGTAGGATGATTAATTGCTTCAAGTATGAACTCCATTTCTCGGCTTCTATATTCCGATACAACCTGAATGTTGCAGTTATACAAAAAGGGGATTAGTAAAATGATAATGATAGGTTTAACAAACTTAAATAGCTTTGTTGTGACCTGGAAATTAAAAGCAACCAACAGGTCCCACAAATGTACAAAAAGTTTAACACTTGCACAAAACTCATGTATACTGCTGGTCAAAGGGGTGGAAATTGTATCCACTTTCCACACTATCAGTGTTATCGATGGCGGATGGCAGACCATGGCTTAAGCCAAAAACCCACCATTTTTAGCCGTCATATCCACCATTAAAACGAGTTGTCAAAAAACGTCATAGCAGTTGCCAAAAAATCCATCACAGCAATCCACCAACACTACACACTACTAGTAAAGAGAACTGTGATTTCGCAAAATGTCCAACATAGCGACTAATTTTTCGAGTGTTTATCAACTAAAATTAACTAATGTCAGAGGGTCGCAATTTCACAAATGCATCTCAATAATTGGGGCCGGTAATTTTGATTTTTACTACTCCTAATCCTCCCTCCATGTTCCTAAATCCTTTTTCCAATTCTTTATTTCACTATTTCTTCTCGATACAAAAATATTCTTTCACTTTTTACTAATTGCACATTAGGAAGTTAATATTAAAATCACGTTAGCACAAGCACAGTATCAAATTTATGTCTTAGGTGTTCCATGAAAAACATCTAAAGCACTGCCGGAGGCAATATAAACAACGAACATTACCGGACATTATTCATCATTCAGACTTACTGTATGGCAACATGCTGTGCAGCTGGAGGAGGAGTAACCTATAAGGCTCATTTGAGAAAATTGAGAAAGGGAACCACGAATCTGATGAGGTAAAATGCCAAGAGGGTTCTCACTAGCTCCAGTGACACTGTTGCTTATATCAGCCTCTGCAAATATCCTGAAAAAACAATTGTTGTGAATATCTGAATTTCATGTAGGATACATAAAGTAGGTTGAAATTCCTTTTCAATGTTCTTCGTGAAAAAGAAAAAAAATCAATGTTTGCAGAATTACCCTTGAGGGTGATGCAAAATCCCTACTAGAAGTTCAACAGCAAGTGCTGAAGCAATAGGAGCTAGCCCCGGTCGGGTCACAGTACATTGCTGGTCCAAAGTGCGGTTCGATGTTGACTGCAGAAACCATGTAAGAATTAGTCATATATGTTATTTACATCTGTTTGAACGTCACAACATAATGCTGGATGGTAATTACATCAGTTGGTGCAACAACATCGTTGCAGAAATAGCATCCCAATCTATGTTTTCCATTTGCATCATTTACACTCAAATTAGCAGATGAAGAACTAGATGCTTTGGCACTTGTGTCACAGGCACTACTGAAGGGACCAGCTCCGTGGCGCATCACCAAGAAACTTTCAAAACCTAGGGCTGCAGTAATTGTAACCTGCAAATATATATAAATAATAATGTTAGTTAAGGATGAGCAATGAAACTATTAATGGAATAACTGCCATAAAGTATACTTTGGTTTAAAATGTGAATCACGTGTTACACAGTGATATATTAAGTATAAAGAACTAACATATATGCTACTAAAAAGTAAAAAGTGTGCAACCTTGTTAGCATTGGCACAGAGAAGTGTTGGGAGCCATCGACTTTCCCTTGTATCAGTCAATAAAAAAACTGCATCATGAGCATCAATCAAATCGCGCAAACGTCTGCAATCATCGAGCACACTATCTTGTTCCTGGCTATGTACTGGATGTCCAGGCATTGGTATTGCCATAACAATGCCTTCAGCTTCCTGAAAAAGAACAAAAAGCATGCAGGTATGTGAAAAATGTCATAATAGGGTTTAGCTTCAAGTGAAGTCTTCGTGATTGATGATCTACCACTGCTGGAAATATCCGTTTGAGACTTTCAACTGCTGCTGTAGCTTTAAATTCTCCACCATTAAGACAGTTATCCAAAGTATAAAGAGACTGCCTCAATGGATTAGACATAGCCACCCTGCCATTGTCAACTAGAGTAATTTTTCGAACACCCCATGCCTGCAGGGATAAATGTAAGTTACCAAGAATTGAAAAAATTGAAACAACAACAACACGGTTTTCTCAATACTCACCATAAGCATGCGCGCCACCTGGCATCCGAGTGTACCTGCTCCGAGGAGAAGACACTTTAGGGAAGACAAGGCACTCAAGTTTAGAGATGGCAAAGCACGCCACCTCATAAGCTTTAAATTCAAATCTGCAGCAGATACGGCCAACCTATAAAGACACATTTAAAATGGTGATTCAAAATACTAGATATGCTGAAAAAGTAAATAGCAATGTAGCATTACCGAATAAAACCTAGACTGGAGAAAATAAAGTAAAAAAGGAACCTGGTTGGATCCATGGACTGTGCAAGGCTAATACACCTAGGTACTTTTCTCCCCTTATTAAGTTCCCATCCAACTGTATTAGGCACAGCATCTTTCCACCCTATATAGTACTCCTTACAAATTAGAAACCCAACACACTAAAAAGAAAAGAGATACCAACATTGTAATTAATGCAACTCTACCTTGTGGAACTGTTAATAATGCTTCACCAACAAGGGACAAACCCATATCTGCAAAACCACGGTTCTCTCTGTAGCAGAAGAATCGAACAGACTTGAGATTCCATCTTGCAGAAATAAGTGCTAAGAAGTTGCGCAGAGGCCATCCAGGATTATTTGTCAGATGGCATGGGTCATAAAATCCAAAGAGGATCTGCCAATAGAATCTAGTAAATTTCACAAACACGTCTATAGTTTCACATCCAGTGAGTTCTAGGTATGACTATAAAAAAGGAAACTTCACAAATATCGCAATTAACTATTATAATTTATAACCAGAGATTGAAAAAGAGACCTTGTGAGCATCACTCTGACAAGCTTCCCAGTCCTTCAGTAGCCTAACAGTAGCACGTGAGTTTGGATCTATAGTTACTAAAAAGAATGGGACATCTGCCACACATTCTCTACTATTAGGCAAAGCATGCCGAGTTAAGAGGAAGGAACAGAAGCGATAAACGAGATTACTTCCAGGCGTTTGAGGAAACCAAGAGATTTATACCTGCCGTTGATTTTGAACTTCGCCATTCATTACAGGCTGCGGAGAGGGATTCTGCCTATCATTTTGCCAAAAAAAACAGCATCAACATCCATGAAAATAATGATCACAACACCAAACAACAAGTGCTTAAAAGAATGTAACTCAGAGAACCTCTGCTGTGCTCAACCACTGAGAAGCTGGACTTAGATTAACCACAGTTGCAGGAGGATCAAGCATGAGAGCAGGGAAAGCAAACCAGTAATGGAAACTCCACTTTTTCAAGTCTGCAAAAGAAATAAGAAGGAATCTTGAAAGTACTGAACAGTCCTCCACAGCTCTTCCAGTTTGAATGTCATCCCATATCTAATTAAACAACAAACGGTAAAATTTTGTGAGACTGATTTTTTTAGTCAAACTTGTTCATGTTCAATTATCTCATCTTGTGATGTCCAAATTAACTGAACAGTTTACCTTTCTTGCCTCTTCCTTTAACAGATTCTGCTTATCAAGTGCATGGAAGCTCTCCACAGTATTAGTGTTGTAAAGCGTCCCTGAAACAGAACATCTGTTCCTGTTTCCGTGGCTTGGTTCTGGTATTAATGATGCTTCGCATGATTCAGAAGGTAAAGATTCAGCTAAAAGAGTTAAATAATTTGATACTCGAGGGTGTGAGCAAGGTGCATAGAAACCTGCAATCAAGTCAGATCATAAGCACTTGCTTAAGTGTTTGAAAGAAGCACATTGAAAATAAGTAATGACATCTCATAAGTTATCCCAACAATAAAGCTTAAAGTCTATCCATAAACACTTATACGAAGAAATAGCTTATACTTAAAACACTTATATACTATAAAAGGTCATTGGACAAACACTTAATTCAACTGTTAAACCAATTTCTCCCCCAACATGGTTTATTGGTTTATACTGCAGTTTTGAATTTTGGAAAAAAATCATAGCCCTGTTTGGATAAACAAACTAACTAAGCACTTATAGAATAAATGCTTATCATATAATCATATAAGTGCTTATGCTTAAGCTATTTCGATAACAAAAAATAAAATAAAGTCAAATTGTTTTCATATTTAAAAGCTATCCTGGAGAACTTATGGAAATACGCTAAAAAGGCTTATGGACATGTCATAAAGTTGTTTTCATAAACTCTTCTAAACAGTCTTACAAGTGTTTACGCCATTAGCTAAGCTCAAATAAGCAAATCCAAACAGTCCCATATTAGAATTAGAGAAAAATACCAATGCATTGTGAGTGTAAAATCTTCTTTTACCATCATCCAATCACATATTATCACTGTACCACTTTGTTACATTAAGAGTTTAAATTTGATACATGGTCAATGTAAAAAAAATTTCACTGTCATGAAATCACAGTCACTAATGTGTGTGACTTTAAAGGTAGTTGTGAATAAATTCAAACATTTTTAATGATATTACACTTATGATTCATTGATAGTGTAAAATATCTTTATATTATTTGCTAAAATATCTGAACAAACATCTATGAGATTAGATGACAATGTAGAATTTCTTTACATTTTGTGTGTTAGAAAACCCATGAATTAGATTCCAAAGAAAGAACACTTTTACTAAAGACTAGGAGAGAAATCTCTCCTCCAAGGATTTCCCCTTAACAATAGAGACTATACTCTACTCAACAATTGATTACAATATTCAAAGATATCCTAAACTATCTATATGACCTATTTATTTGATCCATAGGTTGCGGCTTTGATCCTTGTTAGTGCCAATGGAAGCAGGCAAAAGTAAATCTCTTTGTAAGTGCTAAGTGAGCCCAAAGGTCTTCCCTACCATCATCCGGGGCACCATCTCCTCTCCCAAAATTTCAGTAACAAAAAAAAATCTTATTTATACACAAGTCCAAACTACCTCAACCAACTAACTATAATAACTCTTAACTATAAACAGCTGTAATATATATTATTCTAGATCCTAACAGTGTGTATATCCATTAAACACAGAATTAATATATATTAATTAAAGGAAAAAAGTTATTAGTTAGGTTAAATAATTTTCAGTGAGGGGGATTTTTCATAAACTAACTAGTATTTCTTTTAATGTTGTGAGCTTGCATTTCCTTTTAGTGCAAACAAATTTTAATTAAAAATTTACTATTATAAGAGTTTAAAACAAAAACAAGAATAAAGAGAAGAACCAATTATGGGTAACGGAGAATCATCAATGCCAAGTTTGTTGAGCTTCAAAGAAGACAATCTGTGCCAGAAGCCTTCATCGACGGAGCTTTGCATCGGGGCAAATTGCAGCAAAGATTCCTTCATGATGGGATCTTCCATGGTTGTTTCCTTCAAGATCCGTTGTTGCGTTCTAATTCATCAAGTTTCAAAAATCAAAAGGATTTGGATTTTTAGCAAAATCCATATTTCTTTGAATCGCGTTTGTTCAGTCAACGAACGTTTGCTTTCGTGTTCGTTATCGTCAAAGCAAAGGAACTTCTGTTTAATGGGCCTTATAGACTTTATTTATCATGAGCCTATATTTTGGGTGATGCTTATTCCACGCAAATATTATCTGCACCCCCACTGATATACCTATCCCTGTAATATTTTAAAATGCCAACTTTATCTTTGAAATTTCTTATTATTTTACAAATTTAAAATCATCTTTTTATTTTTTTACCATTCAAATATTTTCAAATTAATCGATTCAAGTTTTTCGATATGTAATAGATTTTTAAAAACTACCGAATTTCTTTTATAAGATTTCCGGTACAGAAGGTTGAAACCGAAAACCTTTAAAAAAGTTTTCCAATACATAAGATTAAAAAGGTGTGAATCGAAAAACTTTTCAAAAAAAAAATTCGGTATAGAAAGTTGAAAAGTTATGTATCAGAAACCTTTAAAAAAAATTCAGTATAGAAGGTTGAAAATGTAAACTATCTGAAAAAATTTCACAAGTTTTCTGGTAAAGTCTTCTGTACCGAAAAACTTATGAAAGAGTTTTCCAGTATACACGTATTTTATTTTTTTGAAATTATTTTAAAAAAAAATATTTAATTTATTTATATAAATTTTAACATATATAGATAAATCGCTACTATTATGTGATAAAACATATTATCAATATTTTCGACACAAACCATATATGAATAATTATAATTAATATCATAAAAACCTATATTATGATTAATTATTATAATTTATTTTATATTTTACTTCAGATATTTGATACACGTAAAGGTGTTGACAAACTTTCGATGCTCCTTATTAATACATCATGAGTTTTAGGGGAGATGTTAGATAATAAAAAAAGACTAAACTACTCTCACTACTAACAACTAGTAATAATAATATCATCTAACATCTCCCCTAAAACTCATGATGTATTAATAGGGAGTATCGAAAGTTTATCAACCAATAATCGAAAATATTTAATGTTATGTGTCTTTGTGAACAAATCAACAAACTGCAAAGAAGAGGAGATAAATGGTAAAGTAATTATCCATGTTGAACATGATGACGAGTAAAATGACAATCGATCGCAATGTGCTTGGTTCGTTCATGAAAAACCGAGTTATTAGCAATTTGAATAACACTCTTGTTATGGCATGGCATCGGAGTTGGCTTAAAATTGTGTGTTATGAATTTAACAAAGAGTACGAAGAATAGATGTCCAATGTAGTGTAGTGAGAGATACAACAAATTGACTAACAACATGAACAACATAAGCAGCATCAGGTTTAGTAATCGTAAGGTACACTAGGTTGCCAATTATGAACAATGGACTTGATAAACAATGAAGAATCATGTTCAGTGGAACGAAAACCAATATATGTGATCACAGTAGAGAATTTCTCAAACCAAGCTCAAGGAGCATGTTTAAGACAATAGAAAGCCTTTTTAACTTACATGTTTCCACCTGATTATGAGTAACCCCTTGAGGAGGGACATATAGACTTCTTCATGAAGTCCGCTATTTAGAAAGGCATTTTGATATCCATTTGAGAAAAATGTCACTCGAAAATAAATGCAACTGCAATAAGAGTACAAATAGTGGTCATCATGTCCATAGTAGCAAAAGCTTCTTCATAATCCATACCATATTGTTGTGTTAGTCCTTTAGCAACAAGACGAGCTTTGAAACACTCAATTAACCCATTAGACTTAGTTTTGATCTTGTACACCAACGAGACCCGATAACACATTTTTCAAAAGAAAGATGTATTAGTTCTTAAGTATCTATATTGTGTACTGCATAATGGTCTTCTGCCATAACATGTTGCCAAAGAGTCAATAATAGCCTCTTTATAGGAATAAGGCTCAGAAAAACTTTGAATAAAAGTTAAGAAATAAGCAAATGAAGTAGAGTATGTGGAATAAACAAAATTAGGCAATTGAGTAGACTTATGGTGATGAAAGGGATAACGAGGAGGCGAAGATGAAGACGAAGGATCAATAATTTTAGGAGGTGATTGGACAGTCGAAGGGAGAAGATTGATGTCATCACCTAGAATAGTAGTATATATCCTACACCTGGAATAGTAGTATATATCATTGGACATAGATATTGGAACAAAATTGATTTTATACTAAGAGCTTTATGTTAACAAAAGTATTTTATGCGAACAATATATTTGACTTCACATAGTATGAAAGATGATACATGTTTAATAAGACAACCTAAAATAAGATTTGATTCAAATTTATAATTGAAGAAAATCTTTGACCATGCTAAAAAGAATATTTCATCAAGATTTATCCACTAGAAGATATGAATTATTTACAAGAAGATTTATTCAGAATTTATCACAAGAAGATATGAATTATTTATAAGAAGATTTGATCAAGATTTTTCAACTAAAAGATATGAATTATTTAAAAGAATATTTCATCAAGATTTATCACAAGAAGGTATGAATTATTTACAAGAAGATATGAATTATTTATAAGAAGATATGATCAATAATTTTTACAAGAAGATACATCTATTATTTGCAAATATATGATTCAAATTTTGACAAAGGTTAAAACACTGAATTGGACTTAGTCATATTCCTACTTGTGAAAGTTCAAGACCCGACCACTATGTTCCCGCCCAGATCATAGCAAGCAATAGGAAGGAATGATGCCCTAACACTGAATTGAATGTGTTTTATGTGTTAAGGATGAAAAACAACTTAAGAAGCATAGGCCAGCTGATTTAGAAAGGATTTCAGGTGATTATGAAGAATGATGCTCTAGAAATATATGATGGACAAAAGAAGATGATATTGAAGGTTCCTCTCTTAAATGTTTTAAGGCAAAGAGCTCAGTTGATGCAAATTGGTTGTGGCATTCAAGGTTTGGCCATCTGAATTTCAGGAGCTTGCAACAACTAGAAACAAAGAAGATGGTCAATGGCATTCATATGATCGATTTTCCTAAGAAGGTGTGTGATGTGCTTATGGTAGGAAAACAATCAAGGAACTTCTTCAAATCACAAGTGCAAGCAAGATCAAAGGATTGTCTTGAAGTGGTTCATAGTGACATATGTGGACCAGTTGAGGTGCTATCATTAGGAGGTAATAAGTACTTCATAACATTTGTTGATAAATTTAGTAGAATGTTGTGGATTTATTTGATAAAGACCAAAGATGAAGCATTTGAAATATTCAAGAATTTGAAAGCGAAAGTTGAAAAACAAAGTGGAAAAACTACCAAAATGTTAAGGACAAATCGAGATGGTGAGTATACATCACATGAGTTTGAGGAGTTTTGTGTTAAAAATTGAATTAAACATGAAGTGATTACCCCCTACACACCTCGACATAATGGACTGGCTGAAAGAAGAAACATAATTATCCTAAGCATGACTAGAAGTATGTTAAAAGGAAAAGAATTGTCAGACAAGTTATGGTGTGAGGCTGCATCAATTGATGCCTATATCTTGAATATGTGTCCAACAAAGAAGTTGCCATATGAGATTTTGAGTGGTAGGAAACTAGCAGTAAAGCACTTAAGGACATTTGGTGTTCTATGTTTCAAGCATGTGTCTCAATAGAAAAGAAGAAAGTTGCAAGACAAGAGTGAAGCCATGATCTTGGTTGGGTATTATCCAACTAGTGCATACAAAATGTATGATCCTACTAAAGAAAAGATTTTAGTTAGTAGAGATGTAAAAATAGTTGAGCAAGAAAATTGGGACTAGATGTAGAAAGCTAGCAGCATCAGCCAGCTCTAGGACTAGAGACAGGATGCAGGCAACACCAGCCAACACTGGGAACAAGAGACCAACAGCAACAACCATCATACAAACATTATTGTACCAATGCAAAATGATCATCATGCCAGTGGAGACACAATTGAAGAATGGATATAATCAAGCAGATCTTAGAGAGCAAGGCAACCACCAACACATTTAGAAGAATTTGAAGTATACAATGACAATGAAATTAACAACAGTGGATATCTAAATAGCGAATAAGCTATGAAGATAGGACCTTGGAAGAAAACAATGATAGAAGAAATCAAGGCAACTGAGAAGAATCAGAATTGGTACATGGCTGACTTACCTCCATAACATAAGCAAATTTGAGTGAAATGGGTCTACAAACTCAAGTTGAATCCAGATAGAACAATTGCTAAAAACAAATCTAGATTGGTTGCCAAAGGATTCTTACAAAGGGTAGGCATAGACTATTATGAAGTGTTTGCTCCAATGGGATGGATTAAGACAATCAGACTAGTAATAGCCCTAGCTAGTGCTAAAGGTTGGTTGATGTGCTAGCTTGATATTAAATCTTCATTTTTGAATGGATTGCTTGTAAAAGAAATGCATGTCTCTCAACCACCAGGATTTGTGATCAAGGAAAATGAGGATAAAGTGCTTAAATTGAGGAAAACTCTATATGGCTTCAAACAAGCCCCAAGAGCTTTGAACAAAAGAAATGACTCATTCCTAATCAACATTGACTTCATCAAGTGCATAGTAGAATATGGAGTTTATGTGAAATATTACATACTGGATCGAGGGACAACAATGCTCTTATTGTGCCTGTATGTGGATGACTTACTGATCATTGGCAGCACCAGAGACAAAACTGGCTTATTTCTTGGGAGTGGAATTCACTGAGACAAAAGTAGGGTTAGTGATGGATTAAAGGAAGTATGTTGGAGAAATATTGAGAGGATTTGACATGGTTGGCTGCAACCCTTGATGTCACTCCAATTGAAATCAATGCAAATTTAGGGAAAAACGTTGAAAAGGAATTGGCTAACACTACTCTATTCAAGCAAGTTGTTGGATACCTAAGGTACTTGTGCAACACAAGACCTGGCCTTTTCTATAGCCTGGGTTTCATTAGCAAGTTCATGGAGAGTCCCAAGCACTCTCACTGGATTGCAGTCAAGAGAATCATGAGATACATTCAAGGCACTTTGGAACATGGAATTTTATTTGCAATATAGTTAAAGCAATGAGATATATACTTAGTAGTAGAGGCAAAGCTTGGTAGGGACAATGCCCTCATTAAAATTAAGAAATTACAATTATACCTTAAACCTAAATCTCCCTTCCTCTATCTTCCAGTCTTCATCTCTCTCTCCCTCTTGCTTTATGAACGATTACACGATTCATGATTCCGCCTCCGCCTCCACTTTGTGGCTTTAACTCTGAAAGAATAAGTATGTGATATACTTTCTCGATATAATGTTGATGTTTCTAACATGTGTGGTCAATGGTATGATGGTGCTAGTAATATGAGAGGAGAATGGAACGGTTTACAAGCACTATTTATGAAAGATTGTCCTTATTTATACTATGTCCATTATTTTGTTCATCGATTGCAACTTGCTTTAGTTCCTGCATCAAGAGAAGTTGTTCCAATTCATAAATTTTTTTAGAAGCTAACTTTTATAGTAAATGTTGTTTGTTCTTCTAGTTAGTGTCATGATGGGTTATAAGTTGCTCAATTAGAGGGAATTGCACATTTGCTAGAAACTGATGAGATTGTAATTGGTAAAGGTATAAATCAAATTGGTACTTTGAAACGAGCTGACGATACTCGTTGGGGATCATATTTCTCTTCTATTTGAAGCTGATAAATATGTATGAGGCAACTTGTACTGTTTTAAAAAAATATTACAAATGAAATATCAAGTTATTCTACACATGAGATGTTGATAGTGCCTATAATTATTTGAAGGCGTTTGATTTTATATTTATCTTGCATTTAATGAAAGAAATTATGGGGATAACTGATATACTTTGTCAAATCTTACAACAATAATCTCAAGATATAGTTAATGTCATGTGTTTGGTTGGAACAACAAAGTCTCTTATTCAAGCATTAAGAGAAGAAGGTTGAGATGCATTATTTACTGAAGTGAAGACTTTTTGTGAAAAACATGATATTGAGATTCCTAATCTCAACGATGTTCATTCAACAACAAGATTTGGACACTCTCGTCTTCAATAAGTTCAGGTTACAATAGAGCATTATTTTATAGTTGAAATATTTTTTATTGCCATTGATCAACAATAACAAGAGTTGAATAACATATTTAGTGAGCAAGCAATGGATTTGTTAACTCTAAATTGTGCTTTGACTCTTGAGGATAATTATAAAGCTTTTAACTTTGAAAAAATTTGCACTCTAGTTGAAAAATACTACCCTGTGGATTTCAATATGCAAGAGAAGATTAATTTGAAATTTCAACTCCAACATTTTTTGGTTGATGCTCGTCAAGATTTAAATTTGAAGAATTTATCAATTATCCAAGAATTGTGCTCATGTTTGGTTGCAACTGAAAAAGTGCAAAAAATTTACTTGATTGATAGACTACTTCATCTCATCATGAATATTTCGATTTCTACTGCCACGACTGAAAGATCTTTTCAGCAATGAAAATTATTAAATTTAGGTTAAGAAACAAGATGGAGGCTGACTTTTTGGCAGATAGCATGACGATTTATATTGAAAGAGAAAAATTGCTGCAAGTATTAGTTATGTGTTTATTATTGATTATTTCAAGTTAATTAAATAGCGTAGAGCATTACTTTAAGGTATTCTTAAGTCATGTAGTTAAATTATTTGATACTTCACTTTGTGTTTATTACAACTTAATTTTTTGCTATATAATATTATTTGTATATTTAATTTATACATTATATTTTTATGTCGGTCATCCCAAGCTTTTTAGTCAAGTTATGTCAGTGCTTAGTAGGCTATTCATATTTTGATTGGTGTTGAGATAAGAATGATAGAAGAAGCACATCAAGTTAGGTAGTAAAATTCATGAAATCTTCAATAACATGGAGCTCAAAAAAGCAGTCAGTCATAACATTGTCATCATGTAAAGCTAAATATATTGTTGGCAGCTATGCAGCCTGCCAGGAATTATGGTTGGAAACTTTGATGGGAGAATTGAAGGTTGATGTATGCAAACCAGTGCCATTGATGATTGACAACATCTCAACCATAAATCTAGCAAAGAATCATGTATCTCATGGAAGATGCAAGCTAAAACTCATATATTGGCAAACTGAAATGCAAGTGGCTGACATTATAACCAAGGAATTGAGAATAAATAGATTTGAGGAGTTAAGACAAATGCAAGGTGTAGTATCATTTAGATACTTGAATTAAGGGAAAGTGTTAGATAACTTATAACAAGTAAGGCATTAGTTGTATGTGGTAACTAACTAACTAATCACTCAATTAGTTACAATTAGTTAGTTAGATTGAATATGGATAACTCATATATAAATAGCATATTCAATTCATTCAATATACAAGCCCTCATATGTTTATGTTTCTTGCACTTGAAGTAACAACTTTGAAAGCTAAGATGTTTTAGATAATGTGGAGTCCCTCATACTGGACTTGGTGCCATACACCATTAATTTCATCTCGCCCCACTACTAGTTTTGTGAGGTCTACTTCAACGCACATGCGTGCAAATCTTCCACGTGCAGCTTTCAGCGTTTGTAGATCCACTGTGACTGGATTTTCCACCATGGAAGCCAACTCCCACAATATGATTTCATCATAAAACAATGAGATTGGACTTGAAATCCTAATCTAAACCATGGTTTTATCGATCTTTGTAGTTTAAATTTGGTGGCCATTGACGAACCACCAATCCATGGCCCTCCACATATGACCTTGTTTTTGTCTTCCTCTTCATCAAACTTGACCATGTAGAGTGCATTCCCAACATCCATCAACACAATTCCTCCCACGAGTTTCCATATATCCAAGTTGTTTTCGTAGAAGGTTGACCAATAGTGCATCCTTCCATGTATGAGATCATCTATGTAAGCTTGTTTAACATGGAGTACATGCAGCAATCGATTACCTTATTTCAACCTTTGTTGTCTTGTTTGCAATCAAATCAATTTTTTCTTTTGTTGCAAAGGTATGAATACAAGATTCTATCACATAAGGAGGCCTTCGAAAAAGTGACGTTTGTTACTCCTTCGTTGTGGCATGTATCCGGACAGGAAGCTTTGAAGGTAGTGGTTGCAAGATAACGGTGAACGTCATGCTATCGCCATAGTCCTTGCAGAAGAAACCCTAACAGAGCACAACAACTTTTTTAGCACATCCAAATTATTTTTTTAGTCGGTAACAAGTAAATCTGAAATAACTTCTATTATTTTTGTAAGTTTTCAATAAAGTTATTTTTAAAAATATATAATAAAAATCACTTTTTTAATTTTTTTTAAAACAAACGGACCATTTCAATAAAGTTATTTTTAAAAATATACAGTAAAAATCACTTTTTTAATTTTTTTAAAACAAACGGACCATTTAACTCTCTTTGTATTCGGGTGAGATTTATTCGTACTCCTTCGAAAAGAATTTGTCTGAATGTATTCATGTGGAGAATATGCGAGACGAAGAGAGTGGATGGCGAAGTATGAGTGAGGTTGAAAAGAAAACTAATTTTTTTTAAGATAATAAGTAAATGAACAAAGAAATGAGAAAAGTACCCTTTTAAAAAAATGAACCGATTATCTCGATGTATTTTGAAAATATACATGCTTTGATAAAGGGATAACATGGAAAGAAAAAAAAATTAGTTTTTTTTTTAAAAAAAAATTAAACTTGACAGAAAAGTGGCGCACTTTTTATTTAAGGGTGATATTTTTCATACCTCACTTTTTTTTACAAATTAGTGTATTGAGTTCAAGAGATTAGAAGACATAACGAAATTAGTGTTGTCACTGCGAGATCAGACTCATGACACAATAAGGGCAACAATTTTAGTTATAGGCTGTAAAAGTGGTAGAAAATATAAGTTAAATGACTCTTCAAGAGTAACTAATTCTAAAAAAAATGACTTTGTGAAATCTAGAGCAAGACTTTCGAAGAATAGTCAAAGATGGACAGGTAAAGTTGTTTGTGAATTTCACTACCATTAGTTAGCTGAAACTAGTGAATCATGCTTATGTTGGTTTTTCAAGCGAGGAAAAATCTTGTTCATGAGATGGCAATGAACAATATAAAGTCATTGAAAGACAGAAACCATGGCAATTTAACTACTATCAGAAAAATCTGTAAGCAAGTGAGCTAGTGGTCAATACGTGTCCTAGGATAGAATATATGAACACTGAGATGTTTTGAAGAAACATATTTTTTAGACATTTTCTTAAATTATGGTTTTGAATTTCGATTTTGGGTATAGGCATTTATGGATAACCTAGGTTGGGGATGCTGTAAAGTGAAAATAGAGCTTGTAGAGTAGATGAATAAACGAACTAAATGAAGAATGGGAAGAGACAATGGTGTTCCCTTTCTTAACATGACTGCGTCACCTAAGGCTTAAAACTTAAAATATCATGTTCCCTTTCTTATCATGACTGTCACCTAAGGCTTAAAACTTAAAAAATCATGATTTTTACACCAAAGGGTTAAAACATACAAATATAAAGTTACAATTTAGCCGTTAAGAATTACATTAGTGGTGGTGACTTGTACTATGACATGCAAAAACAAAAACATTGACATACGATGAACAAAAATTTGTAAAACAAAGACAATTTTGAAATATCAAATAAAGAATTATAAATGCAAAATTTAATTTCTCTAAAGTGAAAACTTGGTGAAGTGAATAGTTCAATGATTAATATTATAACCACCTGATTATTAATCATGCATCTACACAAAATTATAACATTTCATTTGATGATCAATGAATGACATTACTCACTTTTAGAGATAAAGTGAGTTGTTGCTCACTTTACAGGAATCAAATTCATCAATGCAAGTGCCTAATTTCAAAACGATTATTAGTATTTACTCTAATTTCATTTTTCCTCTCAATTCTTCCCCTTCAACCAAAACAAGTAACGAAACACTCCCTTTTATGGAAGTGGCAAAACATTCTCAATCACTTCAAAAATGGAACCAGACTAAGACAACTGCAATATTGTAAACCAAAACCCTACTGTATCCAAAAGAAAGAAGAAAAAAGAAAAAAGAAGCAATTCAAAGCCATAAATAC
This sequence comes from Cicer pinnatifidum, assembly GCA_037974775.1. Classification (NCBI taxonomy): domain Eukaryota; kingdom Viridiplantae; phylum Streptophyta; class Magnoliopsida; order Fabales; family Fabaceae; genus Cicer; species Cicer pinnatifidum. Next base: position 50,744,991 of record JBBPBR010000003.1, read on the forward strand.
ACTACAAAATACTATGGCAAGGTAAAGATATAAGAGATTATCAAAATTACTTTTACAAATACACAATTGCTTCATAAGAATATATATTCGGTTAACAGAACTACCCAACGTCATTAACTATTTATTATCTGCGCCACTTGCAGACTCTTGTCCTGTCTTAACAATGCTTAGATAACCACCGTCCTTTGTAGCTACAGCCGCCGCTTTAATCTCATTGCAATGGTTAATGAATTTGCTCACCTCCTGATTTAACCAAAATGGACCACAAATGTATACAAAATCAATACTTAAAATAACTATAGTAATCATATCCTCATGACAGATAAAGATAACACTTAGTAAATAGTTTAATTAAATGCTTTTTAAATAAGAACTTATGTGTAAGTCATTTCCACAGTAACGAATGCAGTAAATTATAATCCTTGTATAAGTTGCTTCTAGAAGCTAGCCTAAGGAGCATACGCAAATAAGAAGTAAACTTACAGCTAAATCATAATCAACTCATTTTTAACAGGTTTTCAAAACACTAGTACAAATGCTTACGAGTTATAACATAAGATAAGCAAGATAAAAGAGTAAGTTGGTATGAACACTTAATATAAGCTGAATAAACACCTCATACAGAAACACTGCTATGAACACCGCACTAGCTGTATGAGCAGCTAGTAAACATGAATAAACTGTTTCTAAAGTTATCAAAAGAAATTTATGAAAATAAGCAAAAGACAGACTATAAACATATCATAAACCAAGCTTTTGTGATCTTCAAAATACTTAAACTCTATTAACAACCCACATAAAAAGAAAATTCATACAAATAACAAAACAAATTTCATAACTTTGATCACTTGACTAGTACCTAATTTCCAAATAGAACAGTACAACCGATTCGATGTATCCTTGAGAAAAATAGAAGAATACGAAAAGCAAATTGTAAAAAGAAATAATTATATAAAACTTTATCAACTCGATAAACAAAGGCTGTATTTGGATTGGTTTCTGAAAAACTTATCTATTTTTTTATTGGCATAAGCATTTGGCAGTGGGTTTTGAGAGCTTATGAAAATATGGTATATGATAGTCACTCGTCGTATTAGTGATTAATTGATTTTTTTTCCTTAATTTTTTACTCAAAAACCCCAACATCAAATACCCGAGTCAGAACTGAAAATTGAACTTACACGATCAGCATCCATATCCTTTGTATAATTGGATGGCTTTATGACTCTCTTCCCTATCAAGAAAAAGAAACAATTTAAACTACAGATGAAAATTTCATCCAAAAAAAATAGTGAGAACAGAAAATACCTTTGCGAATCTGAGGAACTTTGCCATGACGGTTGGCTGGAATTGATTTCTTCTTAGTTTGCCCCTTGAAAAGTTTCGATTTCTGTGTCATATTTCACTGTTTCGAATTGAAAACTATATTAGGGTTAGAGTTTTAAATGGAATGCAACTTCTGATATATTTGAAAGAGATGTAGCTGCTAGCGGTCGCATATTGGGCTTTCATCGTGGATCACTTATATGGCCCATCATCGTGGATCACTCATATGGCCCATCATCGTGGATCACTTATGACCCATCATATAATCATAATATTTTGAATCAATTTCGTCCTTTATTTTAATTTTAAATGATAATTTAGTTTTTTTTTTTAAATATTAATAATATTATTTATTTTTTTATAAAAATTGATCAAAATTTTCAAACAAAAATTATAAAATTAATTATCATCTTCAATATAATGCAAATTTTATCAAATGTATAACTCAAATATTCAAATAAACTCATATTTTCATCTCCAACATAATCAGACTTATCAAATAAAGAATGAAAATACGAGTTTATTTTAATATTTAAATTATAAATTTGATAAAATTTGCATTATATTAAAAATGATAATTAATTTTATGGGTTTTGTTTGAAAAGTTTGATGAATTTTTGTAAA
>JBBPBR010000003.1:50747525-50763180 GCA_037974775.1 Cicer pinnatifidum
GATTAATACGTGTATATGAATTAAAATTTATTTTATTATTTTTTTTTAATTATTAAAATTGCACTTTTTTTATTAGACTCAATTTTTAATATTAGACTAGAGCCTCCAAAATCTTTAAGACGACCCTAAACCAAATATAATGTAGATCAAATTATAATTCATATGTTTACTATTAAAAAATCAGATGGAATAATTTATAAAAAGAATTACAAAAACAACTACTATACTTATACTTATAAAATAAAATAAAATAAAATTTTCATCCTAAATTATAACTAATTTTTAATTATTATAAATGTCAACCAAATTTTGATTTACTACACTTATTCAATATATTTTTGTAAATTTACAACTTAAAATTTTTATGTACAATAAACTATTATACTCTTTATTTATCTATTTAAATTTTAAAAATTTGGTTAGTCCAATATTTTAGTTCAAGATCCGCCACTATTAGAAAGTAATGTATCTGAAGATTGTTGAATTTACTATTAGCTTTACTTATGTATTTGAAGCTTGTTGATTTTATTTATGTATTTGAAGATTGTTGGATTTATTTTTTTGTGTTAGGGGTTATTGGTTTTTTAAAGAATTGAATTATGTGACTGAAATTTTTTAAGTTTTGAGACATTCAAGTATTAAATATATTTTCATTCAATTAAATTGTTATTGTTGTCACTTATTTCTCCCGTAAAATAAAATAAAAAAAATTATTATTTATGTATAACCCGTCAACCAAATTCAAATTGTTCTTGATCGGACCGGTTCGATTCAAGTTAAATGAAAAAAATAAAGATTTAAAATTCAACTAACCCAAAGATAATCGATCGGTTTGGATATCGGATTTTGTAAAAACCAGCTCAACTCAAACCACGTATGCACCTGTTTGAATTAGTTAATCTAAAAGTGTAAAATATACATTTGAATTGGTCAATTCAGTCGTGTATTCGTGGACTTAGAACATGTGTATAAGAGAATAAACCATTAAAAAAATATTTAAGAAAATATCACACTTGTAAAAAGGTTCCGAAAAAACACATTTTTGTCAACGGAAAAGTATACATTCAAATGGGAATGACTTTTTTTTTAATAGAAATATAAGGTTATAGAATTACTTCTTTAATATTTTAGGAGCTACTTTTGTTGGCCAATAATAAAAAAGTTTACCTATAGATTGCAATTGTAACCGTAATCATAAAACAACTACATAATCAATAACTTGTGATGACAGTTGATGTAACAATCTTTAAATTTACATTTCTATTAAACTATAATTTTAAACAATAGTTAATGATTTTTATGAATGTGTACGTGTATAATCATATTGGAGAGTCAAGAAAGTTTTTCGTACTATTTTAATTTTTTGTTAAAAAAGTACATAATTTTTTGTTGTAGTTTCTTAGTTTTTTTTTTCTTTTCATTTGAGCATAAGTTTATTCATTTTACATCCACTTTTTATAGCGAAAATACAACAGTGAATTTCTCTACCTATTGTAATAAAAACGAAGAATAAAGAGAGCAGAAAAGAAAATGGTGCCAAGATTTAACCATGGAACAATCTCTCTTTATAACAGAAAAAACCACATGAATAAATCAAGAAAAATATCTCTAGGATTTACATTAATACAAGAAAAACCTCTCAATCTCATTAACTAATTATGCATTTGGAAACTGTTCTATCCGCGATGTCACTGAACATTACTGATAATAAAATTACAAATGGCAAGCTTCAATTCAAGCAAATTTATTGATTACCCATCGCAATACCAAACACACTATAAAATGATTTACAAAATCTGTCTCAACTTTCATCAACTAGGATGGAGATATCATTCTACCTTCAAGAGGACTACAAGAACTTATGAACTTATGATACTTCAACTCCTCATAAGTCTGACTTTATTCATGAATAAGATTGTAGATATTAAAAATCTTACATACCTATTCAAAATACAATAATCAAAGAATGTGCATAAATTAATGGATGACTAAGAATAAACACAAAGCGCACTTGTATAAATACTCCCTTGTTGGAATCAAAACACAACCGACCAACGCATCTTTGAGTGAGACCACAATCACCATTTTGACAAGCCCTAGGAGCTTCATAGTATCTACTTTAGTACTTTAGTCTCACTCTTTATTTCGGTGATTATATGGTGTCAATAGCAGGTTACACTCAAGAATCACAACTCCCCTTTGCAGTTTGTAAGGTTGAGAAAAGGCACAGAAATATCAGATTGTTCCGACCTTAGCTCCACTGTATGCCTTTTTTTGTTATATTATCCGCTTTGGGTCTTGTGTAAACCCTCACGGTTTAGTCTTTAGTTAAAACAAGTCTCAATGACTTGAGGAGTGAGGATGTTGATAAACTACTATTAGCCTTGATTCCTCAGCAATGCAGGATTTTTTTGGTGTACCATAACAGATTAAATTGTGTCAAATATATGACAGGAAGATGTGGCGAAGAAGTTTAACAGTAGCATGTTCAGAAATGGAAACATTGCTACCTTCATGCGAACGAAATGCTGGGATCATCTGAAATCTTCATTTCCTGTAACAGGCGACAGTTCCTGAGTAGCAGAAACATTTTGATAGATAAATCACCAGAAGCCATAAAGAACTATTTTTAATAAAAAATTGATACCTCTTTAAGGTGATGAATTACCTAAGATGTACTAGTCACAGCCTGTGAGAAATTGACTACTCTTGCTTCCTTAAAAAATATACACAATAAGCATTTGCTTTTAATTTTACCAATAATCTCTGCAAGAGCATACACCGTCTTTAAATCTGTGAAATCGTGCTCGATCCCTTACAATAATTTCCCTATTATAAATTTTTGAAATAATTTTCATGAAAGCATGACAATCCACACATATTCTAAGGTTCTTTATAACTTGAATTTGTGTTCCATCAACTGTACTAATTAAACCATATGCAACAGCCAACTTCTCACTATGATAATTTAAGACATTTTCCTTGTCCTCGTCGCCGATATCATGCAATACGAGATTAGTTTCAGCTATATATCCATAAGCTTTAATCCTAAACTTGATCTCATCCAGCTTTGCATATATCTCTTTGGAATTCGGATGACTCTGATCGGCATTTATAAACTTGTGCATCTTACAATCGATTTCTGTGTAACTAAATCCCGGTACCTTCCTGACGTCGCTATTTACCATAGCCTCCCTCACCCTCCCTACATCCTTCCACCTCTGTTGTGCTGCATAAACATTCGACAGCAACACAAAATCCCCACAACTGTTGGATCCCATCTCCACCAACTTCCTTGACGCCGTCTCAGCCATTTCCACATTCCCATAAGTCTTGCTAGCTCCAAGCAAACTTTGCCAAAAAACCACATCAGGTGACACAGGCATGGAGTTTATAATATCATACGCCTCTTTGAGCCTTCCCGCTCGACCCAACAAATCGACCACACTCCCATAATGCTTAACATTAAGTTTCACCCCAGACACCTTCATCGAATCAAACAATCTAACCCCTTCATCCACCAATCCAGCATGGTTACACGCACACAACGCAGCAAGATATGAAACCGCATCTGGACATGTTCCATCTAAAAACATTCCATCCAAAAGATCAAGCGCCTTATATCCATCGCCATTCATTGCAAAAGCCATGATCATCGTATTCCAAGTGATAAGACTTTTCCTACAACTCATGCTACTGAAAACCGAATAAGCTTTATCAACAAACCCACATTTAGCATACATATCAATAACCGCGTTACAAACAATCACATTCACATCAAGCTTCTCATCCACAACATACCCATGAACAATCTCTCCCTGTTTCAAAGCACCCAATTGTGAACAAGCCGAGAGTGCACCAAGAACAGTCACCTCATTAGGCTTCCACCCCTCTTCCTTCATCCTGTTAAACAAATCCAAAGCTTCATTGGGTCGACTCCCTTGCGCCAACCCAGAAATCATAGCATTCCAAGAAGCAATATCTCGTTGCGGCATTTCATCAAACACCTTAGCTGCATCATCAAGATAACCAGTTTTCGCATACACATCCAACAAAGTGGTGACTAACAACACATCAGCATCAAACCCAAAACGAAGAAGCTGAGAATGCAACTGGGTTGCTTCGGAGAAAGCTAAAGCACGCGCGCATCCCTTGAGTGCGAAGGAACATGTCAAAGCATCGATCTTTTGAAGGTAGCGTAGCATGCTGCGATACCATAGAATGGCCTGCGTTGGTTCGGAGCTTTGGGCGAGGCCACGGAGAACGGCGTTGTAGTCATTTGTAGAAGGGTTTTTGATTTGCCGGAAAAGTTTGCCGGCGAAAGAGAGGTCGCCGGAGGGAGAGACTGAGAAGAGTTCGAGGAGCTTGGTGCGGGAAGGGTGGAATTGGAATTTGCCGGTTGTTATGAGATGGGCTTGAAGTTGTTTCATGTGAATGAGAGAGTTGCATTTCTGCAACAACGGTTCTATGTGAATCTGAGAGGCCATTCTGTGATCTTAGCGGGAAATAAATCATGAAATATTTATATATATATATATATATATATTATTTTTACGATCATTTGCATTTAACCATTTGGTCATTTGAGTTTTTTTTTTATATGAATTTAAAATGTCAAATATTTAACTATTAATATTAAATATTTTCAATTAAAATAAAAAGTGTATCATAAATGATAATATTAAATCGTTAATAAATAGTTAATTTTTTTTATAACAATGATCAAAATTAAGATATTTTTGTTGCTTATAATAATATTAATAATAATCAAATGAAGTATTTGATTATGTTAAATTAGCATATTTTTATTTTTATCTTTATTATTTTTTAATTTAAATTTATAAATTTTATTTTATTTTAACATCGTCTTTATGATCGAGTTTGATGATCAAAAAGATTTTCTTCTATCCTCGATAGGGAACTTGCGCGGTAGTTGGAACAAAGACACTAATGACTATTAAAAAATTTGAAATGATAAATTGAATAAAAGACAAAAATAAAAAACATAAACTTATGAAAACCAAACTTATATTTAAGTTTTTGTTTTAGATTAGTTTATATTCGATTTTGCATTTTTTTTCTTACAAAGGCTACTTGGTTTTGTTGTTGAAAAATGTTATTTAAACCCAATTTTAAACACAACTACTATATACGTATACGCTTTACACATTTATACATATTTATATTCTCTCTCTTCATTAATATACCTATATTACTCTATATCCATTGATTCACAATAAAATCAAATTAAATACCACAATCTCTCTCTTCTCTCTTTCTTTTCTCTCTCTTCTCTCTATTCTTTTTCATATTCATGCATCTTTTTTCTTTATCATTCTCTCTTTTCTCTCTCTCTTCCTTTTAGATGAACAATTTTGCTTCCCACACCCCTCATATTACTTCCCACACCCCTAATTTTTTTTTTTAAATTCAAAATACCTAAATTACCCTTGCCTCTTTATTCAATTAAACACCACATTTCTAAATTCATCTCCTTCAACCCACCTTCATCTCCTTCATCTCCTTCAACCTTACACCTTCATCTCCTTCAACCTTACATCTTCATTTCCTTCATCTTTAACAATTTACATTTTTCAATCATTTTAAACACCATTCTTCAGTTTACATTCTTCATTTTCTGGGTTTAGGAGTGTTTTCTGGGTTTAGGGGTTTATGGGTTTTCTGGGTTTTCTGTTGAAATGAAGTGAGAACGTGAACAATGATGAACGAGAACTGAGTTCACGTATTCTGAATCTGCTTTCTTAAGTGAACTGAAATGCTCTACGTGAACTCAATTCACGTATGTGGACGTGAACTCAGTTCACGTAGGTTGGGAAAAATTGGGAAAGAGTTCACGTACGTAAACTAAGTTCACGTATGAAGGAAAAAATGGCAAGGAGTTCACGTACGTGAACTCAGTTCACGTAGGAACAATGTGTTTTTTGAAGGAGTTCACGTACGTGAACTAAGTTCAAATTATGATTTCAAAAAAATTAAAATATCTATTAATGGAGGTGTAATAAATTCTAATTTTTCATATTTTGTGTAGAGAATTGTTGTTATTTGATATTTTTTTTGTTTATTTTCTAAGTGAATGGGAATCCTTTATTTAGACATAAATTGTTTGGTTAAATATTTTATTTTTTATTTTGTAATATCTTTACTTTATGCATATTATTGTAATGAATTCCCATTTTTTGGTGTGTATAGAAGTGTTTGCTCAAAGTTTCTAATTTCAAATTTTGTAAAATCAATTTTATTTAATGCAAAATATTATATTTAATTTCCATAAATGCATTTAATCCTTTCTTTGTGTGTAAATATTTGTACTGACTAGTTAATGAGTTATGCATATGCATATTGAAACGTCTAAAATACATTTATTTTATTTAATATCTTTTATTGCATTTAATTTTCATTTTTATGTGTTAGAGAATTATATTGTGTGTTTACAGAACTGCACTGATTATTTATATTGGCCTCCATGATTATTTCAACATCTTTATGAGAATAGTATTTTTTTTGTTCCACTTCCTATTTCATTCATCATTGGCACCATCCCCACTAATTATTATTCATGTGCTATGCATAATTTATTCTCCTAAATTAAGAGTAAAGTAGTTTAAATAGTTTATAAAAAATAGAATAATTTAGTTACCTAAATTAACCAAACTAAAAATATTCAAAAAACTAAAATATTGGCCTACGTGAACTCAGTTCATGTATCACTTACGTGATTTCAAATTTAGGGACCCTACGTGAACTCAGTTCACGTATGTATAATTTGAATTTTTTTTCCTTTTTTACGTGAACTTAGTTCACGTATGTTCACGTGAATTCAATTCACTTGTCAGCTACGTGAATTGAGTTCACGTACGCCTACATATTCTCAGTTCACGTATGTTACATCAACATACAACCTCCATTACCTTGCGCAATCTTAATTCACGTAGGTGTACGTGAATTAGATTCACGTAAATTGAAATTTTTTGGATTCTTATCAACTACGTGAATTAAGTTCACGTGAGGGTACGTGAATTGAGTTCACGTACGAAACTTAGATCTGGAAAAAAAAATCAGTTTCAAAATACATATCTACTTGATTTGAATCACTATAACGATGAGGATGATGAAAATGATGAAGATGTTCAAAGTGATTCCAGCTTATTGAACATCAAATGTATCAAAATGATTGAAGATGGTTGAAGAATATTGAAGAATAATCAAGAAGGTTGAAGTTGGTTGAAGTTGAAGATGAAGGTAATGAAGATGAAGGTGGAGTGGTTAATTGAATTAATAGGAAGGGCAATTTGGGTATTTTGTGGTTAAAAAAAAATTGAGGGGTGTGGGAAGTAAAATGAGGGGTGTTGGAAGCAAAATTGTTAGATGAATCAACTAATTTTTGTGTGGACCTAGATTTTGTTTTTCACTTGTATTTTTTTACACATTGTTTTTCAAATTTACACTTCTTAGATTTTAATTTTATTTTTTAAAATAGATTTTTATTTTATTTTAGTTCTTCTGATATTTTCTTAACTGTTTATTTTTGTTGTTCTTAGCTTATACACGATTTTCTAGTTTTTTTTCCTTTTCTGGTTAATAGTGTAAACATTATTGGTTAATAAAGTATAATAGATGGTTAATGCATTATTTTCGTCTAAAAGTTAGGGCTGTTAATTGTTAATCCATGTTAATTATTTATGTCTAAATATTAAGTTTCGTCACTGTTATTGTTATTGTTTTAAGTCATTAACTAGATTTATATCTTATTTGATTAGAATGTTCAAATTTTCAGTTCGAATTCATTAACCAAATTGTTCACATCATTAACCATGTTTCTTAAAGCAATTAACCAAATTTATATTATTTGATTAGAATGACCAAACTTTTTGTTCAAATCCATTAATCAAGTTGTGCAAGGAATTAACCATATTGTTTTAAGTCATTAACCAAATTTATATCTTGTTTGATTATTTTGCCCGAGTTTTCAGTTCAAATTCATTAACTAAGTTGTTCACAACATTAATCATGTTTCTTAAAGCCATTAACCAAGTTTATATTGTTTGATTAGAATGACCAAATTTTATGTTCAAATTAATTAACCAAGTTGTGTAAGGAATTAACCATATTATTTTAAGCCATTAACCAACTTTATATTTTGTTTGATTAGAATGTTCAAATTACTTCATAAAAAATTTGATTAAAATAAGTAAATAAAAGAAAAAAAGGAGGAATTATGAAAGAAAAGAAAGATGAATCTATAAAGTTTATTTTTATAGAGGAAAATTTTATATAATATTTTTTTCAATTGATTTAATGTTCAGACAATGTAACTTTATAAAAAAAATTTATATGTTTTAATTGTAAAAATATTAAAATCTAATGTATTTTTATTAAACAAAATTTTTTAAGACTTTTTAATAAAATAAAATTTTTATTTTTCATAAAAGTCGTTGCTTTAGTAGGGATGGGAATAGGCTAGGCCGTCCGTAGGGGCTTATGGCCTGACCTACTTATGGTCTGGCCTGGCTTAGCCTATTTAATAAAAAGGCTAGGCTCAGGCTGTTTTTAAAGCCTATTTATTTAAATAGGTCAGGCTCAGACTTATAAAAAAACCTGTTAGGCCTAACAGGCCGGCTTATATATATTTATTATTTATTAATATTATTTTTTATTATTATATTAATAATATTATTTTCTATTTTAAATTCTATCAATTAGGCAATCACTTACTAATAATTCCATATTCGATAGCAGTTCTATATTTGATAGTCGTTTTATATTCGGTAACCGTTCAATTAGTCAATCACTTATTAGTTGTTCCTTATTTGTTTAAGAAGTAATAGTTGATTTGTTTAAAAAGGCTTTTAAAAAAGCTTCTAGGCCAGACCAAACTATTAAAAAGGTCAGACTTAGGCCGAAAAAAAAGCCTATGATAGGCCGTAGGCCAAGCTTAGGCCGAAAAAATAAATCGTAGGCCAGGATCAGGCCTTTCAAAGCCTGGCCTGGCCTATTCCCACCCCTTTAGTGCCTTACCTGAACTTAATTAAAAAACTAATGGAACATTCAATCACATAAATTTGGTGCTTTATAATCGAGTTACCTATGCAATCACATAGAATATAAACTAAAGAAACTAATGGAAAAATAATTAATTAAGAGTGACGGATACACATATTTGTGATTGACTATCTGTAATTTGTAATTATTTATTAGTCTTAATATGCTTTTAACAGTAATAATAAATTTTTTGTAATTATTATTTTATTTGTCCAAATTGATATTTTGTAAGACATTTGTTTAAAGTGTAGTTATCATCTTCATATTGCTTAATAATCAAAATCAAATGATAAGGTTCTCGCAAATAGAGCTGAAGTAAAACTAATTACGGAAGATAAACAAGGTGAAGAAAGGACATTAGAGAAGAGAAGAGTAAGTATTTTCATTGAATGTAATTTCTGCACAAACGATACACACATAAGAATAATCAACACTCAAGAAACTCTGCCACAATCATCTAAAAAAATGTGACTCTACTTTTTCTCATGCTGCAGCTTCCTGCTAGCTATGCTGATAATTGAAGACACTTGAAGCTTGATGACTACTACCATTATTAGTCGATGTACAACTACGCTCTCAGGAGCTATAAACAACACGACATATGACATATACATATATATATATATATATACCGACATTGTGGAATTCCAATCACAAATCAACACACAACATTCGACCCGCTTGAAAAACCATTACGCCTATTCCCTTATCTTCTGGACTCCGACCCATCGAGCATAATCCACCCACCTATTCAAGGCAAGATTCGCATAACGAATAACGAAGACACAAGATGAAACAAATATATAGTAAATTATATAAACATATAAGTTAAACCGATAATAATCTTACAATAGCGAGCCCAAGAAAGTGTTTCCGGTTCTAACAGCAAAGCAAATTGCACTAAGCACGAGCTTGTGTTGGTGAAGCAAAGGGTCTAGAATTCGTTGTTCGATAATTCCAGCAAGAATTTGGTACCTGGTAGAGAACAAACAATTTTTCCTTTAAATAATGCAGATACATGTCAAGAAGTATTCATTACAAACTTACAGTTATGACTAATGATGCATTATTGAGGGTACAAAACCCGATTAAACTTGAAGCTTTTTTTATACTAAAGTAAATCGCATGTAAACATAAGAGATGATCTAGGTCATGGAATTCAGGACATGGATCAATCAATGCATGCTAGCTACCTCGTTCAATAGAAAAAAAATCATTTCATTTTATTAATTTTTCCTTCATCTAAAGAATAAAATAAAGTAAAACTACCTTAAGTTGCTAGATACTGCCATGTAAACTCCATAGGCAACACTCGTTGATAATACCGGTACATCCTCAGCCTCATCGGCAAAAGATTTATCAACAACCTTCCGTGCATTAATCAATGCATTTGTTACACCGGTACCAATCTGAAAAGGCAAGCAACGCAGTCACCCCATTGATGCATATACTACCAGTCTACAATTATATACCAAGTATAACATGGCGAGATAGATCTCCAAGCCAGTGAGTTAAGCTTCAACTTCGCATTTTTGTTAACAGAAAGATATACCAACGATTATGCCTTTAAAAGGTTGAAAGGTTTACCGATTGTAAAAAGTGTGTCTCTATAAAAACAATACCAATTCTTTTGTTCTGAAGTTCATAATGAGTTCAGACAAAAACTACAGAATAGTATTCGTAAGGGTCTGAATTAAGTCCACTAGAAGAAAGATCTTTAAAGAGAATTAACTAAAAACTAAAAGAAGCTGGTGTATATGTTAGCATGTAAGATGTTAAATACCAATGATGCACCGGTCCCAACTGCAAATAGCTTTGCTCCATTCCTCTGCACAAGAGATGATTATGTTAAAAATATTGAGTAAATCAGCAATTTTGTTCTCGAAATTGTAAGCGTCAAACAATTTAGTCTCGCCGTCAAAATATCTCTTTAATAAAAATCGTCAAAACCAATAAAAGATCTACATATTGTTGGTATATATGTAGATTGATATTTTTCAACTTAAGAGACTAAATTGTTGTTTCGCAAATTTGAGGGACTAAATTGACCGATCCTTACAATTTCAAGTACTAAAATACTCATTTCTTAGAATCCATCACATACCACAATAGCACCTATTCTTTGTATAAGTGAATATGAGGTTCCAGCCAAAGCAACCTGTAGAGTGTTGACAAAGTTAAACACAATCACACAAAAACAATATCTATCAAAGCAAGAAAAAGTAAAATAAACAAAAGCATATGAAGTTCCCAAGGCGTAGCTCAAGTGATAGAGCAAAGACATCCGAAGGAGGATCAGGGTTCAAACTCTAGCTACTAACATAATAAACTAAAAACTAACATTTCTCTATGAAAAACACAAGCAGATGAAGAGTTGTTTTGTTTAACCTGAAAAGCATTTTCAGGGCAGCCATAGAAGAATTTGGCAATAAATCCAGCACTAACAGCAAGTGGTGGTCTGAGAGAAACAGTCGGAGCAGGAAGCCACACAAGCATAAAATCTGCTACAATGGCCATTACCTGTTAATTAATTAAATTAAACAATAAAAAACATGTGACTATTATAAAAGATAATTTGGATATAACAAACAATTTCTGGAGAAAAAAGGGGGGTTTCAAATAGACTTAAACAATAGATAAACAAAAAGATATAACATACCACATCAGCACAAACAAAATCAAGCTCTTTCGTAAAGTTTTCTTTGCGCTTCTCCAACTCCGCAGCAGTCTGAAATGCAAAAGCAATATTTGTTACAAATGAATGATATGCATGATCGATGCTTCACATAAATAGTCAAATTCATAAAAATACTGAGAATAGAAAATAAATAACTAGAAGTTTCCTACTATTTCACAAAAATTAGTTGACTAAGAAAACTCTAACGATTTGCTAGATAACAGGTTTGGTCCAGAACATATTGCATTGTATAAAAGACTTCATTTGTTAAAGCCAGTAAAAGGGAGCTAGTATGGAGTGATTTATGCCGAATTTTGATTAACTTGTTACTTATTGGAGCTTTCAATTAAAATAAGTTTATAGTTCATCACTTAAAAAAACTCTTATAACTTATAAGCAGTCCTTATGAATTTATAGATCAAGGTTTTAAAAAACGGTCCGCGACCGAGAAAACAGCCGCGACAAAAAGGTAAAGGTCGCGGCCATTACCATTTTTATCCGTTTTAAGGACTGACGAGAGATCACAGAAAATTACCGCGACGCTTGCGACAAAATGCTGTTTTCATGAAAATCCTGTATTTTTCATCTCATGGATAAAAAACACATTTTCAAAATGTATATAAACACTACCTTACCTCCTTCTCTAGTTCTTATCTTCTCTCATCTCTCAACCAATATTATATTATTATTATTATATAACAGTATAAATAATTTTGTTAAGATTTAGGGAATGCTGTGAATAATTCACACTGCGACAACCGCAATCCGTAGCACAGCATTCGTAATAGCTAAAATTGCAAAATCTTTAATGCGACTGCTATTTAAAACCTTGTTGAAGATGTTCATGTAGGAGTAAAAATGAGAGTGTCTAAACTAATTGAGATGTAGATGCTAACTTTAACATCAACAGGAATTGTTAGTTAAAAAACTCAGTTAAATGTAAGATTATTTTAATATTTCTTTTTTTTTTCCACAAGTACTTCTTGAGAATTTTATCTAAAATAGCTCTTTTTGCATGAAGTCATATGTTCAAACTTTGATGTTACCATTAAAAAATAAAATCATCATTGTTACCTATAACTATTTGTTAAATATTATTTCTCTTTACCATCCTCTGTTTTCAGAGTTCTCAGAATTCAATAAATTGACTATACCAAATATGTTAGACGGTTCAAAATAATGTAATAGACAATTGTTTAAAAATAAAAGTGCAAACTTAAATATAATAAAAAAAATTAGTGTGCCGTACTTAATTATAAGCTAATTTTAACTAACTTTTCCTACTTACTGTAATTATTTTTAAAATATCACTCACTCTTTCAGTAAAAAAATAATATCTCTCAGTCAACTCAATACAAGTGAAATGTGAAGACCGTTTTTAATAAATATCATCAAGAGAAGTTCAGAAACTATATTTTATTTTTTATATAAAATCAATAAAATTAAATAAACTTAACTAACGTTTTTAATATTGTTAATATGATTGTAGATAGTTAGTTTTTGTTATTAATATCAATAAATTTGGATTATTTCCTCAAAAAAAAAAAAAAAAAACCTATTTGGATTGACATATTTGAACTTACATTCCGACATAAGTAATAGTGAGACTATATGGGAGAGTTTATGAAAATGACATGTTCATAAGTTGTTTTCAGCTAATTTCCATGAGTTCTCCAAATTGCTTATGAAAACAGCTTCTATGAAAACAATTTGACTTTTATTATCTTTTGTTGTAGAAACAACTTAGACATAAGCACTTACATAATAAGCACTCATGCTATAAGCGCTTAATTAAGCTGTTTGTCCAAACAAAAATGTCTTGGAAAATTATTTGTTTACTTTATGTTATGTCAATTTAGAAATTAAAAAAAAAAAAGCATTGACTATTTTTCTACCGCTAAAGTTATTTATTATATCTCGATCTACATAACTTTTGCACTAAGTGCGTTATAAATGATTTTAGTCAGAGTTGCTTATTTTATCAGAAAATCAAGAATGATTTTCTTAATAAAAAATGGGATTTGGATGCTCTCCTTCAAATTCTCTCCATCACTCTCTCCTAATCTTATTATCTCTCTTGATTAAAAATAAATAAATTAAGAGAGAAAGTCAATCTCCTTGTTACTGGACCAAATCCTATTTTTTCCAGTCAGCATATCTTCATTATTTTTTAACTCGTTGAAAAGTATATTTAAGACAATAACATTGAATCAACTTTTACAAGGTATCTCTACAGTTGCAAACAAAGACTAATCTATCGAGAAAGCTAGCATGCATTTAAAGAATCTACCTCCAAACTTTTCCAATTGTACAGTAAGAGATCCAACATCCATTAAATGATTAATACTATAAATAACCATAATACCATATTGACACAAAGTATCAAAATCAAAATGAATATGAAAGGAAAATGAACACAATAAATAAAGAGATTAATTTCATTACACATGCATCATAGTGCCATTTTTTAGTTTAGTTTCTAAAATATCCCCACATAAACTTCAAAAAAAAATTTGATTTGATCGGATGCATGTGTAAACAAATTTTACATTTTGAGTGTATACAAATTAAATTCATAAATAATTAGATAAATTTAGCAACAATAATATATTTCCAAACCTTTGTAAAGATGCCAACACCACATTCCATAGCAACCTTAGCTAGGAACAAATCATCAGCAAGCAATCTTTCCCTAAACCCTCCAAAATTAAGCAACCACCGAAACACACTCGATTTTTCCAGCTCAAAGAATCTCTTCACAATCGAACCCGGCACTCGTCCCGCCTTAACCGCCTCCGCTAAATCCGCTGGCAAGTACTCCAACGGCCTACCGGACTCCGCAAGAGCCATCAGCGCTTCTTCTCTGTTCCGATCCCTATCCTCCGATTCACCATCACCACCACCATCGCCTCCTCCTCCACCGCCGCCTCCTCCGGTGCCAATTCCTCCGTCGCTTCCGGATGCAAAAATGGCGGTTTTTATAGGTGCAGAAACGGGAGAACGGGAAGTGAAGAGGTTGGAAGGAGAATGTCGACGGTGAGAAATGATGGTGAGAGTTGGTAGTGGGAGAGAAGTAGAAGAGTGATGTTTATGAGTGGGGAGAGAGAAAGAAGGTGAGTAGAAGTTGGAGAATGAAGAAGCCATTGTAGAGTGATGATGGAGAGCAAAGGTAGTTGACGATTGTCTGTGTGAAGTGTATATTGACTGTTGAAGAAGATTGTTATTGACAGACGCCACAAAAATCGGACTCACTTTGGACATGTGGGTGTGGCCTATACATCATCACCTTCCCTCATTTTTAATTTAATAACCGCTAAAGACATGTCTTACCAGTTTTAAATAGTTGATTAAGTCAAATAACTACATAAATATTTTTTTGTACGATTAATAACTTATAATTGATATAATGAAATTATAATACTATAATTTGGAATATATGCAATTAAATTATTATATAATGAAGATAAATGTTAAGTTAAGTATAAAAGGAAAATTGATAAACAAAATATATATATTTGAAGTGGCGACTGTTAATGAATTTATAAATTTATCGAAAGATTTTACATATGTCATAGATACAAATAATTTTATATTTATTTTAAAAATACGAATTAAATTGTTGTAAATTTAAAATAAATTTGATTTTTCGATAAGAAGTCATTGTGACTATAAAATTACCGTTCTGTAATTTTTATTTTTGTGGTCATATTTGATTCATCTTTATGACACTTTATCTATGTATTCTCCATTTAAATTAAGAGTTTCAAAATTATATGGATTTGCATATTCCGCAACATTCACGTGTAAATTCTTAAAAATGAATAACAAAATAATTATCTTCTTCTCTTTGTTATGATATATAAACGAGAAAACTGAGTAAAATACATTAATAATACTTAACTAATTATTATAAATCTA
>JBBPBR010000003.1:50765749-50784279 GCA_037974775.1 Cicer pinnatifidum
GAAAAATATGTATCTATATTTTTTTAAGTATCAATGAAAAATAATTGTCTCGTTTTTTTTATAGTTCCCAAGTATTTTTTTATGTATCATTGATAAATATTTTTTTATGATTTTTTATGTATTAATGACAAAACTTACTTTATAATATTTTAATATTAACTTTTGTTTTTTTAATTTTAACATAAAAGTTCATGCTTAGTTTTTTAGGAAGAAAAAAATAAAATGATAGAAAGATGATGCAAAATGGAAGTTAATGAGATTGAAAATTTGAAACGGAGAAATGCAAGGGATAACGGAGGGAAAAGGGAGATAAAACAAAGAATACATTGCTTAATTGAATAGGTGCCAATAATATTTTTACACACACATTAAAAATTATAATAATTAAAAGAAAGAAATAAGTTATTTTATCAAACTACTATTTTGAAATGAAATATAAATAAAAAAGATAATTGAAAATTGATGTATTTAGTCTTAATTTTTAACCATATACATCAATTTGTTAACTACAATTTTTGTTTATATTTCATTTCAGATGGAATAGCTATCTTCATTTGGATGAGTTTTTCACTATTATTAATGCAAAGTATAATAATTTTTGGAAGTTGTGTATGTAGTATTTATTGGAGAATAGTATAAAAAATAATTAAAATTACATTGAAAATTGTGAATGGCATTCATTTTAATAATTTTTTTTCTTCTATAATAACACTCACCGTGAGACTCAGGGGGTATTTTTTTTAAGGGAAACGAGATTTGGATAACACAATTGATATCGGATATCGTATTTATATACAACTTTCATTTCTTTAGCAATACTTTTTCTCTTTTCAGTTGCATTTCAGTTTCTACACACACTTATTTGCTTGTATTTTATATGATGTCGGTACACGGTGTCTCAAATTTGATGCGCAAATTACACAAATATTTTTAATTCTTTCTTCATATGGACTAATTGGGAGATCATGTTACTACATTTGGACCGCTATCAATTATGAAATTTGTGTCTCGAACTCATTTACATCTAACACATGATTAATTGACTCTTGAAATTGAAACTCTAATTCCTCTTTAATTGTTTTCTTTGCTACAATTCTATTTTCTTGGTTCTTGTAACACCCATCTAAATTAAATATCAAGTTTGTATATTCCTGCATTATACAATATTAACTTTTTTACGACTATTATAAAGTAACTCAAGTAGATAACATCGAACCACAATTTATTTATATAGGGTTCAACACTATCTAGAAAAAATAGTTAGATAAGTGTTAATTCCAACTCATAAATAAAAGTGGTTAATCCTTAGTTAAAAATTGTTTAATCACTTGAATAATTTGGTTAATTCTTCATTAAAAAATTGTTAACCTCTTTGACAAGTTTGGTTAATTTGGTAAAATCTTGATAAATTGAGAAAATTTGATCACTTTATTAGTACAAAAGCATAAGTATGCCACATTTATGTTTCTTATGTTATAATCAAGTTGGTTTGAAAAATAATGATCCTTAATTTTGATTTTTGATGATAACAGAATATATAAGATAGTAAATTATTTTATGATGTTTGTTCCAAATGTGTAGATCCTCTAGCGACTTGTCGAAACTATAATATGGTCACAAGTGATGAGTTTGCTCTTTTTAATTGTATTCTCTGACTCTAAAGTGTCACAACTTTTGTTTACGAGCCTCTAGTGATCAAGTTTTGGGTCTTCTAAAGCATCATTCTTTTGATACAATGTTTCCTTTAATGCATCAAGTTTTAGGTCGTCTGAAGATCATTCTTTTGATACAAATTTTCCTTTGATGCATCAATGTTGTGGTTCCATCTTCATTGTAAATATTGACTACTGGATGAACCATTTGGAATCTCACATTCATATTGAACAAGAAAGTCAACCCTCTCAGAAAATGACAACAATAGTTAAAATTTGAATTTCATAGCAGAAGTTCATGCAAGTATTAGGTCGTACAAGTTATGTTCAATGTGCTTCATGTCATACGAACAACAATCACATGATGTCAAATCACAACAACGTTATTTTGAAGACTATAAATTATGTTTTCCTTATTTTCAACGGGTATCAAACTACATTGAAAAATTCATTGAACCATTTCGCTGTAAAAGTCCATGAGTAAGAAATCATGAATAGTTAAGTGAACTTTGAATTTCAAATACTTTCCTCAAAAAGCAATTCACCTGAAACATGAACATAAACTTCTTATTATCTTTAGAAAAGAGTTATTTCACAAAACTGAACATAAACTTCTTTTTATCTTTAGAAAATACTTATTTCACAAAACCATGACTTTGTAATTTGGCCTAGCAGTAGCAATTGTTTTCAAGAGTTTGATTGTGCTAAGCTTGAAACTTGAAAAAATTGTTTCTAAGAGATTGACTATACTAAGCTAGAAAGTTGGAAACTTAGATTTAAGAGCTTGACTATACTAAATATAAATCTAGAAGCTTGAAAATATTAGAGTATAGTCATTGGGACAAAAGTATACTCTAGTGGAAAGTTTAAATCACTTTGATTTAGAGGGAAAATCCACCATATTCAAGGGAATTTACATAGCTACCAGTTCAGTGGTGAATCATAATAAATCTTTGTGTCAATCTTCTTTTCGCTGACTTTATTTTTATCTTACAAGAAATTTTTTAAAGGATATTTCAAAGATCATTTTAAACTAATGTTGTGTTTACAAAAGAAGTTTTTAAACTACTTTTTAGTTAACAAAAAGTTTTAAAACACAATTCAAATCATCATTTTTGAGGTATTCTATCAAGATTGATAGGTGATTAATTTGCTTTATGGATGGAAAGAAATAGAGCTTGTAACAAATTAAGGTTGATCTAGGCTAGGTGCTGTAAAACCAAGAAGGTTCTATGTTTTGAATACTTAGTGGAAAATCTCACAGTTGTGAAGACTAGACGTAGCCCAAGTTGGGTGAACCAGGATACATCTTTGTATGGTATTCTTTCTCTTATCTCTTTATTTATATAGCTTGATTGATTAACTGAATTAAAATATAAATTGAATTTCGGTTTTTAAGCTAACTAAGAACTTTCTCCGTTTTGTAGTAAAAACCAAGATCGTTCTTGAGTTAAATCTTTAGGTTTTTCAAGAATTTTTAAAAAGGAACTTTTACAATTCAAACCTCCCTTCCTTGTAAATCGACATTGCTACTTCAAATTTATCTTTTCATATTTTTCTCTGTATATTTGAATTCCTTTCATTTTTCTAATTGATTAAGGCTTTTGAGTTTTTAGAATTAGACATGAATGAAAGAAATAACATTAAAAACATTTGTAATGAAGCAAAGTATCTTCACTTATACTTGACATCAATTAAATGTAAATTAAAACTATTACAATTTCAACTTAAAGTAAACTAATGATTATTAAAAATCACATTACAATAAATAAAGTTCATCATAATTTATTAAAATATGGATCATCTTCATGCTCTTGAGGTTCTTATCAACTTCTTATGGTTGACTTGGCACAAGCCCAAACCATTCCTCGCAACTCCTTATATTTCCATTTCCTGGTTAAATTTCTCCACAAAACCTATGTGGCACACCTGTCATAACCTCCTACATGGCAGGTATTAGCCCATATATAAACAGTAACACTGGTAAGTAATTAAATTTACAAAATTAACGTGTTAGAATAAAACTATAAAATTATATTATATTAAACTACATTACCTTTTGCATATCACTAATAAAAAAGTCCAACCATTTTGAATGTAGTCACCTAAGTCTTCATGCAAGAGTGTGAGAAACCATTTTCAATTATCCTTGTTTTCAACATTAACAATGGCATATGCTATAACAAATATTTGATTATAACAAATATTTGATTATTAGCATCTTGCCCCACAATGAACAACAACTATCAACTGAAACAACATTTAAGAAAATACTCATTCAAACCTATTAGAGGTCTACGTCCTACCTTGAATCCCTTTTTGCATGCATCAAGGCACACATAAAACCTCTCAAACTGTGGAGGTGAATTTGGCATACGGATTGTACTAACTATAGTAGTTGATCCAAGGTTGCTCTTAAGAAGCTCATTTGCATAATCTCTAATACGACTATAATGCTCACTCACACAACCTTCTACAATTTCTCTTGATTCCTTCATTGCCCTGGAATTCCTAGAATCATCTACGATAACTCCAAATTCCATTTTAAGAAAATTAAATACTTTAGCAAGTGTGATATTTGGTTCAGTAATAATCTTCTCTTCCAACCTTTTCAGTACCCACTTGAGTAGCAAATTTGTTCTTGAACACTCTACTACAAATGTGTTTCGGGTTAAATGTTTTTATTTGATAACTTCCTCTCATATCATAGTTGCTACAATATATTTTGCATGAGCAACCAGGTGCCCTGTATTTGCCACTTATCCTCTTTGGTTAATTCTTAACCCATTTGATTTCCCTACCCATGTAAATTGTGAAATCACGCACATCAAATTTAAATAATTTCAATGTATTGAATTTCATCCAAATTTCCAAGCTTAAATTACCAAACCCAACAGCTTCATTGAAATGAGGGAAAATTGGTTTGCCACTTCTATCATCATTGTCATCAGTGCTAGCCATAGTCCTTAATTCTTCATATTTATAACCTTCATTGTTTGGAAGACTTTCATGTTCTTGTCCTTTATTTGTAGGTGTTGGATTTTGAGTTTCAAAAGCTATTTAAAATTCACAATTTATGCCACCGAAGATATTATTGGGTTGAGTCGCGAACTAGGTTGCTCTCTTTAAGACGTTTCGCGGCACTACCCAAATTGTGCAAGGCAGACTATCAACCACGAAGTCCCCAGGATAAAACAGCCCAAATCACTGTATCGGAGTTCTACTGCATTGTAGAAAACCGTTCTAGAATTACACCCTCAATATGACAATTAAAGCCACTCTCAATATGACGGTTAAAGTCACTCTCAATATGACGATTAAAGTCATTCTCAATATGACGATTAAAGTCATTCTCAATATGGTACTACAACCACTCATAACTACGGCATAACAACCGCTTAAAAAAACAAAAGGAATACGACATAACGACCACTCTAAAAACCGGAAGGGACTGCGGCATAATGACCGCTCTAAAAACCGAAGGGACTGCGGTATAATAACCGCTCTAAAAACTGAAAGGGACTACGGTATAATAACCGCTCTAAACCGAAAGGGACTACGGTATAGTAACCGCTCTAAAAACCGAAAAGAAAGAAAGGGGAGAAGTGGCTCGAAATTTGGCGAGTAGAATATAAGAAGGAGAAAAGAGAAAGTTGGGAAAAGCATCCAACTTTGGTGTACTTCTCACAATAGTTTGAAACTCATTATATAGTGATGGAAGGAAACTCACATTTGTTTTCTAAGCAATGTGGGACTTTAGTATGTATAGATTTGAAACTACTCAAAATACTAGAGTTTTACAATGTGGGATTTCAAAATTATTTCTTACTAATGTGGGACCTAACAAGTTTCTTTCCACTTAAATTTATAAAAAATATTTCTTTCCAAAGTGGGACTTCAACAAATTATTAAATTCACAGAATAATATAATTATTTTCCAACAATCCCCCACTTGAATTTAAAAAAATATTTCTGAAATAGCGTCAAACGCTTCTATAAGATCATGCATAAACAAAGGTGTCTCTTGACTTGAACCTTTGCATAGCAAATGCTTCTATAAGATTGTGCATAAACAAAGATGTCTATTGACTTGAACCTTTGCATAGTAAGTAAGATTCAGATTCAACAAGAGTGACTCGTAGTCTTGAACTCTATCTCTGACATCAAACCCACACACAACCTTTTCATAGGGTGTATTCTCAAAAGCCCGTGCATTAATGGCCCTGCACGTGTATCCCAGTATAGTGAACGCTCTAGGAATTCTGCCTCGAAATTCCATAGGGAGCGGCCCCACTTCCACATTCACATAGGTGAATCTATCAAGAGTACTTCTGTAGCTAGGTACTCCCTCCACGTAGAGTATAGATCTCATTAAGAGTTTCTATTACCTCATCCTATTATCGCTTCACGAATCATGCTTCTCTAATTTATAATAGCATGTTCATCTCATATCATTAAACGACTTGTTATTACCCATTGAACCTAATTCTTAGGATCTCCAGTCTTTTAGGTCGGGTTACCATCATGAATGACTCTATAGGCATTAATCTCATCCTTTTGGAAGTATTTATGACTTTCTCTGTAGCTAAATCCTTTCGTCAAAAGATTTGCCAAATTCTCATCAGTGCATACATGAGCCACTATAACAACTCATTTAGTAAATAACTTTCTAACAATATTGTGCTTACGACGAATTTGTCGTCTCTTATCGTTGTAATAACGATTCTCAATCTTTGCAATAGTCGCGATACTATCGCAGTGGATCAACACATCTGTCATAGGTTTTTTCCATATAGGAATCTCTGCTAGCAAGCATCTCAAACAGCTTGATTCTTCACTAGCAGTAGTATTAGCTAGTACTATCATTTCAGACTCCATAATAGACTGAGCCAATATCGTCTGTTCTTCGATTTCCATGATACAACACCACTCACTGTATTAAAATATAGTCATCAATTGCTTTGGAGTCATCTGATAAGACGTTCCAACCAGCAACATTGTATCCTTCAAGGACTATAGGAAATCTTTGATAATGTAATCCCAGACTCATAGTACTTCTAAGGTATCTCATGACCCTTTCAATAGCATCCCAATGCTCTATACTAGGTCTACTAGTAAACCTGTACAACAATCCCACAACATAGGCAATGTCGGGTCTAGTACAATCAGTGGCATACATGAGGCTGCCAATGATGCTCGCATATTTAGTTTGTCTAACACCTTCACCAGTGTTCTTGAAAAGTTTCACACTTGGATCGTATGATGTGCAAGCAGGTTTACAGTCAAAGTAATTATATTTCTTTAGGATATTTTCAACATAGTGAGATTGATCCAAAGAAATTCCCTTTTCTGACCTAGTAATCTTGATTTCCAGGATTACATTTGCTTCTCAGAGGTCTTTCATATCAAAGTTGTTAAACAACAATGATTTCAAAATGTTATAGCATGGAAGTTTGAATCAAATATGAGTATGTCGTCTACATAGAGACATATGATAGTGCAAATGCCATTTTCAAATTTATAGTAAATACATTTGTCACTTTCATTCACTTTAAACTCATTCAATTTAATCAAGTTATCAAACTTTTCATGCCATTTCTTAGGAGCTTGTTTAAGACCATATAGAGATTTATCTAACTCATGGATCTTGTCTTCTTGTCCATGAATTACAAAACTTTCAGGTTGTTTCATATAAATTTCTTCTTCCAGGTCACCATTAAAAAAAAGTTGTTTTAACATTCATCTGGTGTATCACCAGGTTATAAATAGACGCAAGTGATATAAGCACCCTAATAGATGTTAGTCTAGTGACTGGTAAGAAAGTGTCGAATAAATCTGTATTTTCTCTTTGTCTAAAACCCTTGGCTACAAGGCGTGCCTTGTACTTATCAATACATCCATCGGGTTTTAGTTTCTTTTTCAAAATTCATTTACAACCTATTAGTTTGCAACCAGAAGACAAGTCTACTAAATATCAGGTCTTGTTAGACTATAGAGAATCCATTTCATCGTTTATAGCTTCTTGACATAGATCTGCATCCAAAGATGACAGAGCTTCTTTAAAATTTGCAGGATCCTCTTCTAAATTATAGACCATATATTCTGGTCCATAATTTTTAGCAACTTTAACTCTCTTACTTCTTTGAGTTTCTGCTTCACCTTGTTTGCTGCTTTCAGTGCTTCTTGTAACAGGAACGTAACTTGGTTCGCTGCCCCCACTATTTCTCCATTTTACAGGGAATTTATTTTCATAGACGTCAACATCATTTGACTCTAAGATCACTTTTGCATTTAGGTCATAAAACCTATACGCTTTGTTCTTTACCGCATACCTAATGAATTCTCATTCATAAGCTCTACTGGCGAGTTTAATTCGCTCGGGATCGGGGATTCTGACATAAGTCAGACCACCCCATGTTTGAAAATAAGACAAGTTCGATTGTCTTTTCTTCACTATCTCATAAGGAGATGTTTTGTTTTTTTTTTTAAATTTAAAAACTCTATTTAAAACATAACAGATAAGCAATATATTTTCTGCACACTAATAAGATGCAACAATATAATTAAGCATACTAGCAACAACTAGTTCAATAAGAGTTATATTTCATTTCTTTTCAACTTTACCATTCACATCAATCAATTATGGTGCAGTTGTTCTACATAATTCTAAACAATTTATAAAACTTATTTAAACAAACTAAATTGATACTTGGAACCTTTTACTCTTTCTACTAAATTGATTTTCAATTTTAGTTATAAAGATTCTTAACATGTCAAGCATTTCATTTTTGTTTTTCATTTCTTGTTAGCTTTCCCATCATGTTCACATATATCAAAGTGTAATAAATCTAAAGACTCAGATTCTCTAACTACAAATTTATGTGAACTCTTTATTATTTTAGTTTAACTACCAAAATCACATTTTTCAAAATCATTTAACTATAACTGTGGAAATAAATCTAAGTTACTTAATCTTGAAATCAAATGTGTTCGCATCACATAGTATAGCATGTAAAAAATTATAATCACACAACATGCAAGCAAAAAGATACATTTTATTGATTTCAACAATCAAACATAAAGAGACATATTAAATTTCAACACTAAATTTAAATATGTCACGAGTGACGTACCTTAATAGATGATCCCATGAGTTATCTTCTGAATTGTACGGTAGTGTGCCTCCGCTGATCCGTCATCTGATACTCTGGGTAGTAGCTCACTACATACTCATTCAGAGCATCTCAAATATCTCTACCAGTATTGCTGGAATTATAGTAGTTTTACAGATGATCAGCAACTCCATTAAGAATATAATTCTTATCATTATTTTCCGATGGGTTAATTCTCCAGCTTTCTTATCCTTTGCTATAAACTGAAACAGTCTATTAAAATCAGAGGCAACAGAACCAAATCCAATAATATCTTTGGTTGACATGGCAGATCGAAACGTCTTAAAATTGTTGGATTTTGAGTTTCAAAAGCTATTTAAAATTCACAATTTATGCCACCGAAGATATTACTGGGTTGAGTCGCGGACTAGGTCGCTCTCTTTAAGGCGTTTCGCGGCACTACCCAAATTGTACAAGGCAGACTATCAACCACGAAGTCCCCAGAATAAAACAGTCCAGATCACTGTATCGGAGTTCTACTGCACTGTAGAAAACCGTTCTAGAATTACACCCACAATATGACAATTAAAGCCACTCTCAATATGACAGTTAAAGTCACTCTCAATATGACGATTAAAGTCATTCTCAATATGACGATTAAAGTCATTCTCAATATGGTATTACGACCACTCATAACTACGGCATAACGACCGTTCAAAAAAACAAAAGGAATACGACATAACGACCACTCTAAAAACCGGAAGGGACTGCGGCATAATGACCGCTCTAAAAACCGAAGGGACTGCGGTATAATAACCGCTCTAAAAATCGAAAGGGACTACGGTATAATAACCGCTCTAAACCGAAATGGACTACGGTATAGTAACTGCTCTAAAAACCGAAAAGAAAGAAAGGGGAGAAGTGGCTCGAAATTTGGCGAGCAGAATATAAGAGGGAGAAAAGAGAAAGTTGGGAAAAGCATCCAACTTTGGTGTACTTCTCACAATAGTTTGAAGCTCATTATATAGTGATGGAAGGAAACTCACATTTGTTTTCTAAGCAATGTGGGACTTTAGTATGTATAGATTTGACTCAAAATACTAGAGTTTTACAATGTGGGATTTCAAAATTATTTCTTTCCAATGAGGGACTTAACAAGTTTCTTTCCACTTAATTTATAAAAAATATTTCTTTCCAATGTGGGACTTCAACAAATTATTAAATTCACACAATAATATAATTATTTTCCAACAGTAGGCCTTTCATGCATAGGCATTGTTTCCTTAACATAATCATCTATATGCCCCAGAATATATTGGTGGTGTTCACCTTAGTCCAAATCCTCGTCATCACTAAAGGAATCCAACATAATTGGTGTGACCTAATCCTAGATTTTGTTTTCACTTGAGGATTCCTACTACTTCTAATCACAAGCCTATCTACCTCCCTTTTCCTTTTCCCTTTCACTTTATTTTTTTTTTAAATCAGTCCCATTAACATTTGGCGCATAATCCCCTTCAATATTCCATAGCAACATTTGTTGTCTCAAACCCTTCAACATTTGTAGAAACATTTACATCCTCTGTTTCAATATTTCTAATCTCTATTTCAATATTTGCAGCCTCTTTTTCAACATTTGGTGTCTCTGTTTCAACATTTGCAACTTCTTTTTCTAACATTTGCAATATTTGTTTTAACGTTTGCAACCCTTTTTCAACATTTGTAACCTTTTTTTTTTCATTTAGCAACGAATTGTGTGAAATTGCAAAATTCATAGCTCTTTCAAGTTATGCAAGTTCTTATTTAGTTAGAATCACTAACTTTGGATCCTCAATTATAGAGTCGTCAAAATGTATATCCACTTCATTGTTATTCTCCTCTGCATGCATCACTAATTGACGCATATTAGTATCACATAATATAGGTTTCAACCCTATGATCCAAGTTCTCTCGTTTTGGTCTCAACCATATTTAAAAATTTCTTTGACCATATGAACAAGATCAATCATTTTGATTTCATTTGGGTTAATTTCTTCTTTCACATCAATTTTATCATTGACATATTGAAGTTGTCTAATCTCATTTCTCGCAAATTTTCCTCCATGAGGCAAAACCAATCTTATTTCAACCAACCTAAGAATGAATCAACCGAAAATGCATCAACATAAAATCAATCCAAATAATGCATCGACAATAAATACACACGCTTCTAAAAAAATTGATTTCTTTGCAATTCTTGTTATCTTTGCTAAATAAGGCTTGATCGTTGTTTTAATGAAGTTTTCATTTAACTAACTGTTTTTTATATGCTTTAGTTGCTAACACTATAAAGATAACCAACACAAGAATCAAAGGAAGCTAAATCATCAAATGAAAAAAAAAAAAAAAAACAAAGCTACAAAAATGCTTAAAAAAAGACATCAACAAAATGCAATAACAAAAATTGGTCGACATAGATAGAGGTTAAAAACAATAAACAAGAGCAATACACTAACACCAAAGGTCACTACTTGGTCCAAGGAACCAGAAAACAATACTTCATATGTCAATATAAAATCAGTGACAAATGATAAAAACTATGAAATCATCAACACAAATTGTTATATGAGCAAAATTCAAACTTCAAATGAATCAACAAATGATAAAAATGTCAAATTTGAAGGCATCAACAAAATGAGAAAAATGCATTGACAATGATAAATATAAAGACATAGACAAACTTACCTTAAATGATGATGATTTCTGTTGAAACTTTTGTTGGGGTATGTTGCAAATCTTGAACAAGAAAAATATGAAATTGATGATGATGAAGGTTGCACAAATAAATTCCAAAACGTGTGTATCACACTAAGCTTTAGATTTGATTCTCTCATCCGATCTATGTACATTAGATGCAAGCGGGTTAATTGACAAATCCACTTCAAGATAATTTGAAATCTTTGAATTGAATTGCACATTCATATCAAGCCTATCAATCAATAATAGTTTGCATAATATTATTCATTCATTTATTCTCATGCACTAGAGAAAAGAAGAAATGACTCATAAATATTTTTTGCAGAAATTTGACTCAAGTAAACATGAAATTTGTATTCTAATGTCTCTAAAGTGCCTCTATTTATAGAGAAACTCATATCAATTGGTGAAAGAAAACAACCTTTGAAAATATTTATAACCATTGGTAACTTAACAGATGTCTTGGTTTGATGGCTAACAAATACATTAAACCTAAGCATTACAATTAGATTATTTAGTTTTACTACATTAATTTATTTAGTTTTGCCACATTAATTTATTTAGTTTTGCTACACTAATATAGTTATTAGAGAATTCCAAATATAATTTAGGAATTCCCCTCACAATCCCCCACCATTTTCAAAATATATTTAAATTCGTTATAAAGATCTTATGTTTTTAGATATCTTACAATTTGAATCATTACTTAGTAAATTATGTCTTCAATCATCATTGAATAGATTGGTAGACAAGCTTTGAACTAGCTATTCATTAGAACAAGTGTGCATAACGTACACATGAAATCTCATTATCATTGATCAAATTATAAATATGACACATTTAATAAGGCATTGTGTCTCATATCATTTTCATGCGAATTTAAGAGTCAACCCCTTGAACACTATGAAGCAACCCATTTCATACTTATATATGTGGACTATATTAGAAATGCACTCATAATTATACATTCCTGCAAATATATTATATATGTCCATTAAGAGAATATCTCATTCTACCACTTTCATTTTATGGTCCAAGTATTTTTACCCTTTAGGATGTATATATTATCAAGTACTTCAATAACTCGAATATTATATTTTTATCATTGAACTCACGACTTGATGTTATTCAAGTGTGAGTTGATCATTTCCACCATGGATGATTATTTAGATACGAGTTTGTATCTCATCCCTAATATGATGCCTATAATGACTTCAACGTCATATTTGAAGACATCATATACTTATCAACTTTTTCATCAAAGAATGCAAGATTCCTTTTAACTTTAATAAACTTTAAATATGGATTCATCCACCCAGCTACACCTTTTATATATTTTTAATGGTGTTGATGAACTATTACTAAACAATGACACCTTTATCATTTAATCTCTTTACATTGTATCACATACAATTAATAAGCATCTCAATTATCACATACACAAACTTTCATGTTATTCTACCTTTTACTATATTTAGTAAGTATCTCAATTTAAAATTCTAATTCCATTTTCAATATATCCAAGTATAAGATATAATACATTGAATGCATTAAGTATATATGCCACAATCTAACAAAGCATGATCATGAAAATTTCTCATAATCAAATATCATAAGGTGGGCCCAAACATGTAAGTCATCTACTCCTTAACAAATAAGAATTCATTTCATTTCTGTTAAAGAAATTGCTTCTTCTTAGTTATATTTTAACTAATACATGCACCATGAATTATATTTGTTAATTCAAGTTTCATATTTAAATATGTTCTATGGTAAATCCAAATAAGTATAACAATAGAAAATATACAATGAATAAAATCATTAACATTTTCTATCAGTTTCTTCCATGAACATTTGTCAACATACAATAGTTCAAAATAGATATAATTCATTTTCAATATCAAGGCAAATAAGAAACAATTACTTTCATACTATCATGCACATATACTATGAGATCGTCCACTCTAAATAAAAATAAAACTTCTTGCATGAACCAATTAAAACCACACTTGATATTTATGAAGTTACTTACACTAATTTAATAATAAACTAGTACACAAGCATGCATGATAAGTTGAACATACTTGTTAGTATCAAAACATGAACTCGTTGTAGCATTACAGTTGTGAGTATTTTATAAATCCTTAGAAATTTATAGCCATATAAACTTTATGATCTACAATCAAGGTAATTAGCATCTACGTCAATTTTGTTTCCAAAACTGAAAGACTCAATATAATATTTACAACATATTATCATTCCAATTTTTGTGTTTCATTTTGTCAACAAATTCAAAATATAAGATTTGAAACCAAAATATCAACCAAGAGTCAAATTTATACAATGCCACTAATAAAAATCAAGGTATAAACTAATTTTCAAAATCCCAACAAATAAAAGTCATGCATATATAAATCACAATAAAATCATCATCAATTATATATGCTAGCAAGTCGGCAACAGGGCAAGGCATGCAATCCAAACAAATATATTATCTTTAACTTCATATATAAATATCAATCATATCATATATTAATATAAATTAATTATGTACCTTTTACGATAGTCATAAATATGTGATTGTTCATCTTCTTTAAA
The DNA here is from genome assembly GCA_037974775.1 of Cicer pinnatifidum. Taxonomy (NCBI): domain Eukaryota; kingdom Viridiplantae; phylum Streptophyta; class Magnoliopsida; order Fabales; family Fabaceae; genus Cicer; species Cicer pinnatifidum. Next base: position 50,779,848 of record JBBPBR010000003.1, read on the forward strand.
AAAGCAACGAATGTTAAAAAATAAATTGAAACCAAAATCAAACCTAAAGATTATTAAAAAAATTTGTTGGGGGTATGTTGTAAATTTGGAACAAGAAAATGGTGAATTGATGATAATGAAGGTTGCACAAATAAATTCTAAAGCGTGTGTATCACACTAATTAAGCTTTAGGTTCGATTAGTCCCACCAATCTATATATATTGGATGCAAAGGGGTTAACCGGCGAATCTCCTTCAGGATACTTTGGAATCCTTGAAGTCAATTGCACATTCATATCAAGCATATCGATCAATAATAGTTTACTTAATAAAGTTCTTTCATTTACTCTCTTGTATTAGAGAAAAGAAGAAATGTCTGAGAAATATTTTTGATAGAAATTTGACTCATGTAAACATGAAATTTGTATTCTTCTTATGTCTCTAAATTGTCTCTATTTATAGAGAAACTCATACTAATTGGTGAAAGAAAACAACTCTTTAAAAAATTTGTAACACTTAGTAACTTAACAGATACATTAGTTTGATGGCTAGCAGATGCATTAAACCCAAACATTGCAACCACTTGATCAAGTGATACATAAAATTATTTAATTTTGCGACATTAATATAGCTATTAGAGATTATATTTTAGAAATTTCTCTAACAATTGCAAAGGCGTCGCCTGAAAAAAGCATAGGCCGAAGCAAACCACAGTAGCTTGAAAAATAAACAATGGCGAAGAAGATAGAAAGGTTAACTGAATGAAAGTGAATAATTTTCTCTCTCCAGATTTTAACTTTAGATTAAGCATTGTCTTTAGTGCTTCTATGACTTGACATCCACATTTATGTTAACATATTTAAGATAAAGTTTAGTATAATATTTGAATACTTTACACATTATTCTATTTATATAATAAATACTTATTATTATGCTTAATATCAACAATCACATAAAGTTAAAAAAATATAATTAATTCTTTTATTTTATATTTTCTTAAATAATCTTTTTTTCATTTCTATTTTAATTTCCATTTTACATTCACTACCTTATGGCAAGTAATAATTTCCTAACTTACCGAGTAGTTCTTCAAAGACCAATGGTTAAAATGATTGGTGTAAATGATACTGAAAACCATATTTTTAACAATAAAAACTAACTTGACATTTAATTTTGATGGTTTTGTTGTTTTTACTGACTCATGTGTTAACTTTACTTTTGTACGAAATCAAGGGTGAATAAACAAAATAACTAACATGTCCTTCATAAAATGATATATTTATTCAACTTTAAATAGTGAATTTATTAATATGTAACATTAACAAAACAAAAATCAATAAGACTACGAAATTCTCTTCCGCAACACCGTGCAAACATCTCTATTCCTCTTCATCCATTAAAGATGGGTGATTTATGATCTTTTTTAACCCACAATCATTCTTTCAAGTCGTTTTTTTTTCTCATTTTATCTAATTAAGTAATTTTCACATATATTTGATTTTTTATTTTTGTATTTTTATGTAATTTTATCGTCTCAGTGTAACGAGGTTTGGTTTTCTCGTCTTGTTGTGGTGCTCATTTGGTTCAAATTGACAAAGTAGTTTTGATCTAATACAAATTTCAATCAATAACTTTAATGTCGCCAACGTTATATATTTGAGTGCATAAATATTATGAGCACTTGAATTTTAGCATATTGGTAAATATGTTGTTTTGTGTTATTAACCTATGTTTAGTTTGTTCATAACTTTAACCTGTATTAGCAAATTTGAATTTGTGTTATATCGACGTATTCTATCTATTTGAATAAATGAATATCGTTTTTTAAATTTAAAAAATAAAATTATGAAATTATATTTTCAAACTAAATATTCTTCTTCCTTTTTATTTTATTTTGAAGTGAAGTATACAATTTTTATATCAACTAAATTTATTTTTATAAGATTTTGTGAACTACCTCCAGATTTTGAAAACTATTTCGATCAATTGCAAGAAAATTGAACTTTTGTCGATGACGATGGTAATTATAACGCACTTAAGTCTAATAGATCACTAGACCAACCGTTGTTATGGATGACTTTAAACTTTTAATATTTATTTAATTTAATGCAAAACTTCAAATTTTTTTATATATTTATTCTACCATTAAGATTATTTCTAAAAATTAATATTTATTCTTATTAATTTAGGCTATACAAGGTATGTGCAACGACACATACCATGCTTGTTTTTGAAAATACTCGAATGGTAAAATTTAGTATTGTATCCAGGGACGAACCCATGTTCTAGTTTGTGTAGGCAATCGCCTACACTTGTTTTGAAGAAAAAAATTTACTACTTAATATCCGAAAATATAAATAATATGATAAAGAGAAAAAATTAAGATAAGTCTACGTTATAGATTGTATATTCACTATATTTTGATATTTTTTAAATATGTGACATATTGTAATAATAGATTTTAAATATATTTTTTTAATGTGTCTTTTAATAATCAAATTTAGTCTTTAAATGTGTATGTAGTTTGTTAATTTAATTGTTAAATATTTTTTTAGTCAATTTAATATGTTAAATTATAATAAAAAAACATATAAAATATATTTATAATTTTAATAAATTCAGATACCGACAACACATTACACATTTAAGAATAAAAAAAATAATATTTACTCTTTTTTTAATTTTATACGCGGGCCTCTAATTGTGTCGACAGTAATTTTTTCTATTCTTAATTCGACAGTAATTTTTATTTACTATGATGTTTGAATTGTGTTCCTAGTTTGTGTCCTAACAATTGTTTAGTTTCTAATCACGCATTTGTTGATGATATCCATGTCCGAGAGAAGAAAACAAGTTCACCCCTAAATCAATCGATTTTAATTATTAGTGGCTGATATATCACAAATGGCTTTTGAAAAGTGCTCCATCATATATTGTGAAGATAAAATTGAATCGAGAGTCTTAATCTAATCTAAATCAAAACAAGACAAATAAGCTATGTATGGTGGACAATATTCATTCTAAAGTGAAGTAAGAAAGAGACTGAGAAGACCAGACAGAAGTTGTCGATAATCGAGAATTGCAAATTCCACACTAGCTGCTAGGGCCGTCAAATCTAACTACTTAGCGCGGCTTATATCGGATCGGACTAAAAAAAGGCTACTTTAAAATAGATAAAAAAAATACACTATTCACTTAAATATGTTATATCTCCAATCGACGTAAAAATTAAATTAATTTTTTTAATTATTTATAAAACTTTCAATTTTCTTAATTTTTGATTTTTTCATCCCTTCTTTTGAACCTTTATACAAATTATCTTAATTTTCGGAGCTTTTAAAATCTTCGAAATCAAAAGTAAGTGGCGTTCGAAAATTTCAAGGTTCTGAAACATAAAATTTCAAGAATATTCGAAAGTTTCGAAATGGCAATTTTCAGAATTTTTAAAACCTTCGAACAATTTGAAACTTCATAAATAGAAAATTCCAGAATTTTCGAAACATTCGAACAATTCAAAACTTTCGAAATAGGAAAATTTCGAAAATTTTCAAATTTGAAAACTTTTGAAACTTTCTATATTTAAAAACTTTTGAAACTTTACGAATTTGAAAACTTTTGAAATTTTCTATATTTGAAAACTTTTAAAACTTTTTAAATTTTTGAAATGTAATCTTTATTTCAAAAATTTGAAACTTATGAAAGTTTGGAAAATATGAAACTTCCGAAAGCATCTACTTTAAAACTTATTATAAATGGTTGAAAGGGTAAAATTATTTTTTCATGTGTTTTGAGGAGGTGGCAGTCTGGCAGATAAAGTTATGGGGGTATAGGGTAAAATCCTCTAAAAAATGTTATTCTAGCCCAATCCGAAACGGGTTGCAGGTTAGTACGCCACCATGTAATTATTTTTAGTTAAATTTTACTTTTAATCTTTTAAATTACTTGTAGATTTCACTTAAGTTTATTTTATTTTGGTTCCTTAAGTTATAAATGTTAAACACTTTGTTTCCTAAAACTCTTTTGGTTTCATTTTAGTCCCTTAAGTTATAAAGATTAAATATTTTGGTCCATTAAATTACAAATTGTAGACATGTTGGTATATAAGTTATAAACGTTAGACACTTTAGCAATGTCTATCATGGTCTAATATTTTTAAGTTAAGGGATCAATGTATCTAGTTTCTATAACTAAAGAGATTAAAGTGCTTAATTTTTATAAATGAATGAACTAAGATGGAACGAAAAAAATTTCATAAATCAAAGTGTTTAATATTTATAAACTAAGGGATCAAAATAGGAAGAAAAATACTTAATTGGAGCTTGTAGTTTTGAAAATAAAGGAAAAAGTAAAAGAAAAGAGAAGTTTATGATTCATTTATTTTGTGAAATTATTTTGTACTTTACTTTTTAAAATTTGGGCTATTTTATTTTTGTTAATAGTGGCAAACTGACATT
>JBBPBR010000003.1:50795987-50808511 GCA_037974775.1 Cicer pinnatifidum
TAAATCTTTAAAATTGTAGTACAAAATTTACAAAACGACAAGTAATTAATATTTTTTATTTTAAAAAATAAATTATTATTTTACAAATTTAAAAAATTAAAATCATAAACCTTACAATTTCAAAAATTAAAATTCTTATTTTTTTTAGGAAATTAAAATTCTCACTGTACATTTATTTAGAATTCAATAAATGCAACACAATTTTACCTAAAGAGTCTTATACATTCAATCACTACATTTTCATATCATATCTAATATAAAACTATTTAATCTTAATATTGCACACTTTTTTTGTTGTATTTAAAATAAATGATAAATACCGTAAAAGTTTCGAAATCAAACATAGACAAGATGTCTAACACAACACTATCAACACAACACTATCAATATGCATCAACTGAGCTAAAACTTAAAAATGTTATTTAATTCCATTTATTTATTATTTATTTATTTATGCAAACACATTAGAAAATGCAAAATGAATACCACAAAACACAAGAAGACATAAGAAAATCCACGCGTCATTCCACAAACGATAGGCCACATCTTATCCCTTCAATACAATTTTTCATTTCATAAGAATTCGGCAAATAGATAACTAACTACCCAGGGTCCTCTTTCCATGAACAACACTCATCTTCCAAACTTCCCCACTATGGCTTCATCTACGACTTCATCATCCCTCATGTTAACCCACTCAACTTCTTCCATCATCAACTCACAAGACCACTCTTACTCACACCGTTCCTTCCGTATCAGACCTCTTTCTAGAACTTTCTTTCTTTCTCCCCTTGTTTTAAAGTCCTCCAACTTGTTCCATTGCAGTTACCAATCTAGGTCTTCTTCTCATTGCTTCGCTGCTTCCCTCGCCGCCGATGTCGCCGAAACTGATGAGGAGGAAAATGACAGTGTTGATGATGAGTCTTCCGTTGCCACTAATACTGTTGTTGTTTCTACTAAGCCTAAGACTGGGAAGGCTGCATTGCTTCTCAAGAGCGACAGGGTATCATCTAATTATTTTCCTTTTTTATTTTTATTTTTTTTGAATTTCATTCTTTTGTTGCTCCAATTTTAACAACCGTTATTAGGGTTGTGGTTTCACGGTTTATTAGTATTATTAGGGTAAAACTTAAGTGCAATAGCATGTGTGTGTGTTTGGTTTAGGGTCACAAAAATTGATTTTGAATGAATTGATTTTTTTTTTTTTTTTGTTAAAAAGTGAATTGAATGTAAAGTGATTTATGTTTGGATGTATTTATATAAATGTGAGTTGAACAATAAAAATTTCAATGTAAAAATCACGTTTAGAATCAAAAGCTACAAATCATAGTTTGAAGTTAGAATTAGTTCTGGAGGTAGCACCCAAACATGTCGGAATCAATTTTACACCTTCAAAATTGATTTTGTCTCCTTCAAATTTGAAGGTGCAATGATAGACTGTTTTTACTGTTCCTCCTACAAAAATACAGTTTGAGATTAAAGTAATTTTACAAGTGCCTTTCTTCATGTGTAGTTAGATGTGTTTTTGGTTTTTAACTAAAGTTTAGTCATGGATTGTTCTATCACTAGAGATTGAGTGGGTATTAGCCTATTAAGCATTGATTTAGACCTAGACACCAACTTGTGTTGGACACGCCTTAAACCTGAAGTGTCAATGCTAAATAGTTACTAGCCAAATCCATCCCGTTAGATCGAGTACATTAACCACTAATGTCCAACTTTGTGGTTGTGTTGTGGGTATGACTATTTGTGGATGCAAATTATGGGTGCTTCACTTTGACAATGTCTATTTTGTTTTCCAAAGAAACAGGAAATAACCGTAGTTTTACCTAGGAATTCAATCATATACTCGGTCTCTTGGAACATTCCAAACAAGTTTTAAGAAATAATATATAATAATATGATAAGATAGTAAAAAATGATTTGACATCCTTGCAATTCCGTGTATTTGATAAACTGTTTTTATTTTCTTTTTGGAGTAGTTATTTGGTTCTGCTTCATATCCTCTTATTTATTTATTTATTTATTTATTTATTTATTTATTATTATAAAGTGTTTCATATCCTCTTAAGTAGCTAATGACTACAAATGAATGGATACATGACTGATTATCTTAATGACCTGTCTCCTGTACTCCTTTGGTTAGCACATGATGGTTTGCATAAGATGCTCACACGTCCATCTGTTGAAAATTGAAACAGAGTGATTTTTTAAAATAAACTTGCTTAACGGCTAACATCTCATGTAGTTGAGACATCCTGAAAAGTAGTTGGTGTAAAACTCACTGGTTTGTGTTTTTATGATATGATATATATTGGTGCTTCAGAGGATGTAAATTGTACTTTCATAAATATACATGGTTACATGCTCATTTACTTTTATTTGAGCCAAGTTTATAGCCCAACTTTCTTTTTGCTAGAATAAATAATTCTATTTAACGGTATTTACTTTCAAATATCTTCTGAAATTTCAACGGTTTATAGTTTGAGTGTAGGATCATAGGTGCATGGGAACAGTAATTCCGTTGCTGTTCCCACCATTCTATGCAAGATTTTTGCTTTGTTGGTCTTTGTAGTCTAAGCATATTTGATTACCTATTTGCATGCATGTTTCATCATTGTCTTCCTATATGATTGTGTAAATGCCATACGATAGCCAATTGTCTCCATCTAAGATCACAAGTTTTTTATCTGTACCATTGAATTTGTCATAGTTGACGATATGTTTTTCTGGTTTATGTTATGGTTAATTTTTGTTTCAATGTCCCACCAGGTAAGGTCTAAGAGGTTCTTGGAAATTCAAAAATTGAGGGAGCATAAGAAAGAGTATGACTTGAAGACAGCAATTTCTTTGGTAAAAGCATCAGCTAAAGCCAAGTTTGTAGAAACAGTAGAAGCCCATTTCCGCCTCAACATTGACCCTAAATATAATGATCAACAGTTAAGAGCAACAGTGAGTCTCCTGCTCTTTGCTTGATTTTGGTATATAAAAAAATCTGACTACAAATTTTACAAAACATGAATTAATTCCTAGTCTTTCATCCATTCTTTCTTAATAGGTAAGTCTGCCAAAGGGAACTGGAAAGACTGTTAAAGTGGCTGTTCTTACTCAAGGTGTGTATGCATTCAATCATCGTTCATACTTATAGTAAATTAAATGTGTCCTGATCATGCTGAAAACAATTTCTTGTGACATGAATGTGTATGAAAGGAAATGTGTCCATTATGTTAACTTTCTGTACGGATGGACACAATATAATAGGTCTTCTCTCCCAAAGTGTTAGGCATTGTGTTGAGTGATGTTTCATGGAATCACTTCACGTGTGGATGAAGTATGAGTTCATTGAGTGGCTATGGTTGTTTATTAATGTCTCTGACATCCATTTGTTCAAATAACTGCAAGTTTGTGAGGGTAGAGGTTTATTATCCCTTTATGGTAATTACTATTAATACACTTCTATATCTACTCTTTATGATAATTACTAGAATACTCTTCCAACTTACATATTTCTAACTAACATGTGTCTACTTTTACCCATTTACCATCTTAATCTAAGTATATGGACCGTCACCGTTTGCATCATCATCCATCTGTCCTTGAGTTGGCAATCTATTTACTCTTGATCAATTTTAAATTCTTCTGTCAGAATATGTTCCTATTTGGCTTATGATTCATTTAAGTTTACCCTCTCCTAGATAACTTTTTCAGAGGTCTCCATATTAATTTATGAACAATTTGTGCTCTGAAAAAAATGTTGGTAGCTGGAGTTGGTGGTAACCCTTGTCTACATGGATCAAGTAATGCCCTTTGGGCTCTATCATAAACCAAATGTTTGGTAAAACCATGCAATGAGTTGAACCATATAGAGTTAAATGGGTAGCCATTTACTAGGCTTCCCACCCTGTGATGTCTGTGGAGGGTTCTGATTAATTGTTGAATGTAAGTGTCTCTTTGTTTGTCAAACCCACCCACAAGATAGATAGTGTCTAGGAGGTCTACTTTCACCAAGATATAAGGTGTTGTACTTGTACCCTATAATTACATTAATACAAAAAGACAGACAATTAAACAAAAAATATGATTAGCTACTCTCAGTTGCATATTTCTGTAACCATCTTTGTGCTTTTTATTCTGCTGGTGATTTGGTTCGTAACAGGTTATAACTTATAACAACCGAGTTCCTTATATTATATGCTTAAAAGTTATCTATCAAGGGGGAAGAACCAAATCACTTAAATACTCCACTGAGCATCCCATACTACTCAATGTGGGATTTCATCACCCTATAATACCAAAGTCCCTATCGTATTGATTTTATTCTTTTTCACTGTTCTTTCAATCCTTCTCTTTTTTTAATGAAAGTGTAGATTAAGCTTGTGAAGATATAAGTTATGAAATGACGAGTAATTTGTCTGATTAAATTGAATATTGATATTCCTCATCTAAACATGGATAATGGATTTAAAGTTTAATAGAATAAAGTGGACAGGATAAAACCTACCCATCATAATGGGTTCTTCTTGACAGTTATCTAATAGGTATAAATATAATTAACACAAAACAAGTTTGTATTCCTACAATTTACAGTGTGCACAAGCGGTCCATCCAACTGAAACGCCACTTATAATTCGCAATCTAATTATTGTGTTTTGGCTGTTCTAATTCATGGTTTATTTTGTAGGTGAGAAATTCGATGAAGCCAAAAGTGCAGGAGCTGATTTGGTGGGTGGAGAAGACCTGATAGAACAGATAAAAGGAGGATTCATGGAATTTGATAAATTAATTGCTTCTCCAGATATGATGCCTAAGGTGCTGCTCATTATCTAATTCTAGTTTGAGTTATCCTCTTATTCAATTTCTTTTATTCATTACCATTTTAGTAATTGAGCAAATGATGTAATATCAATAAATGACTTGAAAAGTTAGTAACTGGTTGAATCATATGCAAATCATGCTCTCCTTATGTTTATTGAAGATAATCTTTTCAAGTGGTTGGTAAATCTAACAATTAGTCTAGAGATCTATGTTGTTAATCTTAGATTGACCCCCAAACTGCTAAAGCGGATAGTGGGATAGCTGCTATTGCAAAGACTAAAATAAAGTCAACTTACAAAATAAAAATCAATCCCAATCAGATACATAAATATTCAAATAGTAAAATACACAAAATTAGAGGGGATATACATAATTATTATTAATTTTGTGTATTTATCACTAATGTTAAAAATCATATGCACTAATTATTATTTTATTACTATAATTATAATTCTATAAGTAATCAAAACAGGGGTAGAGGTAAAACTGAAAACAGAGGTTGGTATTTTAGATGATGAGGCCATTGTTGAGTGCAAGCAGAGGTGAAGCTGAAAGCAGAAGCAGAGGTGAAAACTGATGATTTAGGAGCAGAACGCCAGAGCAGAGAGGACAAGAACGCAAATGCAGAGAAGGATTGGAGAGAAAGAATACAGAGAAGAAGCAACACATAAACACGAAGGTTCGTTTTATGCAGAGAAGCACAATAGCGGTGCTGTGAAGGAGAATGAGAAACACGTGATATTTTAAAGAATAAAAAATTAGGATACTTAAAGAGGGCAAAATGACAAATATACCCTTAAAAATGCAACATTTTAAAAGGGACATTTTTTGGAATTCCCTTGGGAACCCTAGTAGCAGGAGCGAATGCAAGTTCGGCACATGCATTCGCCGCTAGTCGTGGCCGCCAGCACTGCGACGCAGTTCCGCTATAGCGCGCAATCGCAGCGCTATCGACAACATTGATTAAAATCAGGTTTTTTGGATGTGTCATCAATGCACAGTTAGTTTGTGCTTGCATAGCTTTTATAGCTTAAATCTATAACTAGATGTCTAGGCACCATATTTGATAGGGGACACTGGTCGGTTACAGTCGGTTTCGGGCCCAAAATCCCAATCTGACCAATAGCCAAAGATGATAATAACTAAACCATTTCTGATCGTTTGAGCCACCGGTTTGGTCGTGTGATGGGTTCTGCAGAATGATGGGTGAACGGGTGGGTATTCACCGTTTCAGCAAAAGGACAACACAAAATAAAGCAAATACAAATCTTTTAAACCAAAAAGAATGACACAATAGAGCAGATACAAATCTTTCAAATTAAAAAGAGCTCGTGAAAGAACAAACACTCATGAATACAGAAGCTTCCGCAGCAGAACAAAAGAAAAATTCGGAGAACATTTTTTAAGGAAACTAGATAGAATCGTAGAACACAAAATCAACTTTCAACAAACTAAACAAATAGTTTAAAAATACCTTTTTCTGCGATTGCATTTACAGATCAGGGAAAAGGTTGAAAATTGAAAACCTTCTTCCTCATTGAAGCAAAGGTAGCACCTTTTGATAGAGCTGGAACAAGGGAAGATGACAATAGCGCTTAGGCTTCTTCAATGGGCCGCAATCAAACTCAGGTGGGGATGTGGGTTTTAGTAGTGTAGTGAGTCTACAGCGATGCTTTGACGGAAGCAAGCATCGAGTCATTGATCTTGGCCACGAAATCTATGAGAAATGAAGTGAACTGTTAACACTTAACACACATGAAATTGACGGAGATGGAAGCGGAATACATCGAGAGAGGTAGAAAACTTGTGAATAGGAATAGGTTTTGAGAGAGACGGAAATTACGATGGAAAGAGAGAGGGAGTTAGGTTGGGTTAAGATGATGAGAGGGAAATAGACATAAAAAATCTTGTGAAATGAAGAGTTTTGTATTTCTGATTACTGAGATCTCGTCGCATTTATTCACTTTGGGCAGGTTTGGTTCTTGATGGTTTCATTTATAACACCCGCCCATGCTTATCCATTTAAAACTGAAGTTTTCACCCGACGACCAGTAAACCTGATATTAGCCGCCTGTTAGTTATCAGTTTCTTCTGGGTTTTTGGGTTCGTGGTGGTTCTTTGTCCACCCCTAATATTTGATGTTATGCTTAAGTGCGTGCTTGATTGTTCTAAGAGCTTTTGATAAGATGTATTTGTTTTCTCTACATTATACTCCCTCCATAACAAAATATAAGCAAAATTAACCCCTTACTCACTTATTAAGTTAATTAGTTATTCACATTTAAAAGTTAATTTCATTACCTAAATTGCCACTTATCTCATTTAATGGCGTAAAAAATAGGTTATTAATTATGAAGGGAATTTTTGAGACATTATCATTAAATAGAATGAGAAGAGTCAATTGTTACAATTTAGATGTACTAAATTTTGCTTATATTTTGTTATGGATGAAGTAGTTTAAAGAATTAATAATCCTTTACCTATGTGCAAATCAATTGGTAAGGTTGTCGGTTAGTATGAAGAGTTCAGTGAGTCAGTGAATACTTTTTTAGCATTTGTATTTATGATGGAAACTCCTTTAATTGCCATTGTTGATTGTGTCAGGTTGCTATCCTAGGGAAAATTTTGGGGCCAAGAGGACTCATGCCAAATCCAAAGGCTGGCACTGTAACAGCTAATATTCCTCAGGTGCCCTATCTACTTTTATTGCTTATTGTTTACTTTCACGGTTCACTTGAAATGGGTGTGCGCACTCACATGTGTATAGAGCCTTTTCTTGCAAAATAATATATAAACTTCACGCGATTACATAATTCTAAAATTGAAGTCTTTAATTTTTAAAAATACATCTTTACAGGCTATAGCAGAATTCAAGCAGGGAAAAGTTGAATACAGGGCAGATAAAACTGGAATCGTGCACTTGCCTTTTGGGAAAGCCGACTTTCTGGAAGAGGATCTTCTTACAAACTTGCTTGCAGCAATAGTATGTTCTTCCCCAAAACAGAATTTCTATCTGTATTTTGCTCACGGATAAACCGTTAACCCGTTGTCATATTTTTAACAGAAATCAGTAGAGACAAACAAACCTTCGGGTGCGAAAGGTGTGTATTGGAAAAGTGCACACATATGCTCAGCAATGGGGCCTTCAGTTAGGTTAAATGTCAAGGAGATGCTTGATTACAGACTTCAATCAGAATAGAGCACCTGGATATGCTTGTTTTGATTTAATCAACTTTGTGGGTGCACTAGCCAAATTTCTTGTCAAAGATGTTACCAAGGTTACATAAAGGGATGAAATGGTGATAATTTGGTTGGTTATGTGTTAAAAATCTCCACCAAATGTGTGTGCACACAACATAGTCTTTGACCCAGGATACGGATTTTTGTTGTATTATTATTATTATTACAATTATTATTATTATTATTATTAGTATTATTATTATTTATTTGTTACTAACACCTTAAATTTCATTATATTTTCTGTCTATGGTAATAAATTTTCATTTTTTTACTTTTGATTATTAGGTCTTTGACTTGTGTTGCTTCAACTGCTTGTGTTAGTTGTACTCATTGCCATTGTATGGCCCACTAAACTTTTCAGGGGAATTAGCTTCATGATGAAATTACCTCTTCACTATAATAGCTTTTTTTTCTTACTAACTCTTCACTATAATAGCTATAAATATACCAAAATACAATATGTTTATTTTAGAAATTTTTTTAAATATAAAAGAAATATGGTAATTCCAAATACAGTTTTGCATTTGAGTAAAAAAAAGGAAAATACAGTTTTGCAGACAGTCCAAATATATATTTGGGTATGGCGGATACTCCAAATCGGACTAAAAATGTACTTGACATATTGGTTTTTATATTGTCTGCAATTTAAACTTATTTGTAATTTTAAGCCTTGTATTATTCATAGCTAAAATGATTACTCAATGGTATTTGAAGCCAACTAGTGTCCAAATCTGGTTATATATTTTATTGTGGTAAATGTTTCTCGCATTAGTCGTGATTGAAGCCATGCATTGAATTTAACATGAGATGATAGTGTACTAGCACTAAGGCATTGCTGAGAGAATTTTACTATTACAGTCCTTCAAATTATTGGACAACTTAATCTTCTAAATATACGCAATGGTAAATTAGATCTTGAAATTGAAGACATATTGATTATAACATAATTCAATTTCATTAATTAATAGCCAAATTATATCATTCTTATGATTTCAAAAACAAAAGTAGTTGAGTAAAAAAAAGAATCAAAATAGTCAATTAGAATTGTTAAATTTATGTGGTTCTTATCTAAGGAAGGAACGAGAACATTTGAATCATGAACATGTGACGGGCGTTATTTTGGGACATTCGTTGGTTAGATTGTTTATTGCCGCAAGTAAGGAAGGGACACTGATTTGGAGAATGTTTGTGATGTGTGATCAAGGACATGTGTGGTACGTTTTGGATGCTTTGTGTGGCGTGCATTTGCAGAAAAAGATTTCAATCATATAAGTGGAGCCCGGGAAGAGACATATAAGCTCCATAGTTTGGGACTAGGCACAGCATGGGTACACAATAAATAATTTTTTTGATTTAAAATTTTTTGGACAATATTTTTAAATAGGTATATTATCTTCCCATCATGATAGATATTCGTCTATTGGGATTTGGGTAGAGTTGGATGCCATGTCCAAGACGGAAAGTAACTCATATATGAGTTATGAGAGCATCAATCATTCAAATATTTTAGGAATTAGAGTCCTATATAACTTTGACATATATTTTCCTTTACATTTCATACTGCAACCACATAACATACTAAAAAATCTACATTTCTTTAGACCAAGTAAAAAACTTTGATACCATTTGTATGAGGAGTTTGGGGTACATGAACAATAATAGGCCAAATGATATAAGATCACAAGACACTTTGATACCATATCTCTACTCAAATTTTTAATACATTAAGTATATAGATTACATCTCCTATATCAAACATTTAATTCATTAATAGTTGATTCACACTTGAATTCAACAATAACAACAACTAATTTTGTCACTTTACATTCAACAATAACCAGTTTGGATTAAGTTTATATAGATTACATCTCCTATAACAAACATTTAAGATATTTAGAATATATTAAAAATTACAAGTTTATTCTAATAAATCCTCCCATTCGAATGTCTCAAATACAAGTTTGGATCGTCTCGATCTAAGTTCACCACAATCTCCCTCAATTCTTTCTATTTCTTTTAATTTTAATTTTTTTTGTTTGTATTGAAAGTTTATATCATAAAGATCATGCATGTAAAATTTTACAAAAATGTAAAATAATTTGTTATGTTATTAAGATACATCAAAATTATTGTCTTATACACTTTTATTGAACACCATTAATCTTTATGAGTTTCAATAACATATTGAATGATTTTAAATTTGTGCAAATTTTACATACATGATATTGATGTGTGGTATGACCTCAGATATTGAAGAATAATGTCTATTCTAACAATATGCTAAACAGTTTGCTAAATTCAAAGATTTATTAAACGCAAGATTAACCAATGTCCCAAAAAAACAATCCTAAAGAAAATTAACAATAACAATTATTGTCTAATAGAGTGCAGCAGATACAATAGATGTTGAACATATTGATTCATATACAAGCATGCCAAGAATAACAATTCATGTAATGTCAATTATCACAGAATTTTATTATTGCATGCAATCAAGATCAATCAAATAAGCAATGCAGAAATAAAAGAGATAAGGGTAGGAAAATTGTACACAGCAATTTTTATACTGGTTCAGCCGTCTGTTAGACGACCTACGTCCAGTCCTAACATCAAATCCGATCTTAGCCTTTTCAATAGAATCTCGTAGAGTCGATTTACAGATGTTCCAGCTCCTCGCCTATCAATCTTAAACCACTCTTCCTATTCTATTCTTATCTCCCTGAATCCCAGAGTTTATCTCCTATAAACTATTCCAAGATTTCAGTCCAGTGTCTTCTTGATGATATCCCTCAACACAGAAGATCACTACCAGTTACAACTGGATTTCTCAATGTTATTTGATTACAGAATTTGTTTACAGAAAGTCTAAAACATAAATATACAAAATTTCTTAAGCAAGCTTCTTCTCTAATTGTCTTTCTCTTTGCAATCTTTTTCAGTCTTTGTTGATCACGAAAGATGAATGTTCATATCTGAAAAAGCAATGTTCAATGTTATTTCAATGTGAGAAAGAGATATCAGAATGTTCTATCAATTGTGTTAGTTATTAGAAGAAGAGAATGAAAACAGTTTATATAGTTTCAGAAAAACAACAGATGAATCGATTTGCCCAATCGATTCATTAAAGTTATAAAGCCTGCACAATCGATTTACCAAATCGATTTCGCGAATCTTGTTGTTCTTGAATCTTGAAACTACATAAACTAATCGATTTACCTAATCGATTATTTTAAAGCATTCTTCAGAATTGAATAACAGGTCATATTTGAATCGATTTGCATAATCGATTTATGATGTTTTGTTCCAACAACGAGATCAAAACAATCGATTTACTCAGTCGATTCAAACATTTACATAATCGATTTGGCCATATGCTAAGTCACCTCTGTTACTAAAACTTTTGCACCAATCGATTTGGCTAATCGATTTCACTGGTCACTTGGACTTAGTGGTTTTCAACAAATCGATTTGCCTAATCGATTTTGGCTAATCACAGAGAGTTAGCTTAAATCATGTTAATCGATGTGCCCAATCGATTATGGACTTATGTCTGAAGAGCAGTTTATCAGATGGTTCATTCAATCGATTTGCCAAATCGATTTATGCTAAACTTGTTACAAAAGAAAATGGTTCAATAGATTGTGCCAATCGATTTGTGTTTACAGACCAAATTCATTTTGAAATTTATTTTGTGCAATCGATTTGACTAACCGATTATTTAATAAATGGTTTGGCTCTGTAACTTTCACAATCGATTATGTCAATCGATTTAAACACTCAGTTTATTCTTATGATTGGAACAATCGATTTGCCAAATCGACTAGCTTGCAAAACACATGCTACTGACTTGCACAATTAATATTCAGAAAATGTGCCAGTCGATTTGCCTAATCGATTTAAACAATCAAAACAGTCTTGTGATTGGAACAATCGATTTGCCTAATCGATTGCTTAATCACAGATTTCATATTTTCATACAACCCTATTACAAAATCGATTTGTCCAATCGATTTTCTTAGTCAATTTTCAACTTTTGTTGATTCCTTGAGTTCCAAGCTATTGCCTCAAGTTTGTAGGGTTGAGTTGATGTTCCTGAAATTTTTCTCAGTTCAAAATATTAGATTTTTCACATGATGTACGTTTGTCAGTAATATCAAAAACGGACTTATGTCTAACATATATATATTATATAAACTATCGATAAATTGAAAAAGTAAAATTAAATTAAAAAAAATAGAAATGATTGACATAGATAGAAAAAAATTTAAATTGAAATGATCCAAACTCTTTAGATACAAAGTAGAAGTATACTGATTATAAATATAATACACAAGAATTTTTTTATATAGAGATACACATACACTTTTATTCTTATTGTTTTTAGTAATTTAAAACAATAGCGTCTTTAGTTCTAAATTTTTTTTTTTTTTAAAAAGTCTTCAATATTAAAATCTTAATTTTTTTTTTCT